>NW_019168481.1:13944260-14333061 GCF_002303985.1 Durio zibethinus
CTTGAGCTGAATCTTCCTTTTGCTTTATGGCAAAATGTTGGTTATTCATCCCTAAGTGCTTGTGTTCTTGCATGATTTTTCAAGTTTTCAATATGTTTGATTAAAATTTCCATGACTAAAAATGTTAATTTAGTAGGTTGTTTGATGATTTTTGTGTTTATTTGCTTGAATTTCAAAAGAAAAATGATGGAACATGTCTTGAAAGTTTAAAAAAATTTGTGTTTGATCCATTTACATCATGTTTTTACATTCACATTTAGTTTGTAATATAGTTTTTTTAAAATGTCTAGATTTGTAATTAGTTTGTTTTTTAGGCATGCAATTTTCATGCATCAATATTTATATTTTTATCAATGACATTTTCGTTATTTGTTTTTATCGCATGCATTTCCCAATAAACCCTAAATTTTAAATTCTAAATTCAAAATTCTAAACTACCCATGAAACCTTAAACCATCTTCCAAACTTTAAACCATCGTCCAAACCCTAAACCACCCATTAACCCTAAACCTTAAATCCTAACCCAAAGCACAAACCAAACCAACCAAGCATTAAACCTTAAAACCAAACCCTAAACTAAACCCAAACCCAAAACCAAACCTTAAACCCCAAATTAACCTTAAAAACCATTAACCCTAAAACCTAAACTCAAACTCTAATCTAGACCCTAAACTTACCCCAAATGAATTCAGTACAAACCTTTCATCCCATTCATGCATTTGCATTTTATTTCACTTGGTTACATGCATTTTTAAATTATCATGCATTCATATTTTGGTATTCAAGTTCTGATTCTCATGCATTTATCATGTTATTATTATGTTCATGTACTTTATGCATATGTTTTTGAAAATGAGTTTTGAAAGAAAAGTATTTTAAAATAAGATAATAGCTTTTAAGATTTGGCCTAAATATAAAGGACTTTTAATAGCTATTATTTATATGAGGCATTATCTCAATTTTGTGAGACAAATTGAAAATTCCTAAGTTGAAAATATTTTTGAAACTTTACCTAAATATAGTAGAGTGGAAAAGATATGTAGATACTTAGGAAAATTTCATTTTGATTTGAAAATAAATTGTTTCGCTTTTCAGGAAAAATAAAATAAAATATGTTTTTCCTTTAAAAGAAAAAAAAGATTGGTTTTTTTAGAATAAAATAAAAAGAAAAAGGAATTAATCTTGAATACTAGAATATGACCATATTTACCAAAGTTTAAGGATAATATATAATTGATTGGTACAATTTTTTATGGGTACTGTAAGGGTGTTAATCTTTTTTTACTTGTAACTGACTTTCGGACCTTAAATCTAATTTCGTAGAACTTAAATTGTTCTTTTTATAAAACTTTCAAATCTTTTAAAAGTTTTATTAAAAAGGATAAAATATTTTTAAGTGTCCAATCACATCATAAAAAAGATTGACAGTGATTTCTTATTTTATTTTTATCGAAAAATGCTTTTTAGCTTTCTGCTTTCCAAGTTTCCAATCATCTGGCATTCGGGTTCTTTCTAAACTCGTCTACTCCTCTCTTAGTCTTTTTCCTCTCTCCAGTTCCTAACAAGCAACACCCCTAACCTCTTTGTCCCAAAGCCATCTCAAGTTTTCATCAACCACCCTTTTCTTTCGTGCCTACTTCTTGAGTCTTTATCACAAAAGTTTTCTTCCTTTCTCTATCTTAAGTCTTGATCCACCAATCTTAACTCTAGCCAATAACGCCTCTTCCAAGCTAGTGTCAGTAGCAACTATTCTCCACCAACAGCTATAGGTTTGATTACAGCACCGATTCCAGGTAGGGTATTGAGTTTAATTAGTGTTTTTTTTATTTTTTTTTATTTTGAGTTCATTATCTTGATTTCTAAAATAGGTCCTTGAAAATTATTGGAAATTGTAGTATGTTTTTGTGATACTGAAACTTTTCTAAACTTCCTTATTAACTCTTGCTTCAAAAAAAGAATCAAATTCGAAAGAGATGGTTCTAGATGTTTCTTTTACAAAGCTTTTAAAGTTTTCATTTACAAATCCTAATTCTACTATTTTACAAAGCTTAAGATGCTTTCTTTTTGCTGAATGGTTCAAGAATATATTTATTTGAAGGATCATTTGGGACTTGAAAAACTGTAGTTTTTATTTGGATTTGATTATTTGATTTAATTATATTGTTGTTTGGATTAGTTAGATTGAAACTTTGCTGTTAAGTATATTAATTCAATTTGTAAATTTTATTAAGTATTAAGATTAATTGAGCTCAATTAAAATTTTATCTCGAGTTGAATTTAAATTTAAAAAATAAAATTCAATCGAAATTGAATCAAATTTTAATTTAAAATTTTTGAGTCAAATTCGAAATGAGCATTGCAATGTATAACTTAGCTCGAATTAATTATACCTCTGCTCCCAACGGCATTATAGCCAAAAAAGCTGGATGCTTGATGCTTCCAGTCTCGAAAAGAAAGGGAGAAGAATTGCAGAAGGTACCTAACACCTAAAAAACAAATCCAGTGGGTTCCCGCTTCAAAACCACCCGGCCTTCACCTCCGCCGATGAAAGCCGAGCAACTGCAACCGCCTCTTCGTCAGCTCGAGCTGTTAAAAATCTTCTAGTTTGGGACGGAGCATCAGCACTCTATTATTGGGACTCCGATAAGCAATGCCCCATCTAATCTCCATTCGATTGGGAGAGCCAGAGCCTACCTCCTTTTTCGCTGCCTATAAATTTAAAATCTTACTTAAAATAAGGAAATTGGGGATTTTTTTTTGGTTAGATTACATGCTAATTCGACCATTGAAATGCTGTTTCAAACCTCTGAATTTGTATAATTTAGTAGAAAAAGAATAAATTTGAAGAGGCTTTTACTACATTTAACTTTTAGGTTTTATAAATTTTGAACTTTGATTGGTAAAATATACAAAACTGCTATGACCTTTTAAGTGTGTGTACGCACGAATCAATTAAAAAAAAAAGCCTGAACAAATTAATCTTATTCTTTGATGAACGATTCTAATTTCCAGGTCTTTCTGTCCTTTAACATTCTGCTTAGAAAATTTTGAATTTCATTTTTTAATAGAATTTGGCTGCTATCGTTAGGGCATTGTTACAAATTGAATATGGATCAAAATAATGCCCAATACCTCCATTCCTGCTAATAGCGCAACTCCCAACATATAACAATGAAGTTAATTTACATTCAGTAACTCTATTCTTAACTTTGGTTATTGCATCCGACCATCCAAAATGATTTCGCCTCTTCTGGATCATCTTTATATTAGCTAAGACGCTGTGTCACGGGTCGAGACTCAAGTTTCGAACCCGAGTGGATCCGGGACCCGGGCATTCACCCTTTCGGCGTCTCAGATCAGCTTTTCGTCATGGTTCACACCTTTGTGAGGTATTGTCCGCTCTGACCTCCCTGACCTCACAGTTTTGTCCTACAAAAGATGCCTCACAAGGCGGAGATGGTGTGAACCCTTTTATACCCCAGTGACCCTCCTATTATGTTCGATGTGGGATTTAGGACTCCCCCTTAGGTCCGTGACATTCTCCCGCACCCAACCTCGTGACGTCCTCGTCACGGAGGCTGATCATCCTGCCTACCTCCCCCGAGGTGCTTGGCGTGGATCGAACGGTTTAGGGCTGGCTCTGATACCACTTGTCACGGGTCGAAACTCAAGCTCCGAACTTGTGGGGCTCCGGGACCCGGGCATTCACCCTTCCGGCGTCCCAGATCAGCCTTCCGCCATGGTTCACACCCTTGTGAGGTATTGTCCGCTCTGGCCCCCTGGCCTCACGATTTTGTCCTACAAAAGGTGCCTCACAAGGCGGAGATGGTGTGAACCCTTTTATACTCCAGTGACCCTCTTATTATGTTCGATGTGAGATTCAGGACTCCCCCTTAGGTCCGTGACAGCTGCACATTGATGGGAAACCGCTTTTGCGTTCGGGTTGTTGAAAAGAAAACTAGCTTTTCTTCTTCTTCAGGTGGTACCCAGCTGTTTCAGAAATCAAAGGGTTACTTAACGTTCAAGTCACAAAATAAAACAATGCAAGATTCATCTAAAGATGGAAATGATGGAGGAAAAAGAATGGAGTTTGATGGATATATGATTACCTGAATTGAGTTACGAGGTGGTGTAAGAATACAGAGAGTTCCACTCTAGCAAGCTTGTACCCTGGGCACAATCGAGGGCCTCCTCCAAACGGTGTGTAAACATTTCCTGGGCAGCTCATTCCTGAGTTATTCTGTTCAAATTTAAGAAAAATTGTAAAAAATATTCTATGTGTGTCTAAGCATTGCACATGTGCATTTATATGCTCCGAGGGAGAAGGAAAAAAGGAGAAAAATCTACCTGCCATCTCCATGGATTGAAAGTTCAAGGGTCTTTGAAGTAATCATGATGAAGATGTACAGCCTGAAATGATGCAAAAACCTTCCAACCCTTAGGAATTGTGTAGCTTGGTTGAGTTGAGTTACCGGTAAGCACAAAAGCTAGCCTTAATTTATGTGCATGATTATTAGACCGTGGCAGAAGTGTATTTCTGACCTTTTATGTTGATATCTGTCATTGCTCGCCTGAAAACTCTGATTATGTTTGCTACTCGCAATGTCTCATTAACAACCTGAAACCCATCAAAATCCGAAATCAGGATAAAGCTAGAACAGAGGGAGATAAAGTTTGAAGACCTTGCTTGCCCATGGCAATGCTTATGGTACAATGAACTTACACATTGAGTGAATGGCATTGACTTATAATCACTCCATTCTAGAGCTTCTGACCCGCATTTCTTCGCCCTTATCTCCTCGTGCTCTTCCTGCCAAAGCAAATAATTTGAGCATTGAAGATTATGAATCGCCATTCAAGAAGGGAAATCAGGTAGAAAATCTACATCTTTTACCCAACAAAATGCACGTCTGGTTATGAATCATATATAAGCATGTTTGTTAAAAAAAAAAAAGAATTGTACGTCTTCAAACAAGTTTTCTCCAAGGATAAAACTATTTTCATGTCCGAATTGATCACAAAAACATACACGTCCTGATACAATTACATGAAATTCATGTCGAACGTGCCTTAAACCATAGAATTACATGACAATAACGTTAAACATGTCAGAAACTAATACGAGGGTGAAAGTCATGCCAATCTAAGAACAAAAAATTATGGTTCTCCTAAATCATTAATCGATAAATAAAAAAATGAATATATTAACAAAATAGTATTTGCTTAGTTGATCTCCAAAAAGATACTGGTTTTGGTGCGACTCAAAAGCTATCATGGGCCATGCGGTGCTCTCATGAGCCCTAATGCCCTTAATGGTCCCACAAAACACTAATTCAGAGACAATCAACGGCTTGGATTCAAACCATCACATGAATGTGGAGAGTTCAAACAAAAAGCAAACCTAGGAATCGGAAAGTGCTTATGACATCACCCTACCTTTCAAACTTGAACACCGTCGATGGTCCTTTCCCTTGAAATCAGCACCGCTCATTTCCCGATGTCCCACCTAGGAACCAAGGGTCAAGTTATATACCCTATTGTACAAAATAAAATCCTAGTGATCAATGATGCACTCTGAAATTTCCAAATCTGTAAAAGGGCTCTATGGTCATTTCAAGCAAGAGAAAACGGTCAAAGAGTAATTGTGATCAGTGATTCTAATAAATGGACAGGTTTTCTTCCTTTTATTTCTTTTTTATTTTCTTTTTTAATTTTCAAAGAATTTTACAGCACCCAAAGCACATCTCAAGGTTTGGAGAAGCATCGTTTTGTCCGGTTAGACAAATTTCAGTTCCTACTTTGACTTTCATAGTTTTGTACTTTTTGCCTCTACTTTTGGCCAACACCATTACAACAAAACCCAACGTTATAATTTTTACAGACCTATTTTTCCCTTTCTTTCTCTGCCCTGTTTCAACATAAAATTTTCTTTTATCTCATATTTTACAAATCATAAACAACTCAAAACTTCCCATTATCAGATTTTTTTTATATTTAAAAAATTTAAATTTGAATTTTAATTATTAAAATCAAGAATTCAATATTCTATTTAAGTGAATATTTTATACGATTACCATCCAACAAAATTTATTTTAAAGTATTCGATACACTGGTTTGTTTCAAGGTGTGTTTGACATATGGATTTGTTTCAAAATTTTATATCTAATTTATTTGACTAAAAAAAACTAATATCGATACTTATATTGGAAAAAAAAAAGAGCTAAAACCTCATTTGACTTCTAAATTATTATGATTTTTTAATATGATATTTAAATTAAAATTTTTTAATTAAATACTTAAATTTTAATTTAATGTATTAAATTATATATAACATCAATAGATAATGTTGATGTAATATTTTAATGCTGGCTTGAATAACACATAACTTCGTATAGCAGTGATGTAATTGTCACATATTTTTTTTAAAAAATAAAAAATAAAAAAAGATTTTCTAGAAATTTTATTTTAAAAACTGTTTTATTTTTAAAATAATACATAACAATCTCCTGTCAGAAAATCATTTTAAGATAATTTAATATAAAAAAATAAAATTTAACTACTTGATTAGAATTTTTTTAAGTACCACATTAAAAAAAAAAAATTCAAAAATCAAAAGAAATATTTTCCCAAAAAGAGTTAGGGTGTTTCGTGTAAAACAACGGCTGTCAAGTTGTAATATCTATTTTCATATGTTACATGGGGAATGTTTATGAACAATGGTAGCCATAATTAATGAATGTGACTTAAGTTGTCTTGTAACGCTAAAGATTATTGTTCTTTATTTTCGTTCCCAAATTAAAGCATAGATTATAACGAAATAAGAATGTCACAGAATAATAAAGTATTACAAGTATTTTTTCAATTCAAAGGTAAGAAAGGGGTCATGGATGACATGATGGGAACAATGAAAAGAAATTTCTTTTTAGTTCCCATTTCAAACTCAGGTTTTCCTAAGTACATGTTTGGTAAATATTATACTCCAAACAAATTAAAAAGAAAAAAAAAAGCCATGTGTTGTACATCATCTCAATTCCCGTCCATGTGTGAACTTTGGAGAGAGTTTTTTTTAGATAATGACAATTCAGTCTTCAAAAAGCAATGGCCAATTTTGATCATTATTTTCTTGGGGTCCCACTATGAAAATTCAATTTAATTTCTTAAAAAAAAAAGAAAACATACCTTGAGTTGAGCCAAAGCAAGAGGGGTCTCAGCTTAGAACTTGACAGCAAGAGTCATGAAAGTTGAGGTTGTTTCATACCCAGCAACAAGTAAAGCTACCAAGAAATCTACAATTTCCTCGTCGGAAAAATTGTCATCCCCTGCTAATAATGCTGCCAACATGTCATTTTTCCTTTCTCCTCCTTCATACTCTTTCCTTCTTTCCCTTTCTATCAAGCTCAATGCCTCTGCCACCTTCGTTCTTGCCTTCAAAAACCCCAATAACAAAAAAAGCATCAGTGCAGATCATTGCACTGATCTACCGCTTAATTCAAGCAAAGCATGTAGGATTTACCCATATAAAAGCACACACATGCGTCCCAAAGCACATATATATGAGTTTTTGGTAATAAGATGAGGATTAGAAAAGGAAATAGTGGCATACTTTGATTGCTCGATGGTGGGTGGTGGAAAAGAGAGACAAAGGAACGGTGAAGAAGCCTTCAATAACAAGCACGCATTCTCTTCTGAAACTCTTACTGCATTTACCAGGATCATAACTCGTCATGTTAACTCAAAACTTATCTATAAATCCCAAACAACAACAGAAAAACAATGTTCATTTTTCAAATACTAGTTCAAGAATAAAAAATTAAAAAAAAGAAAGGGTTAATCATGAAATTTTAGGTAAAAATATTTATAAAAAAAAAAAAGCAAATAATAACCACGGGTGTGGCACTGAAATGATGTTTTAAACAGAATGATTTCAGGCGTCAACTTCCCAACCCCAATGGAATCTGAGTCACCAAGGCCATTTTTAATGTGTTAATATAATCATTAAACTCTCATAAAACCAACTTGGGCGATCCACTACCGACTCAACTCAGTACAATTAAAATAATAGTAGTAAAATAGTATGGCTTTCCATTTTTGTGTGTGTGTTTTTTTTTTTACCTACTTGGCCTCTTCCATGAGGAAGACACGATCGGTCCAGGAGTCCACGTGGAGTCCCTGATAATTGACGAGTTAGCAAAACTCATTGTCAAAGAATGCATTCTGTTATGAAGACTTCCTTTCATCCAAAGCAAAGAATGTTTCCCAAGCAAATTCGATATCGAACCGGGGTAACTACACTCAAAGAGCTTCCCTTCCTTTTGTAAGATGACCGGTTCGTTTCCGAGTCAGCTGAGAAAACAGTCGGTTCACCAAAAACATGGGTTGTGAAAATCGAACCATACCGGCTCACCCTCTCATCAATAAAGGGCTCAGGGTTTTCGGTCTTGTAAGCGGCTATAAGCCGTAAAGTCTCCCCAACAAAAGGTAAACCCAAGTTCCTGGCGGCAAACGGAGGCGCCGGAGACGGTAAGCACGGAGGAAGATGAAGAAGACGGTGGAGCTGATGGCAGTGAGGAAAAGAAAGTAAACGAAGAAAGCCATGAAAAAGGGTATAATTTGGTTAAAAGAAAAAAAAGATGAGTTTTTTTTAATGAATATAAATACAAAGAGATTTTGAGACAAGAGAAATAGGAAATTTATAAAGAGAGAATGTGTGTGTAGCAGACGGGGTATCTGTAATAAATTAAGAATCTAGGCGAGGGTAGAGGAGGGGAGGGGATGAAAAAGATGAAATAAATGTTGGGGGATATATAACATCTTTCTTTTTTCTTTAAATTTAACTGTTTTTGAAGGCAAGATTTATATGAACTTTTGTAGGTGAAATTTGTAATTTTTTTATTAAACATAATTTAATAAAAATATTAATATATTTATTAATAAAATTAAATAAAAAATCTCTTGAAGAGAGAAACCGTATCTAATATTATTTTTTTTTGAAACCAATAACAATCAGTAAATATCACAAATAACATTGTCATACTAATTAGTTTATACTAATTTGATTTGTTTAAGAATTGTACGTAAACCTCTTAAAAATATAAAATAGTGTAAATCTGTATTGATTAATATTTATTTAACAAATACGTTAATAGCAATTTTTTAAATATCATCTTAATTAGCGTCATTAGACACCAAACAGTATTTTCCTTAATTAAATTCTTCCTAAAAGGTATAATATTTCCTAATTAAGATGCTAAATAATTATACATATATCATGGAAAATCATAGGCTTGGGAATATTGAGAAAGTGATGCCTTTAGTGGTCTTTGGATCTTCCGCGCTAGTATCCATAAACTAGGCAGTTTTTTATAGGTCAAATTATATGGATGCTTCTCGTATTTTATTGAATAGTGGAATTAGTTTTTGCACTAAAAACGGTAGAAATTAGATCCTTTTACAGTAACAAGTTATACAGTTTAGTGAAATTGATAACATGGGTTATTGTTGCTGTTACTGTAGCTAACATGAATATTGACTTTTTTAACGTGATAGTTGACTTTGTTTATGTGGCAAACTTTTTTGTCTATTTGGATATCAAATGCTGCTGTGGTAATTTTTTTTGTTCATCTAGACAGTAAATGTTGACATGCAATTTTTTTATCCATTCACTTAAAACAATTTATCTGTTATTTTCTTTTTACAGGTGGTGAAAAATTTAGCACCACTTCAGCATTTTTTTCATTGTAGCTATTCTTTAAATTCCAGTGGTTCTAATTTCAAACCCTAAAATTTCATTAACCCTTAAATTTTTCTTACCCATTTGCTTTCCATGATTTTCCCATATCAACGGCTTCTACCTAGCTGTGATTTTCTAATTTCATCTAATTTAACTAATCTTGCTTACGATTGAGGTCCAAGTGTTGAGTAGCAAATAAGCTTTGAGGGTTACTAGACTATAGTACTAGATTAGAATTTAGGTTGCTAGGGAGATACAATTAAGGTCTGGATGACTAGAGGACATCGTTGAGATTGACTAAAATATGAAATAGTGAAATATGAAAATGTCGAATACAAAAATCAAGTTTGGTAAGTTTGAATTTTTCTATTAATTTTTGTTTATAGTAATTAAAATTGCAAAAGAGGTATAGTTCATAATCAGATGAACCAAGCATATATAATTATGAATAATAGTTACTAATTTGTTAATAATTTCATTCTGCCTATCATATTTTATAACATGCAACCTTCACCTATGATTATGAAAGTGATCTTATGTACTATTATTGTGGACTTAAAGCTCTATTTGTGACATCAACTATTGATGAAAATCGTGGAAACCTCTATGGATTTCTTTCGTCTTGATTTGCTTTTGATTCTTTTATGCCTAATAGTAAAAAAAATGAAAATATAATATTACCAATCTAAATAACAATATTGAATGAAAGTAACTAGTGTGCATTAAATTAGTTACCAATAATTGATTTTTGGTAATGCATGAAGTAGGTTTTCTCATTCTTCTTCTAATAATTCTCTCACTAAGTCTACTAAGCTTTATGAATAGAATGGTCTCAGTTAACATTATATAATTATTTTAGTTACCAATATCGCACTATTATAGGCTTTATGAATAAAAATAGGATTAAAATATTACTTACATTGAGAATAAATAATCCATTATCAGGGTCTAGGTGTGCTTTTTTCATTTTCTTTCGGCCTCTTTATGAAGGGTTTTGTTTAAAGTAGATGGTAGCACATTGTTTTGGTATTAATAATTAGCCTAACTATGATAGACTAAATTTGGACATAAATTGAAAAGTACCTTCTTGTTAGTGGTCGTAGATTTTTCATTTGCTTTCTTTATGCTAGGTCGAGAACCTTACTCGAAACCCTACAACATTTTTTTAAATAAATTCAATTAAAAAACAAGTCCAAGGTTACACATAAAGTAAAACAATAACATGATACTGAAAACAATACTTTCTTTATTCTCTTTTTCCAAGGCTTAACATTTTCAATTTGGGCTTTCAAATGAGCAATAAAGAAAATGTTTAACATATAATTATCATTTAGCTTATTAAATATCTGTTAGCAAAAAGGAAATATTATTACAAATTCTGCTTTTGTTGGACATCCTAGTTTGTTGTGGCCCTTTTCATGGTAATAACTGCATGTCATCACCCTTCTAACCCTGGAGAGTCTGTCTTTGGTCTTGCCTTCAAGTGGTTTACGCTTCATTTTCTTGGCTGGCCTACTAGGCATCCTTTTTATCAAATGAGCCAACTGTGATCGTTCATTGCTTTTGGGCTAAAACATTCTTCCTTTCACTAGGTTTAACATGTTTTTGTAAGTAGAGAGGTAGGTTCTTTCTTGAACCATGATGACAAATAATCTATAGGGTTTGAATCATCATACAAAATAGCACTTATAGCATGTTGATAAGGGACTTCACTAATGTCTTATTTCTTATATGAGTATGAATGTAGCTGTTACATCACTGTATAACTTTTTCTTTCATGTTTCACCAAATCATCCCAGTAAACCTCATGTCTACTACCTCCGTTCCATTCAACCTCTCATTTTACACTAAGCTTCCTTGACTTCTCAAGCTTTTCAATAATTTAAAGCTCATAATCAGTCTTTCATTTACTAACAATCTGCCTTTTCAAAGCCAATCTCTTCACACATACAATCTAATATCCTTAAGTATATTTATTATAAGCTTGCACCTAGCATTTAAGATTACTCCATTGATTGTTTCACTGTTGTCAATAACATCACACTTTGTTATTTCAGAGAAAAAAGCCTAACACCAATTCTTTACAGGCCATTTTTCTAACAGATCTTCTTTTGCACTAAGTCCTCCCAGAATGGTTGCTAACTTATTTAGATGCTTGTTCAGCTTAGGCTGATGAGGAGACCTAGTACAATTTTAAAATTGCTACTATAGGTCTTTACCCTTATTTGTCTTCATCTAGCATAAATATGCCTAGCACATATCCTTTGCTTAGCTAAATGTAACAACTCCCTAATAAATATTTAGGCCCTATAACAAACAAATATATTGTGTCACTATAAATTTAATACACTTTATAAAGATAAACAAATTAAACTATTAATTACAAAGAAGTAAATATAGAACATACCTTTCGCATATAAAAAATTACTGACCATCCAAATTTATCTTTAATGCCCAAATTAGAACATAGTTGGCTGATAAACCATGTCCAACTTTCAATATTCTTTGTTTTTACCACTGTCCATGCAATTGAAAATATTTGATTGTTCCCATCCCTCCTTACTGTCATAAGTAACTGACTTTTAACCAATTTTTTTCCAAAAACATCTATCTAAACAAATAATTTGTCTACAACTATTCACAAAAGTTTCTTTGATGGTCCAAAAAATTTATATATCTTTTGAAAGATAGGTAATAAATTTGGTGTTGGCCTTTGAAAAATAACAATGACAGTGCTTTCAAGGTTTGTACACTTCAACTCCTTTGCGTAATCATTCAAAACTTTAAATTCTTCCTTATATTTCTCTTTCATTTTTTTAATAACTAGTCCCTTTGCTGCTTTACACATTCTAAAAGTCATAACCACTCCCAAATCTTTCTTGACTAGTGCTGTCAGATGTTTAGGTTTAATGAATGGTATAGTAGTAATCACATTTTCATATATTTTTTCTATAACAGAAGATGTCACTTTTTTGTTCTTAGTTGTAAGCAGACAACTATGCACTGAATCATATGATTTTACAATGAAAGTCTCTTAGCATTGTACCATGAGCACATGATCAACCAATTACAACCTAATGCAGAACATTTAGTCCTTACCGGCTTATCATTATTTAAGTACTTAAATTTAAACCTTTTTTGAGCTGAAAAGTTAGCAAGCACATTTTTAATGTCTTTAAATCACCAAACCTAAGTCCTAAAAACCAAATCATCTAAGGGCACATTAGGATTATAATAGTTATTGCTGGACCTCACTTTTTATGCATCATCTTCATCAGACCCATCATTAGTATCCATAAAACTTTTTGGGTCTGATGAGTCAAAATATTCACTTTCATATCCATCAGCATTTGCACCATCATTTGCATCTTCAACAGTAATATTTACACTATCATTTTCATAACCATCATCATTATCATCATCTACATCGTCATTATCATTATCATATCCATCAACATCATTATCATGGAAATTAGAATCATTATCATTAATACATGGCTTTTTTTTCTTATTAATGTATTTTCTTAAATTGTTCCTAGCAACTTTTAATTCATCATCAGCATCTAAATCATCACTAGTCTATGGTACATCTACCAATCTTTCTTTATAATTTTCATTACCAACATCACTGGTATGTTGCTCATTACCATCTACATTACCAACATCACTGGCATGCTGCTCATTACTATTTTCTACATTTTGCTCATTCTGCTGGCCATTTTCTAAACCTATTTTCCCTTTTTGATCACCACTTTCTAAACCCACTTCTTTATTTTACTCACCACTTCTTAAACCCTTGTCCCTATTTTGCTCATCTTCTTCATTTTGCTCACCATTTCCTAAACCTACTTCCTTATTTTGCTCACCATCTATATTACCATTTTTCACATTTTACTGACTATCTACATGACCATCTACATTACCATTATGCTCATCATTTTGCTTACCATTTCCTAAACCCACTTCCCTATTTTGTTCACCATCTACATTACCATTTTCCCTATTTTGCTGACCATCTACATAACCATTTACATTACCCTTATGCTCACTATTATTACAACCCCCACCTAATTCCTCTTTATGCTCACCACTACCACTACCTAATTCCCTTTTTTTTTCACCATTATCATGTTCCCTATTCTGTTCATTATCACTATCAAAGTCCTCTAAGGTTGGTGTATGAGGTCTAGGTGGTTGAAGAGGTTGTTCACTATCATTAATTCTACTTACACTCACAACAACAATATCATCATCATCTATACTTATATTCTGAATTGGTTCTAAAAAGGCTTATGACATGTTATTGTCATTATCACAATTTAAATGCTCTATATATAAATCAATGATTATGTTCTTTTTTAATTGCTTTGCCATTTCTAGCACATATTTTCACCACTTAACAACTTCAATCCTATATTAAATGTCCTGCCATCCTCAATACAATATACTTTAATTACCTTATTTAAGTCATAACTTAATGCCTTTACAGCACTTATTATAGTCTAATAACAAATTCTATCAGAATCCTTTTTAAATCCAACTATAGTACCATTTACATATATAGCATTACATCTGGTTCTTAACAATGTCCCTCCGTGATGGTATCTTGTATACAAACTTGCCCTGTAAATATATTAACATGTGAAAAAAGCCAAAATGAAAAAAAAATTACAAAGATGTTTTAATAACGACAAAGTATTATTATAGTCAGACAAAAAGATAAACTAAAAAAATAATGTTTTAGTGGCAGACAAATAAAAGTCATAAGGTCTACAGAAACACCACTACTGAAACACAACACCACCAATAGCCTAACCATAAAATCAAAAAACAACTTTAAACCATACAATTATTTAGGCAAAATGAACTTTCCATTGGTTGTTAACAATCTATAAGTAGAATCCCTCGCTTCAAAATCCGTATTCTACGATTCTAACCATCTTTTCTAGCTTTTTTTCTTCAATGAACTCTTCATCTTCAATGATCCTCCCTTGCTTTGAAATCCTTAGCAATGATCATTTCTAATGTCGTTTTGAAATCGTATTGAAAAAAAATTAAAAAATTTTAAGAAAAATTTTAGGGTTAACGAGATTTTGGGTTAGGAAATAGAATAATTGGGATTAAAAAGAGTAGAGAAAGAATAGCCACAGTGGAAAAAAATGCTGATGTAGCATTGAATTTTTTACCACCTATATAAAAAGTTACAGATAAATTATTTTAAATAAATAGATAAAAAATTACTACATCAGCATTTAATGCCTAAATGGACAAAAAAGTTTGTCACATATACAAAGTCAATTGCCATATCAAAAAAGTCAACATCTACATCAGTTATAATAATGACAACAATAACCTATGTTATTACTTTTACTAGATTATGAGATTTGTTATTGTATAGGGATCCAATTTTTATAGTTTTTAGTGGAAGGACTAATTTCACCATTTTAATAAAGTACAAGGAGCATCAGTGCAATTTGACTTTTTTTATATATACCCATAAATTTTCAATATCATTATCTTCTTTCTAATTTCTATCTCTTCAATTATTCTTTTGGTTTTCATAGAATAAAAATCCGTAAATGAAAGGACGTGCTCAGACGGTGAATTAATTATTGGCTTTTTTTCAGCATATGTTCATGGGACGTCCTATGTGCTGAAGAATCAATGTAAAAAAAGATTAAAAGAAAAAAAAATGTACTCTTGACAAATATACATACTTTTATAATTTTTAGTCCTAAAATTTAATTTTATATAATAATGGATATTAATTTTCTTAATTTTACACTAATACATATATCATAGTTTATAATATAGTTTGATTATTATGGTATTAACGTTTATTTAATGATATCAAGAATTGATTTTTTAAAATAAAATTATGAGTGCAGTAGATTAATGTGAAAAAATATGTTTTTAAAAATCATTGATGAAAATTTAAACTCAAACGAAATTAAAAAAATACGGACCTTTAACTATCTTACAAAAAAAAATCTACTAAGCAATATAAAGTTTGAATCTCCTCATCAATACACTTTGTGACCATCTAACGTTATTTGTTAAACTCAAAAGCCAAAGGTAAAAATGTGTTTTGCATTTGTTTCTCTAATCAACTTGGTTTCATATTCATGACATTATTAGTTAGTTAGGGCAAAATGGTTGTTAGAACGAGGGATGAGCCAATGTGAGAATTTGCTAGCTCAATCATAGCAAAGATTCCAGCTTTGTGGGGCAGCCGCCGGACCCTCGAAAGTCAAGACCCAGTTATCCGCAGACGGATCATGCAAAATCTCAGCCCTGTACGAACCGTGCTTCCCTTCCGGTGGTCCCCTTGACGCCCAAACCCGCCTTTGTTTACATTAAAATAGGACCTACATTTGTTGTACTAAGTCTGCAAAAAGAAAACACATGGGACTCAAAAAATTGATACCATTCGACACTGTCACGTTAGTATGAAAAATATACATCATGAAAATAGATAAATTTTTATCTAGGAGATGAGTATTGTATTTTTCTTCTGTGAACAAGAACAATGTTGCACCACATATGGTATATGAATAATATATGAATGAATAATATATGGATTATTATTTTTTAGACATGACTTTGATTTTTATTTTTTAGACACGATTTTGATTTCTTAGTAATTTTTTTTTATTTTGATTAATACTTGACATCATATTATTATTTTTTAGACACGACTTCGATTCAACATATGTATATGTGTCACACACATCCAATTCAACTTGAAATTAAATAATATTAATTTAATATAATATTCATAAAATATTAATTGTTAAATATAAATTACATCTTAATTATATTTTGTTTAGATTTGAATTGAAAAAAAAAAAAAATCAACCAAGTACCACGTTGGATAGCCTTAGCAACCTCCAAATTCTAAAATATGTAACTCATGACCTGCATTGATAAAAAATTAATTTGATCATTTAATTTAGTATAATGTTTTTAAAAATTTGATTTTTATATAAATTATATCTTAATTATGTATAAATAAAATTTTTTAAATAAAGTATTTTATAATAACTTATTAATATAATATATATAAAATTAAATAAATAATAAAAAATATATTTTTATATATACCTGATATGGGACAAAACACCATAAATTTGCCTTTATGTGCACTTGATTTTTGAAAACAAATTCAATCCGATCTTGATTTAAAAAAAAAAAATTTATTGGATCAAGACAAATTCACAGGTTCAATATGAATTGTTTTATTATTTCTACCTTAATAGACTCTTTTTTACATAACTTATCAAATTAAAAAATAACTAAAAAAAGAAATAACAAAAAATAAAAAAAGGAATCAAATAGGTTATTTTATTATTCCTACCTTCATTGACCCTTTTTCTTACAAACCTTAACTAATATATTTTTTTTAAAAGAATAGAAAATACACAAAAAGGAAAAGAAAAAAAAAATGAAAGGTGCTACACGTACAGCTCTATTGATCTAATTTTCTTACAAAATTTACTATATAAATTAAAAACAAAACTAAAAAAAGCTTAAAAAAATCCTTATGCTAATTCGACCTTTATCAATAGCTATTTCTTACAAAATTATTTAATTTAAAAAAATAAAAAAAATAATTTTTTAATCAATAATGTCAAATGAACCTTACATGAAAATTTATTTAAAAAATTGAGATAGTTTATTAAATATGTAGAGAAGGATAAAATTTTTTTAAAAAGTAAAAAAAAAAAAAAAAGGAAAAAAAAAGCAAAGGGAGCAAAGGGAGAGTGTCACGTGACTAGTCCCATGGAAAGTCAAAGTTAACAAAATTAATAAATAAAATATTAAGTTAGAAAAAGAAAAAAAAACCATTTCATAAAAAAATTTAAAATTTTAAAAAAATTTATTAAATATCTAAAATTAAAAAAAAAGGTAAAAGAAAAAAGGTAACATAACCTTGATGAGTAAGGTAATTTATGATCTTATTTTCTAAATTAGAGCAGTTTTAAACTTTATTTTTAAAATACAGTAATTTTGTCCAGTAAATTCCATCTCAGAATTTCATTCTCAAAAACTACAAATCAGTATATTAAAATCCTACTCTCTTTCCTTGAAGCTAATGTGCATCTCTCTCAAAATCCATTTCATCTTTGACCAAATCATCCTTGAAACTGCAACCTCGTTCCCTTTCTCCAAATTTATTGATTCATTTGATTTTTTTTTTAAATTTATATATTGCATTTTATGAATCTTTCTGATTTTCAATTTTCTTTTTTTATTGAAAAATCTAGAATGATTCTAGCGATATCTTTCCTTCTCTTCCACTATTCGGCCTCCACATCTTTTTCATATTTTGATAACCCAAAATTGTTTGGTAGAGCAAACATATGTAATAATCAAGAACATTAAAATGAAAGACAAATGAAAAAAGAGAGTGGCCAAAACTGAAAAGGAAACCTTTCACCTTTTATTGAACATTAAAACGTCCTTGTAGCAGTTGATAAAAGTTGAAGCTTAATCATCAGCCTTTTCAAATAAGAGCGAAAACAAGTAGCACCCACGCTCCCACTTATGGTTTTGATTTTATTTTAAGAAAGCAAAAAGCAAGCAGCGTTATTTTGTATAGTTTGGGGGAAAGAAACAGAAAAAGAGATATTAGAAAGGCTCTGGGTTTGTTATTGATTAACTGCAACTTTTTCTTTAAACTTTTCTTGTTACATTATGCTCTTAAACAGCCACTTCCATCTTTAATTTTCTGCATCTTTTGTATTCAGTTAAAAAAAAAAAAAAGAGAGAAAGCCGAGAAGAATTTTGTTGGAGCTGGCACTACAGTAAAATGGCGTATTAGCGACAATTTTGTAGCGGCTTTTTACTTACAAACTCTGTTAGTTTCTGTGTTTTTATAAAACTTCTGGCGTTTATTATCCAAATGTCACTAAATATTCAAATAACAGCTTTGTTACTTATAAACGCCACCTAAGACTTGATATTAGAGGCGTTTCTCGACTAAAATACTTTGAATATTTTTTATTAAAAATTTCGATGAATAGTTAAGGCGTATTTTTGATAGACAACACCTTTAATAATCATGTCATAAAAAATTGTATGAGATTAATGAAGGCGTTATCTACAAGAAACACCCTTAATATTTGGACCAAAAATTTTCTCAGGCTTATTAAATTTATTTTCTTCATAAGTACATTCAATATTAAGCTTATCAAATTGTTTGGATTGTACGGATGCTTACCATAAAGTTGTTGGTTTGATCTATCATTTAGCCTTTTTTTGGGTTTAGGCACAGATTATTTGTTATTGATTATTCTGAGCCTTTTTTTGGCAAAAAGGCCTTCACCAATTGCTTTAATAAATTTTTCATAGAATATTGAAGGCGTTTTTTGTGGAGAGACGCCTTTAGTAAATTTTTTTTTATTTTAAAGGCGATTTTGTAAGAAATGCTTTTAATATTCTATAGAAAAAACTTGGATGGGATGGTTGAAGGCGTTTTTGGCTCGAAACGCCTTTAATATTCCTAACGATAAATTTTAATGGTCGGATTATTAAAGGCGGCTATATCCAAAAATACCTTTATAAACATTTTGTTACGGATTATTGAAGGCGTTAACCGTAGGAAAACACCCTTAATAATCCATTCGATTAATTTTTAGTTGGTATTATTGAAGGCGTTTTTTGCCTAAAATGCCTTTAATATTCAAGACAATAATTTCCTGGGGGGATTATTGAAGGCGATTTTGGTCAAAATGCCTTCAATGTTTTTTGTTAGGGGTGATTGAAGGCATTTTCTTGCTAAAAATACCTTCATTAATCGCATAAAAAAAACATAATTGATACTTTATATGTGAAGTCAGTTGTAGGTTTATGCTCAGAAAAATGTTTGCTGTTAGTTGTATATTTATGCCCAAAAAACATTTGGTTTATATATCTGATACTATGAGTTACATTTTGAAATTTGCATAATGAACATTGTTGTATTTCAAAAAATGGACCACACAGTCGAAATTAAAACTGATAACGCTGCTATATTAATATACTTTTTTGAAATAATCGTACTCAGTATTTTATTAAGTACACATATTGTATTCATATTAAGTATAACAATAATATTAAACCAATACCCCTAATGTACAAACTTAAAGTTTTCATTCAACATGGCATGCTAAAAACATTATAACAATTTGTTCCATATATATTTACATTCAACCAACAATGTTTAACTTGAAGGTTTATAAACATTGATAAATGACAATACATAATCACACAATTCTTTACGGACTTCATCTAGCTCCTTTTCCGTGAAGCTTTCTTTACTCTTCCACTAAAAAAAAAATCAAAAGTAAATGTTAAGAAATGAGAACATAATGTACCATTTTATTTTTTTGAATATATAACTAGTTTATGAAATTTATACTAACGTTGAATGGTGTGGTCATAAAATCATGTAACACTATCTCCTGCAAAAAATAAAGGACATAATATCCACATTCAGTATTACCGGGTTGACGAGGTACCAGAAAATTAATTTGAGTTAGTTTAAAAAGTATTTATCTAAACAAACTCAATATTAAAAGAATAAATTTGACATTTACAGGTAATGACATCCATTTCGATTTCTTTATCTTCATATTGAATGCAGATATTACCTTAAATTGAAAAGAAAAAAATTAGTGGGAACATAAATAAAATTTCTTATGAAGAAATAGAACATATATAATATAATAAAGTACTGTAATACCTCTTTATAAAAGTTTGAATATTGGGGTTAGGCATTGCTGTTGGATTAACTGAATTAAGAAAGTATGGTGTTAAGGATTTGATGTCAATCACAATAAGCACCCAATGACGATTGTAAAATAATAACAATGATATACTCAGAATACGTATCAGATCATAGAATGGAGCATGTTGGAGTAATTAAGGTTGGAATATAGCGTACTGCGCATTATACCAGAGCAAATAATAATCAGTCAGTCTTTTTATGCATAGGATCACATGATTTACACGATACATGACTGTGCCACTCTGCTCACCAATTAAGTTGGGGTCACTGAATCTAAATTTGTTCGTCAACTATCTCCCTTTCAGCTCTCTATATAAGAAGCTACACGATAACAATCAATACTGCTGGTTAGTATTACACCCTAATACTAACTTACTACATATTGAATGTGCATATTTGTATTTATAAGCTAACCTCATATAAGCAACGATTTCAGCAGTTGATAATTCATCATTTTCACAAAATTCTTTCACCTCATCCACACTAATGAAAGAAAATGATTGTTTATCAAATAAGTCTTCCTCAGACTCAATGGATATGAAGTTTTCATCGGTACAATTCTCCAGCAAATATTTTGTTAACTCATCCATAGAAGCTTGGACAATGGTCGAACTTCGAGTTTGAACATCCTCCTACAATATTTAATGAAATATAAGTATTAAAACCAAATCAATCAATATAATAAATGAATTAATATTCAAATTATAAATAATATCATACTTCTTAAGTGGTAGCAGATGATGGGATGGCTTCTTTATTTGCAACGGAAGCTTCTCGTATAGGGATGATGCTATCAAGCCGGGGTACCGGTATAACCTGCTGCATTGCCACCAACATAGACTCTAAAGTAGTGAGTCTTTGCTGTTGGTCATTGAGGCATTGGTCCTGGTCATTAATTTGTTGCTGTTGTTGCTCAATTATTGCTTTATATTGTGTATTTCTCATTCATGGGGTTTTTGGTTGTTTACCAAAATACGTTGATGGCAAGACAAATTTACCAACCCCACAAACCCAACCAAGCTTTTCTTTAGCACCTAATGCTAAAGATAAATGATTTTCATCATACTAGGTTGCCAGTTCACCAAATTTTACTTTGACAACATAATCATCCTGAAAGACAATAATAAGTTGGGCTGTTAGAACAAATCTACACAAGCTAATATACACTCATGCATACAACAACAATGCCAATCATACATTATATTAAAAAAGTAGTTATACATACAATCTTTTTTGCCATTTCTTTAATTACTTCATTTACGAAGGAACCATCCTTTCGTAGATGTCTTTGTTTCCAAACATCCCATTTGGAAACTTTTGTGTTTGAGCTCATTGATTCCTATTAAATTATCGTAATAAAAAAATCAGAATGTATGAAATGAATGTTCATAAATATTCATCAATGAGTATAAAACAAGTGTGTGAATACATACAAGCTCATACTTCACAATTGCATATCTTTTTCTTGCTGTCCGATGGTGATATTACTGTTTGGCCTGAATGTCTTGATGTTGTTCTTTGATTTTTTACAAAATCAAGAAATTATGTCAATCATATATGAAGATGAAATGTTATATTGCATAAAGACTTATAAACTTAGACTAATTTCGTAATGGGTTTATGTATCGAAAAATCTTTTAAAAGTCAATATTGAACAAAATTTGTCTAATTTTCAACACTTATGACATCTACATATGCCGCAGGTAGAACAGCCAAAACATCACCTTCACCAGCCAACGATAAAATATATTAAGTTGTCAATTTGCTTTTAAAGTCTCTGAAAGCTTTCCCAGTAGATTGCAACATAATTTTTTGACACTCAATTGGGATATCGAACCATTCCTAAATAAGTTAACACAAATAGTATCAACATATTGAATTTTAATTAAATGATCATATAACAAATTTTATAAAATTATTGAATAAACATACCACAACGGACTGCCATATCTCATCCTTTAAATCATCAGAAACTCGTCGTTAATTGGTGTACGTAATTAATCTTCGACGGATGATGGCTTTAATATGGGTAGTCATCTTGGCAGCTCTTTTCGACATAGGCTGTCCACTTTAATTGAAGTCAACCTGAATTTTTGTGTCAGTCACTTTGATTTATTTATTTGGGCCCATTCTTTTTCTTTTTTGGCCTACACTTCTTTCTTCTGCATGTTCATTAGAAGGAGAATATGTTGTTCAAAGTCCATATTACTTGCAATATTGATCATAATTATACGAATTACACAATAAGACCCTCTAAATTGATCATTGTACTTAATTTAATACAACCAATATCATACTATGTATAGAAACAACATTTAGCACACCATTCAGTAATGTGCTCATACACACCCTTCAGCAAACCACTAAAAAACACCATTCAATGTCCCAATTTCATTCAAACCCATTCAACAAAATAATATCAAACAACAAGATTCAGCAAACTATTCAGCATGAAATATTATTCAGACCCCCAATATCATACAATACCATTCGATAATACAATATCAGTCAACAAGGTTCAGTAAATCACAATGTTTAATGCGTACTACATAAAAACAACATACTTGTAATATGAATAGAATCTTGGACGACTATACTGACAATGATGTTAATGAAAATATATAAACATATATGTCAATATTAAGGAGCTGAAAAAACAAAAATTCTTTATTAAATATTGTAAATAATATAGTAAAC
Organism: Durio zibethinus; assembly: GCF_002303985.1. The sequence goes on from NW_019168481.1 coordinate 13,967,459, forward strand.
TAAAAAAAAAGACTTATCGGTTAAAACAGAGGTTCGTAGTAGTGATTTGTTGAAGGTCGGTTGCGACGAATGAGAGAAAGAAAGTAATGGTCTGCTAGAAATGTGTTTAAGGGTTTGGTTTGTTTGGTTGAATAACGTAGCTTTTAATCATTCTGTGTACCAACCTTATGCAAATTCCTATGTTCAAGGCAGGGAAATGAATATAAAATTAATTATTTAAGGCATTTCCATGAAACAACAATTTCAATAATCACCTGAAAATTTTGTTGGAGATTATTGAATGCGTTTTTTACAAAAAAAATGCATTTAATTATAAGCCTTTAAAATTCTCCAACCAACTTATTAAAGGCATATTTTATAAAAAAATGCCTTTTCTAATTCTTAAAAATTATAAAAGGCATTTTCAATAAAAAATCACCTTCAATAATTACGAATTTCCAAAGTTTATAACAAATTATTGAAGGTATTTTATAATAAAAGACGCCTTTAATAATCAAAATTTTTTTTTTTGGAAAATTATTGAAGGCGTTGTTATCTGCAATCACCTTCAGTAATTATATACTATAATAGGCATTATTAAAGGCGTCTTTCTTGGATATACGCATTCAATAATAGTGTTAGAATTTATGTGGCAGTATATAGAAGGTATTGTAAAATAGAAGATGCCCTTAATAATTCTCAAAATATGTAGTGGAAAAATTTTGAAGGTGTCTGTTATTAACAAACATCTTTAGTAATGGATTACTAAGTTTAAAGATATATTGAAGGCACCTTTTTTAATAAATGCCTTCCATTATCATCGTGGTATATTGAAGGCGTTTCATAATAAAATACGTTTTTAATAATTCAAAAATTTTTTTTTGAAAAAATTATTGAAGGCGTTGTTATTTGTAACCGCCTTCAGTAATTAGCTACAAATTGTGATAGAAGTTATTAAAGGTATCTTTCTTGGATATACACCTTCAATAATAGTGTTAAAATTTATGTGGCGATATATAAAAGGTATTTTACAGTAGAAGATGCTTTTAATAATTCTCAAAATATTTAGTGAAAAAATTTTGAAGGCATCTGTTATTAACAAATGCCTTCAGTAATGGATTACTAAGTTTAGAGGTATATTGAAGGTGCCTTTTTTAATAAACGCCTTCATTACCATCGTGATATATTGAAGGGGTGTCATAATAAAAGACGCCTTTAATAATCCAAAAAATTTTTTTTAGGAAAATTATTGAAGGTATTGTTATTTGCAAGCGCCTTCAGTAATTATCTACAAACTATGATAGGAATTATTAAAGATGTCTTTCTTGGATATACACCTTCAATAATAGTGTTAAAATTTTTGTGGCGGTATATAAAAAGTATTTTACAATAAAAGACGCCTTTAATAATTCTTAAAATTTTTAGTGAAAAATTTTTGAAAACGTTTGTTATTAACAAACACATTCAGTAATGGATTACTAAGTTTAAAGGTATATTGAAGGCGTCTTTTTGAATAAATGCCTTTCATAACCATCGTTGTATATTGAAGGCGTGTCATAATAAAAGACGCCTTTACTAATCTGAGAAAATTTTTTTAGGAAAATTATTGAAGGCATTGTTTCTGCAAACTCCTTCACTAATTATATACAAACTATGATAGAATTTATTAAAGGCATCTTTCTTGGATATACGCCTTCAATAACCGTGTTAAAATTTGTGTGATGATATGTTTAAGGCACCTATATTATATTTAAAAAATATTTAAGAGAAAATTATTGTTGGCATTTTTTGTTAGTAAACGCCTTCCATAATCCTGTCCAATAAAAATCTTTCCAAACTTAGCGCATCCAATCACCAACTTCAAGCTTCATCTTCATTATTATACTATTTCTCTTTCCAGACCAAATACAATTTACTTTCCTTTTTCTTTCACTTTTAGTATTCAAGCATTGTCTTTTAGAACCCTTTTTTGACTATTCATAACTTATTGACTTTAGCTTTTACTTTATTTGACTATTCCTTTAGCTTTTGCAATTCTCAATTTTTTTTTGGTGAAAATTTTTTTCTACAAAACCTATCTTATTTCACCTTATGTCAACCCCAACTACAAATACTCTTAGGTACTATCTACATTAGTAGCAGAGTTTTAACAATCATAATATCTGATAGCTGATAAATTACTTCACAACAAGAAATTCTCGTTTTGTGTAAGTATTGGTCTTGTTATTATCTTTTATTTAAAACATAGTAAACTATGCAATTGTACATGTTTATTTTCATATTAATTATTTGCATACATTTGGTCTGATAATGTAGTAACTAATAAATGGATAAGAGTTGGATGCAAAAGTTAAGATTAAGTCAAGAGGACAGAGATGGAGTGGAAAATTTTCTTAATTTTGCATTTGAGAATACAAGTGAAGATAGTATGATATTATGCCCATGTGTGAAATGTGCTAATATTGAGTGGCAAATGCGTCAAGTTATTTATGAGCATTTAATTTGTATTGAATTTCTATCGTGATATGTTAATTGGTATTTTCATGGAGAGTCTGTACAGTCAAGGTCTTCCATTATAGTTCTTTCAACATCAAAGGCTCCCTATCACCAACATGATCCCTTTATAGTAGATGACATTGAAGGCATGTTGCAAGATACTTTTAACATTCATAACCAAAATTTTTGTAATCGTTCTCCCCAAAATGAAGGATTTAATCAGTCAAATATTGAAATGCATGAATTTGGTGAACCTAGGATAGGTGTACGTGATCAACAACCTAGAGGAGAAGCATCAAAGTTTTATAGGTTGCTTGAAGAGATGAATGAAGAACTTTTTGAGGAATCGAAGCATTCAAGGTTGTCTTTCTATGTTCGTCTTTTTCACTTCAAATGCTTATGTCGATGGACGAGAAACTTTTTGATTTATTATTACAGTTTATGAAAGAAATATTTTTTTTTGCAAAAATCTCTGAATCTTGTAAGGAATCAAAGAAGATGATCAAGGACTTAGGTTTCGAATATGAAAAAAATTCATAGTTGTCCCAATGATTGCAAGTTGTATTAGGGGGATAGAAAAAATCAAGAATCTTGTCATTTGTGTGGTATTTCTCGTTGGGACAACAAAAATCTTGATGAAAGGTTGAATGATGATGGTGATGAGGTATATGTCAAAACGAAGCCTGTTAAGATTTTACGCTATTTTCCATTAATACCAAGACTTCAACAACTCTACATGTCTTCCAAAACTACAGATTCAATGAGGTGGCATCATGAGAAGCGGATAGATGATGGATCATTGAGGCATCCTGCAGATTTTTTAGCATGGAAGTCATTTCATTCTAGGTTTTCAAACTTTGCATCTGATCCTCAAAATATTATGCTTGGATTGGCATCTGATGGATTCAACCTCGTTTCAAATGATGAGTACTTCTTATAGTAATTGGTCAGTTGTATTAATTCCTTACAATTTGCCACCATGGATTACTATATATTGTCTATTTAATTCTTGGGGAAAAGGTCCAGGTAATGATATAGACATCTACTTACAACCTCTTATTAAAGAGTTAAAGTAATTATAAAAAGGAGTTAAGACCTATGATGCATCAAAAGAAAAGAACTTCAATATACGTGCTGCTTTATTATGAACTATCAATGATTTTTTTACTTATACGAATTTATCTGGTTGGAGTATAAAAGATCGTTATGCTTGTCCATGTTGTGCTGCACAGATATGTTCGACGTGATTGCATAATGGTAGGAAGTTTTATTATATGGGACATTGTCGATGGTTAGATGATAATCATCAATTTAGATTTCAAAAATATCTCTTTGATGGAACTGAAGAGTTGAGAAGATCGCCTTTACCCATTAGTGGGTTTAATATCTTGTCAAAGTTGAAAGATATCAATTTCACATATAAAAAAATTAACTCCATCAAGGAAAAGAGTGAGGGACATCTTTGAAGGTGTCTAGCCTTGTATTATGCAAGTTGGTGATAGTCATACAGAAATTGGTGATCTTGATGTTCAAATTGATGAAGAGGATGATAAAGTAGATGACCCCCATAAGTATGAGTTGTGGAAAAAAAGTATATTTTTTAAGTTGCCTTATTGGAAATATAATTTATTACGCCATAACCTTGATTTGATGCACATAGAGAAGAATGTTTGCAAAAATTTTATCGGGATAATTCTCAATGTGAATAGAAGATCCAATGTAACTTAAAGAGTCGGCTTGACCTAGTTGATATAGGGATACACCTAAACCTTCATTTGGTGTTGCTTCTTAATAGTAAATATCAATTGCTTGCTATTTGTTTTGAGATTTTTAAAGCTGAAAAAGATGTGTTTTGCAAGGCTTTAAAAAATATCAAAGTTTCGAATGGCTATGCACCAAATATATCAAGATGCGTGAATATGAAGGAGCGAAAACTTTCTTTATTGAAGTCACATAATTATCACATTTTGATCAATACTTACTTTCAATTGCTTTACGTTCATTAATGTAAAAGCAAGTGATTTCTGTGGTAATTGAATTGAGTAATATATTTAAGTCTCTATATAAAAAATATATGAATGTGGAAGAGCTTGACAAAGTTCAAGATCGAGCCGCGATTACTTTATGCCATTTAGAGAAGATCTTTCCTCCAAACTATGTGTAGGTACAAATAGAAAAAATGAGAAATTTTGGACAATTTGAACACATTTTGGATGATTTATGGTGGTAAATGCTAGTAAAGGTGACAACTAGTGTAATTGTGCTTCATTGCCTATTAAGGGAGTTTTTCTTACCCTTTTCTTCTATAATTTCTTAAGCTCAAATGAACTTCATGAAACCATATTTCAAGTCCCAATTCTTATCTTCATTTAGAATTATCTTTCTTATCTCAATTATGCATTAGTACCTTTTTAAGATCTTAAGACATGCTTTATAGGTAATATGTGCATTAGTGAGTTGGAAGTTAATTTTTATGTGGTAAATTTCTTGAATTTTTTTTCAAGCATTATAATGCATAATTTTTTCCTTTTATGACTTGAATTTTGGCAGAAAAATTAAAGAACAAATGAATGCATTTAATGCCAAAAAGGAGGGAACAAGGATGCAAACCTACATATTGGAAGTTGGCTATGTAACCAATGCACTTTGGTGCCATCTTTTGAAGACTTAAAGGAGGTTTTAAAGAGTACATGAGCAGGCACTTTGGAGAGCTCCTATTGGCTATAAAGAGGACTTTTTGGCATGGTAAAAATGCATGAAGAGAAGCTTGCAAACTGGTGAAGAGTTTTAAAGCTAAATAGCAATGCACCAAGTGCAGAAGCAATAAGGAAAGAAGTCTCTAGAGGCTCATCTCATTGTAGATATTTTGGAGAGATTTTTTAGGACTTCATTCAGCACTCACCTACCTATAAATAGGCATGGAGCCAGCCATTTTAGGAAGACTTTAGCTTAGGGTTTCATTTTTTTTGTTCTTTAATTTTGCACATTCCTTTACTGTATTTTACTTTCTTAGCAAACAAACAGTCCTTGATCTTCATTTTTTTTATTGATTTTGATTGCACTTTTACATTTCCTCAAGTATTTTTCATGTTCTTTACAATTTTGACAATGAAACTTGCAAAATTTATTGATTTCCAGCTCAAATCTTCAAGTTTCCTTGCTAATCTCAAATATGTTTTTGTATTTTTGCACTTGACCTAGTTGCAATGTTTTAATCAGAACTCAATAATTTCATATTTGTTTTTGCTCCAATTTTTTTTTCACATTTTTGTAACTCATTAGAATTAAACATAGTAAAAAATTATCATCAAACTTTTTCCAAATAAATATAGTTAATTCTCATAATTTAAGGTTGAAATCTTAGAGGCAGTGAAGATCAGGTGTGCAATTCAAGTGGAGCTTAGTTCTTCTCTCCTCTAGGTGATTTGTTTGCTCCTTTAAACCTCTAATCTCTTAGATTTACTTGTTATCTTTCTTATTTTCATTTTTTTTGCAATTTATTTCATTTTTTATGGCTATTTGGATTAATTTTTTTGATCATGCTCTATTTTCTACTTATTTGCACACTATTTGGATTCTTAGTTTGTTGAGCTATTTTTTTCTTATTTTGGTGCGAATTTTTTATTAGATTTTGAAATAAACTTATTGATTTAGCTTACCTTAGCTCAGTTTCTGTTTTACACTTTTACTTGTTGATTCTTGTAATTCTTTCCAATTTTTGTTCTCCAATTTAGTTTCTCATGTTGTTCCTTCAATGTATTGTCAATTTTTAGTTGATATTCATTTGATTTTACATGAATTAAATCTAAATTTCTAGTATGAAATTCTAGTTTTCAAATTTTGCTATATTTTTTATTTTCACGTTCTAGCTTAAATTTTGTAATTTTTTTTATTGTTTGCATTTCAAATATGCTTTTACTTTAAATCATGTTTAGTTCATAGCATTTCAATTTATTTTTGCACTTTATTTTACTTTACTTAGTTTACATTTTGCAAATTTTCACCATACTATACTTATGTTACATGCTTTGGTTGATTTTATTTTTTTAGTTAGTTTAATGCCATTTTTTTCTTTGTTTTATTGAGCCAACTTTAGAAAAGTATTGGGAGAGTAGGTATTTAGCTTAGGAATTTTTTTACCTAATGTTTGTGGGATGATATCTTGACTGAAAGGTCACTATTATTACTTGTATGACCCATGCACTTGCAAAGTTTACCTAATTAAGTTCTGTCTAGCTAGACATATTAACATGCAGTTGAACTAGTGAGGTTGTCTTGAAATACATGGATTAACAACTTCTCATTGTTGGTGTATAGGGCCATCTTCTAATAGTACATAGGGACATGTGTGATCGGACACTTGTTACTACCATATGTTTCAAACTTTGAAACTTTGAAGGAATCATAATGTTTGGGACCAAGTAAAGCCTAGCAGCATCATAGAGCCATAAAAGTCAATTCTTTCCACGATTCGTAACTTCTCTTTAAGTATATTTATCTTTTATTCAGACTTTAAGTCCTTTAAAAACTAGACAATGTTTAACTTCAATTTCTCTTTCTTATTCAAATCATCCAAGTTAGGGACTTTAACTGACTTCACTACCTTTTTCATAAAAATAGGGTTATCATAACCTTGAAAATGCCCTGGGTTTGATGTGAACAGTATTCCCAAATAGGTATACCCTGCAGGGAATGCGAATTGTTGTGAAGGAATCCATTGAATGGACTGGGCCTGATATAAGTCATAATTGGAAGAATACAACGTGTCAACTACGTCTTATGATGGGTAGTCTTTAGGGCTGGTATTTTTTTCTGCAGCCTTCCCCTTGTTCAACTTATTTAGTGTTTTAAAGATTTGCTCAAATCTTATATAAACTCTTCTTGGTCCATCTCAATATTCTGAAAAAGGTTTGCATTTTCTTACTCCATGATCTTTGTTTATGCATGAGTGTTATTTCTATTATGATTAGGTTGCCTAGAATTTTTTAAAGATGAATACATCCTTAAACCTTTAATACCATAATTTTATGATTAAAATAATGTCTAACTATAAATTTATGCAAAAAGAAAGAAAATATATATATGTATGAATGAATAGATGCATGCTCTTAGTGCTATCAAATAATAAGAAAGAGAAAAGAGTCTTTCATTAAAAATTAAAAATTGTTCTGACAAAAATATCCAAAAACATTCCTTAAAAAAATCCTAAGATCTATTGCCTAGTCCTATACTTTAGCTTCAAGATCCCGGTGCTACTATGGATAATTTTTTTAGCCATTAAGATTAGGCAATGACCTCTCAATAATCTTGGGCTCTCTTTCATTTTCAAAACTCAACAGGCTAGTTTTGATCAAACTTTCCACCTTATGTTTGAAAGCAAGGCAATTTTCTATTGAATGACTTTATTCTAGAAGTGATAATCATATTGAGCCTTAACATTATACCATTTAGGATAAACAAGTTTTAGTGGCTCTAGAAGAATTTGTGTGATCAGATGATTTTTGAGGAGTCATGGGAATAGCTCACTGTAAGTCATAGGGATTGGATCAATGATAGCTATCTCTTTTTTTTTACTTAATGATTTCTTGGGTTGAGCAATTGTTTAACTCACAGGTATAGGTATTGGAATAGAGTGAGGTTAAGGGTTCATTGGGAAACTTGACTGCTAGATAGGTTGATAAGTACCAAGATTTTAAAAAGCATTGTTCATAACTGGAAAGTTGTATGGGTATTGGCCAATCTATGCTAGTTGAATGGGAGTAGGTCTTGTTTGGGATGCCAAAAAAAGTTGATGGGGATAAGGATTTAGGTATGAACCAATATGTGGATTTAAAGTGAAGTTAGAAGGCCCTATCTTTCTACTTCTTTTTGACTTGGTCTTTTTTTGGAATATTGGATGCATTGGCATGACTTGAACCAGTATCAGTATTGTGAGAGGCTTTTTGATTTAACAAAGTGGTTACTTAATGCATAAATGAATTGGAGTTGATGAGTAAGAACAAGTCGCTTTGAGATTTTCTATTAACTTGATGAGTTGCATTTTTACTTCTCATATGCCATGCCTAAATTCCTCTTGGTTGAGTTTCAAGGCTTGAATCCACACTTCTAATTGGTCTCCTATATTTTGTAAATTACTGCCTTAGATAAAACAAAGGTTTCTATATTATGTAATGATATGATGAATGCATTATATGAATGATTATCTATGGATGAGTGAGATTCATGAAATATTAAAAGAAATAATTGCAATCTTATTGATGTTAACATGATTCATACAAAAAAGAAGTAACAAGCAAGAACAGAGTTAGCATCCAATATAAAGAAAGAAAAAGACAAAACAAGTTAGTGTGCAATTCACATATAACAAAAGGTATGTGACAAAATTTTGGATCGTTTCTACAAAAAAGAAGGACATGACTTTACCTATTGTTAAAGTCGATTACGACTCACTGTATGAATGTTTTGGATTTGCAAACTAAAGGTTCCCAAATTATTTCTTACATTTTTATCTATGATAGACTAGTAAGGTATTCTAATCTTTACGCATCACAGCTACAAATGGAAAGAGTTCAATTTGAGTGAGAGTGCTTAGTTAGCCTATGTGAAAATATGAAACCTTACAAAGGTATAGGTACGTTACTCATTCCTAAGGGATGAAGCTTGGGTGTATTTTATGCATATGCAAGTGAATGATAGAGATAATTAAAATAAATAAATAAAATACAAACAAAAAAAAATTAAATTTAGTAAGTTAGACTTGGATAACAAGAAATCATTTTTTGGCCTGATGCTTGGCTCTCACCAGTGGAATCGCCAAACGATCATAATATATAGGTCTATGAATCTATCGCTAGACATGACTTTAGGAGTTGTCACTAAACTTTTTTGTTTATGTGTGATTAACCACTTAACTGAATCTGTCTTATTTTAAAGAGATGTCATAAGATTAACTAGGGTATCTTTAAAAGCTAGATTATAATATACAAAATCAAATTTTGTTCTAGGAATACGATTACGTGTGAGGAAGGTTATAGCATCTTCACAATACTTGTACGAAAGATGGTACCAGTTGATTTCTTACTATCCCAAGCCTTAAAAACCTATTTATATTTTACTAAATAATTTAATTATAGCAAATTATTCTTAAAACTACTCCAATATTTTGGTAGTAATTTAAGATAATTTTTTCACTTCATGAGTATTCATGGAGACTAGCATAACACTTTAAAGAGACTGTCATTGGATTTATTAATGTATTTTCTTCCATAAATCAATTTTTATTAAGAAAAACAACCAATAAAATTCTCCAATAATTTGGTAAGATTTTATTTTCATGCACATCCCTTAATAGTTTAATGAGATTTTATTCAAAATTTTATTTTAAAAAATTCATAAAATCTTTCAATAGTTTGGTAAGATTTAACTCGAAATTTAAATATTTCAATAGTTTGGTAAGATTAAAAAATTTATTTGTGAAAGGAATTCATTAAGTGCTCCTATAGTTTGGTAAGACTTAACTTAGAGATTTAAATGGCAAATAGTTTGGTAGGATTAAAAATTTATGTTTTACAAACTTTTATTATGAAAATCTCTAGTAGTTTGGTAAAATTCATAATTAAAAAAAAAATTAAACCCATGAAAATCTTTCAATAGTTTGGTAGAAATCATGAGTCTATGTTTCAAAATATTTTTTTTTTTTGAAAAATCAATCAAAATAAACAAAATAAATAAATAAATAAACATTAACAAATAAAAAAATTACCAAAAAAAAATTGACTTGGCTCAGCTTTTGCAAAAAAAAACAATTGGCTGGAACTGCTTGGGTAATAGCTTGGCTCAGCTTGGATTATAGCTGTTGGGAATCAGGTTGCAAGTCAGGATAGGTAGTGGGTTTCAAGGCTCAAAACGATGTTGTTTTCTCATTAGTATATAAGGTTGAAATCTTCTTTTTTTTTTCTTCAAAATCTTTTTGGTCTCTCTCTCTCTATAATTTTTTTTTCTCTATTTTTCTCTCTAGAATCTAATGAGCACTGATGGTCAAAGTTCAAACTTTTGTTGAAATCTAAGATTAGTTGCTGGAATCTTGCAGGAAATTAGTCAAAATCCAGGTTTAGTCATTGGGAATGGTCACCGAAATCTAGGGATTTTTGCCAAAATCTTGTCAAAAACTTTAAATCTGATTGAAAATTCAATAGAATCTAAAAATTTCTAAAATTTTCCAAAACTTTTCTAGAAATGCGAATTTGATTCTTCGGGGACTCTTGGAGCTTTCAATATCATTGGTTTCTTTAAAATTGAATTGATTCAGATTCAAAAGAAACTAAATTCTCAAAAACAAATTTCTTCAAAAAACCTTGCTATAAAAAAACTTTGATTTTGCTTTTTCTACGATTGTTGCTGCTATGATTGCTCTCTAGTTGTGTGTTCATTATTTTTTATTGCTAGTCTATTTATAGGATAAAATTAAGGGAATTTTAGATCAACCCAAACTCAATTTAAAACTAAGGGTTATCACTTCAAATTTTTTGGTTTATCAATGCCAACTTTTAGTTTTTCTTTTTTTCTTTTTTTTAATAATCAGCTATGTTAAAAGGATAATTGAAATTAAAATTAAAGATTAAGGATAAGATAACAAACCATATTAAAAAAGTAAAACAGATAAATAAACATAAAATAAAAAAAAATAAAACATAATAAAAATAACAAATAATAATAATAAGTAGAATAAAATAAGAAATAGGATAAATGCAAATAAAAGATAAATCATGAAATAAATAAATAAATAAAAATAAAAAAGCTACCTAGCTCAAGCCAAATCCGAGCCTAATCGATTTGAACCTTTGGGCCTGAAATTAAATTGGGCCAAATTGACTTAAACCTCGAACTAAATGGTTGTTTACAATGGGTATGGCACAATGAAAACATTTTCATCATGCGACACCATCTAGTGCACCTTCAACTTCGCTTGGTACCCTTTTTACACTTCAGCAACCAATAAGCAGATTTCAATCAACAATAAAAAATTCTAAGAAAAATTTAGATTTGGAAGGAGAGGAATATTCTTTTGCCATAAACAAAAACTAGAACGAAAAAGAAGAAAGAAAGAGTATAAAGATGTGTTTAACTACAAGAACAACATATAACAAAATATGCAAAGATAGAGTTTTAAAAAAGGAGTAGAGGTGGAATTAAAAGAAAATAAATGATAAAAAAAAAAGAAAGAACATTATGGGAGAATAAACTGAAATCTTTGATTTTTTTTGAAGTAAGGTTGATGATAAGCAAAATCTTAAGGCTAGAAAGAAGTAGGGTATATTACATATAAATATCCTATGGTTTAAGGTGGAAATGACTTATGAGATTTAAAAAGTGACACTTAATTATTTTATGATTTGTTTTATTATTTTTTTTACCCAAAGCCATTATTTTTTTCCATTATTTTTTATCTTTTTTTCCTTCTTCTTCATCGTTAATTCATTTTCTCTCTAAAACCAGACAAATGAAGTTCTACATATCCAAAATACTTTGGTAATGTTATCAAATCACCTCCATATCCAACAAAAATCTAACTTTCAGAGTAAAATACTATGATAATGATCGATATTTTAATGATGTAAATTTTAGGTAGTGGGTACCTCTTATTGCAAATCCACAACCAACCATTTCAAAAATAAAAAGTAAAAATACCTAATGAATTTTATTGGCATGTATATCCATAAAGTGGCTAAAGATCTAAACCCAACTTCATTAATCCTGCTCTTCCCTCTTGGTTGTTTTTTGATAATAGTATTCTACACCATTACTAGCTAATTAACATAGGGTTGGGCCTCAAATACATAAAAGGTTGTGTTGGCTTCTACAATGGGTGTTATGTTATGGTTGAAGCTTTTGATTTGTCGGGTATGGTTGATGGGCTAGTCTAAGGTTGACAAGAACAAGCTAGATTATATTGCTCATTAAGTTCTTGATTGCTGCATCTCATCAAAACTTTCCAACTATTTTTCTTTTATCATTTCAAAGAAGATTAAAATGCAGTTGAAATTGAATATGCCTCTACTGAACTCTTAAGCACCTAGATAAACAATGATTTTGTATCATGATGCAGAACTTCATTTATCGGTTTAGAGAGAGAATTTATTTGGTTTTAGAGAGAGAATGATGAAACAAATGAAAAACAAAAAAAGTAACGATTTTGGATAAAAAAATAATAAAACAAATCATAAGATAGTTAAGTATTTCTTTTAAACTCTTAAGAGTCATTTTCAATCTACTTCAAACCACATAGTATTTATATGTAATTTACCCAAAAAATTAAGGTGAGTTTAAAGGCAACGGCTGAGTGTAGTTGAGGGAAAAAAGAAAGAAAAATAAAAAGGGAGAAAGAAGATAGGGTTTTTAGGTTGGGCTTATATAGGAATAGTTAAAACTACATAGTTTTGGTACAATGTAAATATATATATGTTATATATATATAAATATATTAAATATATAATAATTAGATTGATTTTTATATATTATATAACTATATGATATATCAACTTAAAAATTCTAAATATTATTTTAATATAAAATAAAAGTATTAATATTATTTTAAATAAATTTTTAATATGTTAAATGTTAAATAAAAGTAAAAAATATGGGAATTATTAATTAATTTAATTTTAAATTAATTTTTGAATGATAATTTATTCATCTTATTTCATTATCACTATTGTTTTTAGTAAATATAATTTCATTAAATAATTATTTAATAAATATATAATAAAATAATAAAATACATAAATAAATAATAAATTTAATAATCAAATAAATTATTAGTGAATAAAAATAAAATTGATAACTGTATAAATAATAATATAAAAAAATATTAGTTATTTTATTTAAGATGTATAAATATATTAATATTTTTTAAAAAATAATTATTATTTGGAAATAAAAATAATCATATAAAGGAAAATATAAATAATAATAAAAATATATAATCAATTTATTTATTAAATAAAAAGAGATACATAATTAATTATATATAAAACAAAAAAATGAGATCTAAATAATTAAATGAAAATTATTATTATTTTTTAAAAATGATTATTTGATATAATAATATTCTCTTATTTTCAATTATTTGTTAAATTTATAAATATAAAATATATTATAGAGTTATTATATACAATTTTCATTGTAATGTCTTTAATAATCATTTCTTCTTGTTACTATAATTTACTTCACCTCAATCATTACTTTTGCATCCAAATACATACTCTACCATTGATTTTAATCATATCACTATAGTAATCAATCTCACCACTACAATGATTAATCTCATCTCTATTGCTATCCTTAATCTCATCGAAGTCAATCTCATTGCTTATTCAAATGTAGCCTTAGTACTACGTTAAAAATTTTGCCATTTAGATAATGACATGGAGTTGACATTATGAAATACTTTATCTAGAGAAATAAGATTAAAGTACCTTTATTATAGAATAAAGATTTTATTTTATCTTAGTAAAAGAAAAAACTCTGCCTTTGGTATTAAGTGGATTTTATAAAAAATTAAAAATATAAAAAATTTATTAAATTAAAAAAAAAGAAAAAAAGTATAAGAAGGGTAAAAAAAGAAAAAAAAAAGGAGAAGGTTTGGTAAAATTTTTAAAAGATATATTCAATTTTTTGTTAATTTTTAGGAAAATTAATTAAATATTAAAAATGAAAAAGTAAAAACAATGAAAATGAAAAAAAGAGAAATCAATAATAAAATCAAATCAGATCCACACTAATTTATTTTAAAATTAGAATAATTTAATAAATATGTATAAAAAATAAAAAAATGAAAAATGAAAAAAAAAAAGAGCCATGGGATTATGTCATGTAGCACATTCTATTGCAAGTTAAAGGGGTCAAAATAACCAACATTTAAGTAATGGATATACATTTATACTAGTTTGTGGTCTATGTTATATGCATAGCTATTTTAATGTATATAATTACGCCAACAAATAATATTCTTAACAAAAAAAATACAAATGTTACATATATATATATATATATATATCCAAGTGACACCTAAGAAAATAAAACTTTTAAAATATTCAAACACTCAATGAACAATATTGTAAGTGAATATATCTTAAAGAAAATTTTGGATTAACTTAAAATTTCTTTATTAATTTTTGTGTTATTTACGTTCATTCCAATTTTAAATAAGTTATATTCCTTTAAATAAAAAAATTTATAAGTTAGATTTATAAGAGTAACTCACTCCTATGTGGATATTTTTTGGTGGAATTTCAACAATATTTTAATATTTTTTAAATTTCTAATCTATCATTGAACCCTCTATCCTTATATTTACTTAGCTAAACATGACATTACATGCGTAAACTCTTTCAACCACATAACATTCAAGTGCAAACTCTAATATTATGTTAATTGATTCAAAGATTAATCAGCTATTAATAAATTTGATTTATATCCAGAGTTAAAGTTTTTATATAAAAGTATAAAGTTATATTTTTACCTTGCTAAGAAAGAATTCAACAAAAAAAATTTTTTTTTGTTTCCTTGGTTAAAAATATTATTAGTTAATGATCTTGATAATTTTATACATTTAGTTATATTAAAATCATAATATATATTAATTTTTAAAATTTTCTTTAACTTTATGTACTTTCCAAATAATTTAGACTTGTTGTTTTAATATTCATCTATGTTACTAATAATGACATATTAAAACAAATATATTAATAAAAGTAAAAGAAGATTAACCTATATATACTATGAAAGTTAAATTATTGTCATCTCTCACATATTTACTTCTTTGTCAAATAAGTATATTAATTTATTTTATATGTACTTATTAGGCTTGAGTTTAAATTTAGATGAAAGGTCATTAAAGGTGTTGATAACACAAAAAGGATAAAATTTTTTAAAGTGTTTTCCTTGCTATGCTTTAGGATGGTATAAATATATATATATATGCTGTGATGTCTTGGAACTCCGGGGTTGGTGATCTAAAAGTCGGACGAATGGGAAAACTTGAAAAACAGAGGCTAAAATTATTTTCAATGAAAATCGAAACAAGAAGTAACCATATTTTTTAGGGTGTGATTAGCTACTTAAAAAAATTTTGTCATTTTAATAAAATATTTTAAAACTGGTTTAAAAGTTTAGAAAAAATAAAAAATTTGAGGTCAACAAAATCATATTTGGATCCGATAGTCGATTATATGTGAGAAATGATTAGTATCCTCACAGCATCCATCGAAGTTAGTATTGTTTGCATGTTATTTTTTAATTTTGGTTAAAATGGTCATACTTTACTTAATATTTAAAATTAATTCCTTTTTTCTTTCTTTTTTTTTTAGAAATAAAAAACAAATTGAAATTTTCTAAAAAAATAAAACTTTTGTTTTTTATTTTAGATCAATATGAAAACACCTTAAATATCGAAACACATTTTTCACTCTCCTATGATTAGGTAGAGCTTAAAAATATTTCTAATTTAAGGGTTTTCAAATTGTCTCACAAAATTGAGATAACAACCATCATAAATAATAATTATTGAGAGTCCCCTATGTTGGCAAGATCTTGATGACTATTTACTTGATATATTATCTGATTTTAAAACATTTTATTTTGAAAACCAATTTTTGAAAACAAATGCATAAGATACATGAGCATAATAAAATATGATAAATGCATGATAATATAATATGAATGATAAAATATGAATACATGGTAATATAAAAATGCATGTGATGAAAAGATAAAATGAAATGCAAATGCATAATTAATTTAGGGTTAAAGGGTTGGTTTTGGGTCTAAGTTAACATTTAGGGTTTAAGATTTTAGGGTTAGGGTTTAGATTTAGGTTTAGGGTCTAAGTTAAGGGTTTTAAGGTTTAAGGTTAGGGTTTAGGTTTAGGGTAGGATTAGCTTTTTAGGATTTTATTTTAGGTTTATGATTTAGGGTTTGAGGTTTAGGGTTAGGTTTTAGGGTTTGGGAATTAAGGTTTCATGGAATTTGGGTTTAGGGACTGATGGGAGATTTGGAGTTTTAAGTTTGAGGTTTTAATTTTTTTTTTTGTTTTATGGAAATGGATATGAAATAAATACAAATTATAAAAATGCCATTAATGAATGCATGTGCCAAAAACATGACCTTGAAAAATAATCACAAACCAAGATATTATCAAACTTAATATCATAAACATGTAATGCGTGAAAATTGGAGACCAAAATGGATTAAACATGAAAAAGCTTTGAATTTGGTTTGAAAGTTCCACTTAAAATCATGAAAAAACATGAAAAATAATCATAAACCAAGGTATTTTCAAACTTAATATCATAAACATGTAATGCATGAAAATTGAAGACCAAAATGGATTAAACATGAAAAAATTTTGAATTTGGCCTGAATGTTCCACTATCTGTTCATCATTAAATGGAACTAAACAACTTAAAAAATCTACCAAAACAACCATCAAACAACATATTTCCAATAAAACTTTTGTTTAAACATGTTAAAAACTTGTTAAACATCATAAAAATATAATCTAATACAAGAATGAAGGCACCAAACGTTCATAAAGCTAAGAGTATGGTTCGGCCAACCTAAAGTCTACCATGGTTGAACATTTTTCATCATCCTATCATAGCATTTTCAATTCATTCAAGCCAAGCTTACATCATTTATCTACCAAATCATCATGCAAAAAATTTATATCATAAGGAAACTTTCATCAAACATAAAACAAACTCAAAATAACAAAAAGATCATGAACACTTGAAACATGAACCAAACACCATCTTATATCATTAACCAAGCAAAGTTTATACAAAATATGAGCAAACTAAGCATTTGACCATCATTAGCAAGATTGGAAAGCAAATAAAATATTAAAGAAGCTAAGAAGAGATTCGGCCAACAAGAGGGACACTATAGTCGAACCTCCAACTTGGTTATACAATTGTCAATTTATGTTGTTTTTGTTTAGATTTCAACTTTAATTCAACTATTAATTAGTTGGATGAAAATTGATTCAAACTTAAAGAAAGAAAATAAACCAAAAACCTTCAAGAAAATCAACAAAGAAATTGATGAAACACAATGAAAATATACTGAAAAATCTGATGAGGATGCTAAAATGCAAGGATGGAGGTTGAAAAAGGCTACCTTTAAGCAAACAAGCAACAAAGATTTATTTTACTCTCTTTTTCCTCATATTTTTTCCTTCTCCTTTTCTTCTCTATTTCACATTTTTTCTCCTCTAGTTTTCATGCAGCAAAAACATCTTCTCCTCCTCCAAGAAAAGCCACCAAAATATCTTTGAAAGAGTAAATCAAGGCCATAGGATCAAAACTTATCCAAGGGCTACAATTTCCCCCTTGTTTTTAATCCAATTAGCAAACTTTACCCATTAGATCAAGACCTCTCATGAGATCCAACGATCCACATTATTCACTATAAAGGTTAGATTTTTACAGCCCTTAAACCAAGGAAAAAGACTATTTTACCTTTTGGTACAAGTTTTTGGTATTTAGGCTATTTTCTAAGAAATTAGTGTTTCCATGCTCATTTTTAAGGTTTCAAAGCACCAAAAATCATGAAATATTATGAAATTAAGATATGAAAAATTTTGTGAAAATTCAACCTCGTGAATGTCAAATTACAAAATTACCCCTAAAATGGTATTGTGATAATTTCATACTTCCTAAGGTATTTCTATGATTATAAATGTACAAAAAATCATCAAATATTAGAAAATCATAATCTAAACAGTTTTGTAAAAAAACAACATTGAGATTGTCAAATTACGAAATTACCCCTAATGGGTATTTTGGTAATTTCACACCTCCAAAGGTACAGTAAATGTTTTCAAAATTAAGAAAATCATCAAATAATATCAAACCATGATCTGAAGTGTTTCGTGAAATTGAGATCTTGAAAAGGTCAATTACAAAAATACCCCTAAGGGGCATTTTGGTAATTTCACATCTCCCAAGGTGTGATTTGGGTAATGCATAAAAAATCATTAAAAAAAATCAATTATGATCTAGAAGTTTTCACAAAAATTTGACTTCAAGAAAACCAAATTACGAAAATACCTCTAAAGGTGTTTTGGTAATTTTACACTTCTGAAATGTAATCAAACTTTTTTTCCTGCTTTAAAAATCTTAAATTTCAATTTTAAACCACATTGACTTCAATTTGGTTTTGAATTTTGAAGGTTGACCTGGGATCTATCCATTTTGATCAAGTTTTATCCAATTTTGACTTTGTTGATCAAGTTGGACCATATTTTATCATAGTTAACTTTTGGGCATTTAGGTCAAATTGGTTTGAATTTCGATTTTAGAATCTTGTTAAAATTAGAGAGATGTTGGATTTGAACTATGTTAGATTTTAAAGGCTTCACAAATAGCTAGGATTTTGTTTGAACAAAATTAAGTATCTATAATATATATTATCTTATATAAATATACACAAATCAAAGGTTTTGGTAATGGACAAAAAATGTAATAATCCTAAGTGGAAGGTGCATTTTTTTTTATATGTGGATAGTTTAATATAATATCATGTAAAAAATGCATTTTTATTTGATTTAATACATCTTTAATTAAAATTTTTGACTATATTGATTACATTTTATTTATTTTTAATTATCGATTGTTATTGTCTTATATATAAAGGAAAGATTGTATGAAATAGCTATGCTAAATTAGTATATATTCTTTTCATTTAAGTCATGCCACATAATTGCTTTAGTGAAAACATAATTATTTGTTATAAAATAATTAATAAGTTTTGTTATAATAAATGTTCATCGTTTAATTATCACATATGATTTATAATGAATAGTTTATTTTTCTAAAAAAAAATGAATATATGACATGATTTAAATGGAAGTGATATATTTTGATATGACTCACCATCTAATTATTGCATGAGATGAATAATAAATGGTTGACATTTTTCAATATCATATTAACATAGCATAATTGTTTCATTCAATTTTTTTCTTATATAAATAAATTTCAATTCAATTTGCCATGTATAAATAATTAAAATTAGAAGTTAATTAATTAGGAATAACTTTCTTTCTATTTTTGTCCAAATTAATTTAATTGATAACATTTAACTTTCAATAACAGTGCCAATCTCAATTTGGAATTTGGTAAAAGTTTCTAATTTTTAGTCCAACTAAATATATAAATGAAAATTCAATTGCAAAATTCAAATATACAAAAGGAAGTTGCCTCTTATATGAATATTTGTCTACAAAAACAATTCTCAAAAGATATAGTATAATCTCTTTATCCCATAATGTTTGTCCACTAAAGATTTGCACAAATTTAATCATTTTTATTCAAAATCTAGAAAGTCAAGTTCATTATATCTTTTTCATTATTATTTTTAGTAGTAGTAAAATATTTGGCATTTGCCGTCAATTACTTTTAAAAATTTTCATTTTTTGCAAAGTTTTAGATGCCATGTCATCTTCCTAGCTGAAACAAAATTCATGAACTTTTTCCCACTTATTAGTTAATTAAATGAGATTGTTTTTTCAACACAACTAAATACCTTTCTTTTAGAATCAATAAATAGAGTTATCTATAAAGTAGTCATCTTGTTCAAAATTTAGGATAAATTTTTCCTTTTTTTTTTCATACTTCATCTCCAATTATTAAGAGTAAATTTTTTTTAATTTTAATCCTTATCTTTATCTTAAAATAACAGATTGATTCTTTGATACAAATAAACTTTATTCCATCCAAATCAAAAAGAAATTTAACAAACCAACTACTCTAAACCATTTATGAGATGCTATTAAAGGAAAATAACAAAGAAATGCTACAAAAGGCTCTTTAACTGTTCCTACTTCCATGTTTTCTATTCCTTCAAAGACAACTGGTATAATTTGGAAACAAGCAAAATATTTTTTGGATAATGGATTGGCAATTGATATATCTTCCAAGCTTTTGGGAAATATTAGACATAAATGATTTCAAATTGATCTAACTAAAGTATCTGAAGTTCTTTTGCATAGCCGTACCAACATTCTATCTCTAGCAAAAGCATTGAATATGCCAAAATCGACACTTCATAGGCATGTTAAAGAAGAATTTGTTAGATCACATTCAAATTCATTGAAGCCATTCTTATTTGATGAAAAAAAAATGACAAGGCTACTATTTTTCTTATCAATGTTCAATCTAACCAAATAGTGAAAATAATAAACCCTTTAATGATATGTTTAATCTTGTGCTTATTGATGAAAAATGGTTTTCAATGTATAAAGAATTAGAAAAATATTATCTACACCTTAAAGAAAATGAGTCTCTATGTAAATGTAAAATCAAGTGATTTATTACAAAAATTATGTTTCTAGCTGAGGTAGCTTGGCCAAGATTTGATAGAGTAGATAATGTAGAATTCTTAGGAAATTTTAGTTTTTTTTTTTTTTTTTGTATATAAGGAGCATGCTAAGAGAAATAATAAAAATTGAATTGTAGGAATACTGAAAATGAAACTGATTTTGTTAGTGACAAAAGATGTCACACAAGCTTGTTTGATTGAAAAACTTTTAACAACAATTCAATCTAAATGGGCTCAATGTGATGCAATAAAGACTATCTATATTCAACAAGACAACGCAAAGCCACATATTAATCCTAATGATGTTGAATTTTTAGAGGTTGTTGCTAAAGATGTTTTTGATATTCGATTACTATGCTAACCATCAAAAAGTCCAAATTTAATGTTTTAAATCTTAAATCTTTTAAAGCTATTAATCTCTTTCAAAAAGCTTCCAGCACAATTGATGAGCTAATCAATGCTATTGAAAAATCTTTCAATGAACTTCCAAAGAATGGTCTCAACAATGTCTTTTTGACTTTACAAGGTTGTATGGTAGAACTTATGAAAGTTGCTGGAGGAAACAACTACAAGTTGCCACATATGGGGAAAGATAGGTTGTAAAAGTATGATAATTTGCCTTTTACTCTTCAATCTGATCATGAACTTGTAAAAAAAGTATTGAATTGATTGTAAGAATGAATGAAAATTTGTGAAAGCTATCTTGAACGATATTTCAATCTTTATTTTTTTGGTTACGTATAGAAGACCACAAGCATTTTGGTTTTCTTATATAATTGGCCATAATCTTTGTATTGGAATTGTCATCAAAGTTCAAAAGACCTAGACACCTATAAACTTTTGTTGTTCATAGCTTAAAGAGGGTTTTTTTTTTTTTTTCAAAATTAAAGAAAGTTCAAATGGTTGCAAGTCGTCTTTAAAGCCTTCATAGGTTTTAATGTATTTTTGTATACTACACTTTTGTTGGTTGTTTATTTATCTAATTAATGATTGTAAATGAATTTAATTTATATTAATTTCACATTTCTAGTTTTCTATATATTGCTACATGATGCATTAAAAAGCTTTCATTTACTGATAGCAAGAGTTTGTTATTGATTAGTTACTCTTTCCAAGATTTCTTTAAGTGTGTTTTTAATAGATGCAAGAATTTCCAATAATTTTGGATGTTAAGTTTGAGAGAAGTTTTAAACTTTGCAATTTTTATCATTCAATAAATAGTTAATTAATTGAAAATCTTTTGCATTAAAAACAAATTTTAGATAAAAGATGGTCCACTAAATTTTGTTTTTGAAATTAAGGTATTGAGTTTGTTTGGTTTTGTCTAGCTTATTTTACGGTTTTATAGTTACTTTATTGGACTTTATGCATTGATATTAATTGATAATAAATAAATAAATGAGGGTAAATTTGAGAACTTAAGTATATTTATGATTTATTTTTTATAAACGACAAACAAATTAGGACTTTTTAAAAATGAAAAATGGACAAAAAAATTGGGACTTCTAATTTTGTTATTAGTCAACCTTTATTCTTTAACTAATTTAAATAACAAATTATTTTTATTATTATTTATCTTAAATTACTCTCAATTAAAATTTATATAAATGATAGTAAAACTTTAATTGCCACCATTAATATATAATATATTGAGTTTTGTGCTTTTCTTTCAATTATAAATACCCAACTCATGAATTTCATTTGTGTAGCTTTCTTTTTTGCCTACTTTCTTTTAATTTAATTATTTTAGTTTCCATTTAGCTTTTTTTTTTTAATATTTGTTTAGTGTTTGGCCAACAAAAGAAAAAATATTTATTTAATACGATTATACTTTTCTTGCTTTTTATAATAGTAAATTCTTGGGTGTAGACACAAAGATTTGTACAATGTTAAAGCTAGTTTCTATCATGAATAGTTTGTTAGGGCTTTTAAATATAGTAATAAATATAATAATTAGTAAAAAGAATAGATATAAAATCTTCTATTTTTTCTCTTTCTTTTTTGTTGTATAGAGATAAGTAGAAGATATTTATATATAAAAAATACATACTTAAAAAAAAAAGAATAACAAAAAAAGAATAGTTTCGAACTTATGCAAGGGTTTTAATAAAGAAACCTTGATGCCGAGAATTGATGGTTGAGATGTTGAAGTGTACTTGCAAATAGAAAAGGCTCACAAAGGAAACAATTCGCAAGAATTTGAATAATGGCAAAATATGATTATTAGATTAAAAGGGATAAAAGTTCACCACTAAGACTAGGCACTAAGGGATATAGAAACACAACCCTAAGAATTCTAATCAAACATATAGAACAAAAGAAGTTCACCATTTTAGGAAATCCACATAAGAGATACAAATTTGAAAAACAATCTAAAAGATTGCTTAAGGATAAAAAAAACTTTATTCTGCCTTCTACCAAAGAATAATAGAAAATATATAGGTTAGGAACATCTCTCCAAGTATGAAAACTTTTAGATTGAATTGCTAGAGTCGTGCTTAAAATTAAGGGATTACATGTGAACCCATTTACACCTTTAAATTACATAATAATGAATATGACCATAATCCCATCCATATTTATGCTCTTCTTTTCTAGCTAGTGTGAAGACAATCTTTTTATTCTAGCCCACTTTATTTTTGTATTTATTTAGTGGATTCGGACTAAGGATAGGCCCATCTTTTTTTTGGATAAGTCTTCTTTAGTCTCAGCCAAAGTTATAAGATGTGTTGACACTCCAATGTCAATCTTCTTTGATTGAAAAAGACTTGTCCTCAAGTTTGAATTAGTCTTCTCGCCATGGTAGGGTGATAAATTAGCAACATTGAAGGTAGAAGATACTCCATAAATGTTAGAAAGCTCTATCTTGTAAACATTCTCCCTAATACATTGAAGAATTCTAAATGGACCATTTGCCTTAGGTTATAATTTACCAAACTTTTCTAGAGGAAATCTCTATTTTTGTAAGTTAATCCACACCAAATCACCTTCTTTAAACTCTATATATTTTTTATGCTTGTTTGCTACCTTTTTATATTTCTCATTTTGCTGCAAAATTTTAGTTTTCACCTGTTCACACAATCATTTGATACCCTTAGCCATTTTTTCTACATCTCCACTAAATTGTTGATTAGTAGGGAAATGAACTAAATCTAAATGGCTAATTGGATTCTTATCATACACTACCTCAAAATGGCTGTAACCAGTGGTTTAGTTTCGTGAGCGGTTGTAGGCAAACTCTATTTAAGGTAAAATAAGATTTCACTACTTCATATTCTTTCTCATATAACTTCTTAGAAGGTTACCCAAGTTGTGATTGGTTACTTCTGGTTGACCATCTATTTGAGGATGATGAGAAAAACTATACTTGAGATTGGTACTAAACTTCCTCAGAAGGGTATGCCAAAAATGACTAAGAAACTTAAAATCCTGATCAGACATCATGGATCTAGGAACTCCATGTAACCTTACTATTTCTCTTAAATACAGATAAAAAACATGATAAGCATCTATAGTTTTGGTACAAGGAATGAAATGGACCATCTTGAAAAAATAATCCACAATCACCATGATGGAGTCTTTGTTCTTTTGAGTTTTAAGTAGTCCAATTACAAAGTCCAAACTAACATCCCTTTAAGAAGTATTAGGAACGGGCAGTGGAGTATACAATCTAGTATTTTTACCGTGACTCTTGGTAATGTGGCACACTTTACATCGTTCTAGGTATTTCATCACATTCCTCTTTATTCTTGACCAATAAAACTTGTCTTGTAAAAAAGCAGGTGTCTTGTCCCTTCTAAAGTATCCACCTAATGCATCATCATCAACCTTATTGATTAAGGCCTATCTTAAAGAACATGAAGGAATGCAAAGGTTGTTAGCTTTGAAGAGATATCTATCATGCAACAAAAACTGGTTGTGTGGTTTTTTTTTGCATTCTTCTTAAATTTACCAAAGTAAGGATTTGTTTCATAAAGTTCTTTGATTATATCAAATCCAATAACTTCAACAGCCATAGTACCTAATAAGGAATGTTTTTGACTCAAAGCATCTATCTCCACATTCTGAGTTCTTGATTTGTGTTTGATAGTGAAGTTATAGGCTTGAAGGAATTCCACTTATGCTACAAGCCTTGGATTGAGTTTGTGCTAGCTATTGATAAACTTCAAGGCTTCATGGTTTGATATAAGATAAATGGCTTAGGAATGAGATACTGACTCCAATGGAATAAAGTTCTATATATGGTGTAAAACTCTTTGTCATAGGTTGAATACTTCCTCTTGGCTTCATTGAGCTTCTCACTGAAAAATGCTATAAGCTTTTTTCCTTGACTTAAAACAACACCTATTCTAGAATTGGATGCATCACATTCCACCTCAAACACTTGATCAAAATCTGGTAGGGATAAGATGAAAACTTCAATGATCCTAGTCTTAATGAGCTCAAAGCTGTGTTGGGCTTCTTTAGTCCACTTAAAAGCTTCATTCTTCAAACATTCAATGATGATAGCAACAATGGAGCTAAAACTCCTAATGAAACACCTATAAAAAGACACAAGACCATGAAAGCTTTTGATATCATGCAAAGATGCTGGTGTTGGCCAATTTAAAATTGTCTCAATCTTACTAGGATCCATCTTTGTTCCTTTCTTTGACATCACAAACCCTAGAAACATACGGCTAGAAGTAAAAAAACTATAATTTTTTATGTTAGCATAAAGTTTTTGTTCCTTTAATATGCAAAACAGTTGGTGTAGATGATTCAAGGGTTGGTCTTCATCTTTGCTGTACACCAGAATATCACCAAAATATACTATTACATATCTGTCAATACAAAGTTTAAGGATATAATTCATAAATCTCATGAAAGTACTATAAACATTGGATAAACCAAAAGACATTAACATCCATTGATAGAGATCATCCATTATCTTAAAGGCTATTTTCCACCCACCTCTAGGCCTCATTCTGATTTGATGATAACCACTGCGTCGGTCTATCTTGGAGAAAATAGCTACTCCATGTAGTTGGTCCAACAAGTCATCTAAGCACGAAATAGAAAAGTGATAGTCAATTGTGATTTTGTTGACCGCCTTACTATCCACACACATGTGCCATGATCCTTTCTTGTTAGGCACCAAAAGGGTTGAGACTGCACAAGGGCTCATGCTTCACGCACCATTCTTTTTCTCACGAATTCATCAACTTGGCATTATAACTCTGCATGCTCTTTAAGACTCATTCTATAGGCTGCCTTGTTAGGTAGAACAGCTCTTGAGATAAAATCTATGATGTGTTGAATGTCCCTTATAGGTGGTAGACCAGCTAGTAACTCTTCCTAAACAACATTTTAAAATTCTGTCAATAATGGTTGTATCACTGTAGGGGGCTCCTTACTATCTTTATTCTCTTCAATCGACCCAGTGTATACATAATATCACTTATTTAAAATTTTTTTCTATAATTAAACTTGGTAAACAAGCTACTTCCTTCCCCTTTAGTTGGTTTTGACATCACCATAAGCTTGGTAGGGCCTAGGATGATTTTGTATCCATCATTTATAAATGTGTAAGTGTTGCAGTAACCATCATAAATAACCCTATTATCATAATGACAAGGTCTTTCGAGCAATAAATGGCAAGCATTCATCAGAGCTACATCACACTATACTTCATCTTTGTATTACTTTTCTATTGAAAAAAAAAACCAAACACCTCTTGCTAACCTTAATTTTATTCTCTTACTGCTAGCCTTGTTGAGATCCAAATCTCAAGTTGTTACCATGGGCCCCCTTTTATTGTCTCTACACCTTAAGGGCAAGCTTGTATACATTATTGAAAGTTCAATAAGGTTGTAGCTGCACCATATTAGCTATCTTAATCTTTAATCCTTCAAGATACCGAGCTCTTCCTATTCCACCAATTTGTATTTAAATGAGATGGTCAAACTCAACCGTATACTCCTCTATTGAGAGATTTCTTTGCATCAAGTTATGGAGTCTAAAGAAGACATCTTGCTAAAAGTTGTCAGAGAGATACTTTCTCTTCAACTCTCTTTTCATTTTTTCCCAAGTTATAATTTTTTCCTACCTTTTTTTTCCTTTTGCTTTTTCAGATTTTCTCACCAAAATGATGTACGCTTTCTAAGTTTGATAGCCACTAGTTTCACCTTGCTATGTTCAGGGGCATTATGGTATTCAAATATGCGTTCCACTATGTGTAGCTAATTTAAGAATTCTTCAGGTTATATCTTCTCCTTAAACTCAGGAATCTTTATCTTCGGATTGAATACACTAGGTTGAAGTTAGTTTTGATGTAGATAGTCTCTAACTTGCTGTGGGTAAAATGAGGTGCTATCATCAAAATCACTGTTGTTTCTATAGTATAGATTGGCCTCTCCTTCATCTTCTTCGTTCCTCTTTCCTTGCCTCCTTATCTCCTCTCTCTTTTCTTATATATGCAGCTATTATTGTAGTTGAAGGATATATTGCCGCATCTCTTCTATGAGGGCATCCCTTTGGTCAACATTAGTAGTTGCTGCAATGTTGGTGTTAGCTTCAACCTCTTTTACTGGTGCTTGACAACGATGACCTGCCATAACTTTGATACCAATTTGATGTCAAAAATTGATGGTTGAGATGTTGAAGAGTACCTACAAATAGAGAAAGCTCACAAATGAGACAATTCATAAAAATTTGAATAATGGTAGAACATGATTATTGGATTAAAAAGGATAAAGTTCACCACCAAGACTAGATACTAAGAGAGACAGAAACACCACCCTAAGAATCCTAATCAAGGATATAGAATAATAAAAATTCACCACTCTAGAAAATCTATCTAAGAGATACAAAACTTGAAAAACAATCTAAAAGATTGCTTAAGGATAAAAAAAACTATATTCTGCCTTCTATCAAAGAATAATAGAAAATATATAGGCTAGGAACATCCCTCCAAGTATGGGAACTTTTAGATTGAATTGCTAGAATCATGCTTAAAATTAAGGGATTTGCATGTGAACCGATTTACTCCTGCATATTACATAATAATGAATCTGACCATAATCCCATCCATATTCATGCACTTTTTTTTTGCTAGTGTGAACACAATCTCCCTATTTCAGCCTACCTTATTTCTACATTTATTTAGTGGATTTGGACCAAGGATAAGCCCATCTTATTTTTGGATAAGTCTCATTTAGTCTAAGCCCAAGTTGTAAGATGTGTTGACACTCCGATATCAAACCTACAAATTAAAATGAAGTATTTTTTTTAAGACCTTTTTTTATAGTATTTATAATAAAGCTTTTGACTTAATTAAAGAATATAAAATAATATAAAATATAAAATTAAATAAAACCTATGAATTAAAATGAAATCTTGATTTAAATGACCTTTTATGAAAATATTTCACATTGAAATAGTATTTCATCTATAATAATACTTTTTGACTTAATTAAAGAATACAAAATA
Organism: Durio zibethinus; assembly: GCF_002303985.1. Next base: position 13,995,785 of record NW_019168481.1, read on the forward strand.
TAATATAATATAAAATATATAATTAAATATGTTTACGTATTTTCAATTTGAAAAAAAAACACCCAACTTTAAACAAAATGCACACATTTTTTAAAGTACATTCTCTTCCAAAAGACAACTTTTGTTACACACGGGAGATAATAGATATTATAAACATTTATTCATAAAAAAGCTATTATGAAAAGGAGATAATAAAGTTTAAAAAATGAAATCACTTACAATACTATTAATATCAAGATATTAATAACAAAACAAACTTACTAAGTATTAAATCAAGTTAATAAAAAAGTAAGATATGCTAATGGACCTGATAAAAATTATATAATATCAAAAGTAATATAAATAACCTAATAACTTGATAAGTCAATATAATGTAAAACTAATAAAAAAAGAATAAAAATAATATAAAGTGTGTATATATATATATATATAACAAATTTGAATTCCATTTGATTATTGTTGAGCCAAGCTAGAGCTCGACCAGTTTGACTTATGGAGTGAGTCGAGTTCGAGTATTTTAATATTCAACCTGAATAGCGTATTAAATTGGATTTTTTTATTTTAATATATTTTAATTAAAAAATTACTATTTTATACTTATATATATCAATTTGAGCTCAACATTAAGTTTGAATACAATATCAAGTTTAAAGTTAAGTATGGAATCAAGCTCATTTTTTATTCGATAAATTAACTTAATCGAGTAAGGTGAGTAGTTTAATTTTTATCTTGAGTCAAACTTAAAAATTAAAACTCAATTGAGTTAGAGCAAGTTTCGAACAACAAATTCTGGATCGAGCTCGAGCTTCTCAATACAACATCTTAAGTCAACTTGCTCAATTACATCCTTAGTGAAGGGACCAAATATTTCATTCCATTTAATTTCAAGATATCATAAATCAAAATCATATATTTCTTATATTTTAGTTCTTTTTTTCTAAAAAATAAAAAGGAAAATAATTCTATAGTAGGGAGATTAAATTACCTAACAACTAAAGATCTTATACATAAAATAACCTAGTTTTGGCAAAGTATAATATACAATGAGACTATGATTCTTAAAAAAAAAGGAAAGAACAAAAACAAACACAAACAAAAGGAAAAATATAACTTTTTTTTTAACTTTTGAACATATAATTTTTGGTTAAATAATGAAAGCTTATTTCAATTTGTTTCGTAGATCTCATCATAGATCTTATTGCTCCAATCTCTGAATTAGGGATGTTAATCTTATCTAAACTCGACAAAAAATTTAACTTTTTATCCTAATGGGGATAAGATAGTGATGGATATTAGATTTTAGGGAAAGGACAGGAATGAGTATAGTTTTACATTTTTTATCCGGTACAGGTATAAGGATGATTAATATAGCATTCGCTCTATACTCTTATCCTATACATATTTTTATTTATTTAATAAATTAAAATTTTATTTAATAATATAAATTTTATTTTATATTTATTAGAATTAACATATTTGTATTTATAAAAACCATATTTATAAAAAATTATTTAAATGTGTAAGATAAATATAAAAAAATAAATTTATTTTTTTCTTTTTTTAAAAAGCCATGGCTATGAAAATTCCTCATATTTATTAAATACCTACGAAGATAAGGATAGAAATGAATTTGAAATATCGGTTATATATAGATATATGGATTGGTACAATATAAAAAATCAAAGATGAGGATGAGAACTACTTTACCAATCTCATATCTTACTCATTGACATATGTACTTAGAATATAATCTCGAAACTTTTAAATTAGAGTCTTAATTAATTGTTGAGATGTTTACTAAACACATATTGAAACAATTTTTTTAATATATTCAATAAAAATAAGTTAATGTTTTTGATACATAAACTAATTATTTTTTATACAAAAATAGTAATTTGAAGATAAAAAATAAATTATAGATATTCAAATATAAATTTTAATCTATTAAATATCATCTTAAAAATAAATATATATGAACTAATTCAATTAGACTTCTATACATATATTATATAAAGAGCCAAGGTCCGATTTCTTTTTTGGGCCTGAGCCCACTGCTGTTATTTCATTTTTTCTATTATTCATTAGATATTAATATTAATGTATTAATTAGACATTAAAAAGACGAAAAAAATAGAAAGCAAGGGGGTTGGTACTAGTGGATGCTATGCACAGCACCACTACCACCCTTGTCCAGTCCCCTTACTGGAGCCCTACAGCCACCTTTATAGCCTACCCTGCCAAACCCATGCCCCAATTATCTTGAAACCTATACACCTATCTCTTTAAAAGCAACTAGCTCTCTTCTCTTTTAGTCTTCGGACAAACCCAACAAACCTCAATTCTCACACCCAAAAAAACCTCAACTCCCACACCCAGAAATCATAGCTTTCCCACAATAAAAAACCTCAGTACTACACCCAGAAACCCCAGCCCTTATCAAAAAGTAAACAAAAAAAAAAACACAAAACAAAGACAAACTCAGTCCTCCTCGTAGGGAGGAACCCAGCGCTGAGCTACCTGTAAAAACTAAAAAAAATCATCATCAGTTTTGATTTTTATATAAAAAAAGACTAAAACCTTCAGGCCCTAATCTACATCGATCAAGGCTGTTCTCAACAAAAGGAAAATAAGATATGGAAAAAGGACGTTGAGGAGATTGTTTTTTAAGTTTTTGGCACTTTTCGACCATCGACGGTGACATTGGACAGCTACCGACTCGACGGTGTGGTTGGTCGGTGGCTGAATGGTGGCAGAGCTTTGGAGCTCTCCCTAGAGCTTTGAAATTTTTTTCTGAAGAGAGCAGAAAGTGAAGGAAAAAAATTTTAGGTTTTATATAAGGTTAAAAAATTCAAAATGATGTTGTTTTAAGCCAAAAGAATCCGCGTGTGGACCCGGATCCGATTTGGGATCTATGCAACTTGACCCGATAACCCTTTTTTTAGCCAGTCCTAAATTGATTCAATCGAACCCTCTCTAAACCGCCCCTCATCCTATTCAACCAGACCGAACCACTAAACCGTCTAGCGGCCTAAATAGGTGTTGACTGGACTGTTGACCAGTTCGGTTCAAGTATTTTATTTTTAAATTTTTAAATTTTTTTATATTATTATTTTTATTATTTTCAGTTTTATTTTTAATATTTATGCATGATAAATTTTTAAATTTGTTAGAATAAATATTTGATTTTTTTTAATAATAATAATAATAAAAATGGAAACAATATAAAAATAATAATAATAAAAATAAGTAATAAAATGTATGGTTAATTTTTTTTTATAAACCTTATAGAATAATAATAATAATAATAACAAAATATGTATAAAATGCTTATAAAAGAGAGTAATAATTTTTTTCCTACATAAATGTTGGAAGGAATAAAAATATTTTTTAAAAATAATTCTACCTAGATGTTGGGGAATTATAAAAAAACTTTAATTAAAAAAAGTATAAAAAAGGATAATAATTAATAAACAACAACAACAACAATGATAACAATAATAAAATAATAATAATAAATTTTCATAAAAAATATAAAAAAATTTTAATTAATTTTTGAAAATCATAAAAACTAAACTTATTACGAAAATTTATCTAAATGTTGAAGATTTTTAGAGATGTTCATATTTTTTAAAAACATTAAAAAATTTAAACCCTTTAAACCCTAAACCTTCCAAACCCTAAAATTAAAACCCTAAATCCTCCAAACCCTAAAACCTCAAGCTTCCAAATCCCAAACCCTAAAACTAAAACCCCAAACCTCAAACCTCAAAACCCTAAAATCCAAAATCTCACACCCTAAAATCCAAAACCTTTAAATCTAAAATTTCAAATTTGACACGTAATTTCGAATTATTACCGAAAAAATCATTCAAACTTTAAAAACTTGACCTAAGCTTTAACCGTTCACTACTTATCAATTCTATCATTTACTTTTTCGCACAAAATGTTCTTTTAAAAAAAAATACTTACTTCAAAAATGTGAAATTTTAAAATAAAACAAAAATAATATTCTGTAAGAAATAATTCTTGATACTTTGCCTAAATGTTGGAGAGTCAATAACAATTATCTTCTTCAAAGAATGTTATTTTCATTTTCAAAGAATGTCATAGTAAATATCAGTCAAAAGAGTTATCTTTAAAATTGTGCCCAGATGTTGAAAACTTTTAAGACAATTCTTTAACTTAAAGATTTTTGCGATATTCCTAAATAAAGAATTTTGATAAAATTAATTTTCTTTTTTTTTTAAAAATAAAAGGAAATTATTATTAAATTTCAAATCAAAACTATTTCATCCAACATTCAAAATAGTGCATGATTAAATGGTATCATTTTATGGGTGTTATGGGGGTGCTAATCCTTCCCTACATGTAACCAACTCCCGGACCAACTTTGTTTTTGTAGACCAAAATTTATTTTTTGGATAAACTCTAAACTCATTTTTATAGTTTCATTAAAAAGATAAACTTTTGGGTGACCAATGATACCCTATAAAAGATTGGTAGCAACTCCTCTCATTTTTTTCAATTTTAAAATTCTTTACGTCTGACAATCCCAAAACCGTTATGATAGCTTAGCAACTCCACTGGAGACCTTTGAGAGTCAGGCCAAAATTTTAATTATGCACTATTAATAGTTGTTGGATTTAATTGGTTTTATTTGATATTTAATTTGATTTCCTTGATTTTAATTTTTCAAAATATATATACATATAAGTTAATAAATAAAATAAACTATATGTTTTTGATTCTGTGTTTATGATTTATTTACGTCATTTTGATTAATACATTACTTTGCACACACTTTGCATATTCACTCGCATGCATGAGCTCTAAACCCGAGCTATTTTTCTTTTAGGAGGAAGTAAAGTAGTTACGCTCTCATGATGTGATAACCTCTATATTTGCTAGCAAAATACTTTCACTCGATTGAACTCTTTCTGTTAGTAACCTGTAATAGGTGAGGATGAGAGAACCTTACTAGTCTATAACGGATGATGATATGAAGAATAGTTTGGAAACCTTTAGACATATAAATCCTAACCCAACATATCGTGAGCCATAGAAAGCTTGCCTAGAGTAGAGCTCTATTGACCTTTTTATAGAAATAACCTAAAAATTTATTAAAATTTGGAAAAATAGATAATAAAAGAAAAGCATTTAAAAAAAATAAATTTTCTCTTAACATGTAGTTCATTCATTTGGTAATTGTCCAAATTTTACATTTTCATAAAATATTTTAAAATAAAATGAATTTTTTTTTAGCATTATCCAACAAGTAAAAATAAAAAAAAAGTTTTCAAAAAAAAAGTTTTAAAACAAAATAAAGATTTTTCTTAAATTCTTTGTTTATTGGCCAAATAAAAATTAACTTTTAAGTCCTAGTTATTTTGTTTTTCTTTTCAAAAAAATTTTTCTTTCGTATTTTGTTTCATCTTTCGTATTTCATACATTATAATAAGTAATACATGTATCCCATCCCATGCACATCATAATAGGATAATATGAGCATTCCATCCCATCCATATCAATGGATAGTACATGCATCCCATGTTATACACATGTTGATAAATGATGCATGGCTTCTATATGTATCTTAATAAGTAGTGCGCACTCTCCATTTCATTACATATTTAAAGGTAGTGTCAGTTTCACTAGGTTGGCATAACACAAGCATTGCATTTCATGTAAAAATATAATGTGCACTTGATAGGTTCATGCATTCCATACAAGTATGTTGCATTAGTCATAGGTATACATCTCATCATTCATGTAAATATGTCATTGCATTTCATGCATATGGATTAATGAATAGTAGGGTCTTATGAAACATACGTTCTATTTCATATCCCACCATCCCTGCAACATAACATTACATTCCTTGCGTACACATTCATGGTTGATGAAAATTTTCATTTGGGTCCTTGTACATATAAAAATTCATTGTCATAGGCATATATGCATCTCATGACATTCATTAGTCATCATATTCATATATTCATAAACATACTTTATGTGTCATGTAAGTTAGAAATTATTTTTATGGCATTCATTCAATAGGGGTAGTAATCTAGAATTTTTTGTCTAAGTCTTGGATAAAATGTCTGTTTTAGTGGGAATTAGAGTGATAAAAATGGGAGATCAATTGGAAGCAAGGATTAGTGCTTTAGAGTTGAATCAAGAGAAATTTTGGCTCGAGCTTCGATAGATGAAATAATAGATTGCACAATTGATAGAAATGGTTAAAAGTAGTGGTATGGTTGAGTTTATTACTCATCAAGGATCATTGTCACTTTCATCAAGTCAATATCAATTAGCTCCTATTAGTTCCAGTACTTTTCCATAGCATACTAAGGCAATGGGTGATTTGAACAGTAACCAAGGTTTAGGTGAACTTAAGAAAGGAATGGGTGAACTAGCCATGTAAATGACTGAGCTCAAAAGTTTGATTTTCAAGAAAGAATCACCTGGCTTCAAACAACCATCACCAATTATCTTGAGTCCTAACCCATACCTAAATCCTTCTTATGACTACTTCTAACCTCTTTTCCAAGCACTTAGGATTAGGCCCTCAAATTTCATGCAACCTTTGAGAATTTCACACCTGAATCCACGTTCACCACCTCATATTTCACAATCACTTGTTTAGCATACTATCTCATCACCACTTTTTCAACCCAATCTTTAACCCAGAGTTTTTCAATTCACTTCAAGGCCAACTATACCACCATCTTTTTAGTAAAACAAACCAACCATATGACAAAAACTCTAGCAATACCAAAGAAAAAACCTCTATTGATCCAATACCTATGTCCTACACAGAGTTATACCTATTGCTCCTAGAAAACTATCTCATTGCTCCTATCCTTGCTAAACCTCACAAACCACCTTCCCCCAATAACCCTAATGCCTGATATGAATATCATCTTGGTGTCGTGAACCATTCTCTGAAAGACTGAACGACTTTGAAACATAGGATAAAAAGTTTGATGAAAGTCAGATAACTAGATTTTGACATCACAATGAAGCCAGTTGTTCATAAAAACCCTACATTGATCCATGCTAAGATAGCAGGCAGTGCTGCAAACAACAGTAAAGTTGGCCAAGATAATGAATAAAAAATAAAAGCTTTTAAACCAAAAAGTTATCCTCTCAGCAATCATAGTCAATTGTTTTTGGATTTCTTAGGTGAAACAAAAAGGAGTGAGAGTAGGTCTAGCACTTTTTGGCCTTAGCCCTAGAATGGTTCATGATGTGTAAACTTGATACTTTTGGGAATGAATGGAAACCTTTTTTGACCTAATTTTTTTATGAATTGATGCCTCTATCCACTTTTAATAATTGTATGTCTAAAGAACCTTGTGAAAAAATGATAGTTGTGAATATGCTTTCATCGAACTTTTGAGAAGGAAGAAATGCCTTTAGATAAACCAGCCATAATATATGATGGAACTCAAGTTTTCCCTCTTTAATAATAATAAAATTTGACTTGTACATCATTCATCATCTATTTAAATTCATTATTTTTCATGCCAGCTAAGGACAAAGAATGATGATTGTGAATATGCTTTTGTTAAACCTTCAAAGCCAAAAGATTTTTTATAATAAAATTCATGTCATGCATTTTTTACTTTTGATAATTACTAAAAGGTTCAAGGATAGCTCTCATAGGAAATGAGATTAGTTAAGTCTACGTACTTATAGCACTTAAGCCAGTACTAGAATCATGAAAAATGAAAATGCAAGTTGGTTGGACATAGTAAAAAAAGCCCAAAGAGATATAAGAAAAACAGTTACGGGAATGTAACAAAACGTGGATAGATAGTTGATAGAATTAAAACAAATGTTAGTAGAGTTGACAAAAAGAAAAGGAATTGTTGAAACACACAGGGCAAGGGAGGAAACAATTGTTAAGACACCATTGCATCCATCTAGGTTCACATATGTTCAAAAACCCTATATGCCGTAAGCACCTCCAACAACTTATCAACCTTATACTGACACTTCTACCAAGTTACCCTTAATTCAGACAAATGTTAATCCGGAGCATACTCTTCACGACTCCACTATTATGCCTAATGTGGATAATCTTAAAGGATTAAAAAAATTAAAAAATGTGTCGAATCCATCAAGAGATATGGTGATGAAAGATAAATATGATCTGTTAGAAGAGAGACTGAAAGCAGTTGAAGGCCATGATATATATGGGAATGTTGATGTTAATGAGCTTACTCTAGTGCTTGATCTTGTTATTCTGACAAAGTTTAAAGCTCCATATCTCAAGAAGTATGTGGAATGAAATGTTCTTTAACAAAGTCACGCTCATGGTGATAAGTTGTTAATCCATTGCTTTTAAGATAGTTTCACTGGATCTGCAGTAATATAATATGCCCAACTAGACCGAAATAAGATTTACTCTTAGAATGATTTAGCTAGGGCCTTCTTAGCATAATACAATCATGTTGAAGATATGACGCCAGATACGTTGTCTCTGCATAACATAAAGAAAAAGTCAACTAAAATTTTTAAAGAATATACACATAAATGGGAGACATAGCAGCCCAAGTACAACCACCCTTATCAGAAAAAAAAATTATTGTTCTATTTATCAATTCCTTGAACACTCCTTATTATGAAAAAATGATCGGGAATGTTTCCAAAAACTTTTCTAACATAATGATTTCTGATGAGATAATAGAAAATGCAATCAAGAATAGTAAGATTAAATTAAAAGATACGACGGATGTTGAAAAAAAAGTACAATAAAAAAGAATGAAAGAGAGGTGCAAGCAATCATAATAGAGAGGCATCTACCCAATAACTTTATCCCATACAATCTTTATCCTTTGCATCAACCTTATCACCCTATCACAGGCAATATCTCTCATAACCCATATCTTTGCCAACCAAACCAGCATTTGGGCTTTCCAATAAATTTTCATCCTCAAATGACCATTCATGATTTTGTCCCTGCACTTGAACCTACCACTTGACCAATAAAGAATCGAAAGAAACCAAAGAATGATCGAGAGAAATTGTCAATTTCTATTTCTTACCTTTTGCCTTTATTAATAGAAAGTTAGTATCTCACTCATGTGCCTCCAAAAACAACACCAAATCCATTGGTAAAGAGTTATCATCCCAATGTCAAGTGTGATTATCATATGGGGACAATCGATCACTCAACTGAAAAATATAAACAATTGAAAGAAAAGATTGAAGATCTTATCAAGAGTGGTATTTTGACTCCAAAAGTGATAGAACAATAGAAGTTGACTTCATCCAATTACCAAATGTAAGGAGTTGAGATGAAAAAAATTGTCTCGAGTTCTGAAAAATAAAGATATAATTATTTTCTTTTGAATTTTTTTACTGTGTATGTATGACATATGCATGGTGTCCCTAGAAATTATCTAACTTATTTTGGAAGAATTGAATGTTTTGGATCTTTTTATGAAATTTTCTCTTTATGCATTTTTTTGAATAAAAAGTCTCACATAAATAACTTTCAAAATAAAAAAATATATAAAAACAAAAAGGAGGAAAAAAAGAAAAAGGGGTTTTCTTTTGTAATAAAAATGGAAGGATTCTTGAAAAAAATGGTGATTACTATTAGGAAAAAGCTCATCAAAAACCTTCACACCTTTTTGAATACTTTTATGTCCTTAATCACTAAAATGACTTGACTCATCAACTATAATCCTTTAAGGAATGTGAGTTTGAATTCATACTTTAAATGGGTGATAATCTTTTCTTGGGTAATGAGCAAAATAGGTCAATTTTAAAAATTTATTTTGATTTTTTTAAAAAAATCAAGTAAGATGCTCTTTCAAATTTTCAATTGGTAATTCAATGTGTATCAAAAATTTGCTATAACCATAGACACAAAAATGCTTGAAAATTTTCTCTTAGGTAACCTTTCTTTCACATCTTAAGGCACATTGATTAAAAAAAAAAAGCAGAATCTCTTTTTTCCTAAGACAATTTGTTTCATATCTTTATACCTTTTTTCTTCCTTTCATCAAGAAAATGCCAAAAAATTTGAAACCCAAAGAGCATTTTTGAACTGTGCGATCAATCCCATACAACTTGATCTTTATCATCATGAAAACCTTAAGTGGAAAACAAGTTAGGGCATCACAAAAAATAAATTAATTAATTAAAAAGATAAAAAAATAAAAAAAAAACAAAAAGATCTCTTTTATCTCATCATTCAATAATTTTTTCTTCGAACCGAGTAATCATATTTGAAATGACGAATGTCCATCTTTCTTTATCTTTCTCATATATAAAAGTTATCCACTTGCTACTTATTTGAGCCTATTAAATTTTTTGTTCTAAAATGAACCCCAACCAAGTATCGTTTTCTATATTGGGGACAAAATAAGAATACCTTCAAGAGACTAACTTTAATGAAAGTGTTTGATATTGAAAGGATCTAACATGACCTTTGAAGATGAGAGTTTGGGGTAAATAGTGAATAAAGCTTCAATTAGTATTTCAAGAATTCAAGAGAGTAAATAGCTAAAGATGAAGTTAGGCATTTCCAAGAAATAACAAAGAAACCCTGGGGATAAGAAATCTAAAGCTTCAACTAGAATCCAAAAAAAAAATAAAAAAAAGAAAAAATATGTACCTTAATAATAAGAATTCAGGGTTAAAAAAAAGTGAAAAAAGTTGCTGAAATTAAAGCCAGATGTTTAAAAAAAGAAAAAAAAAAGCAAAAAAAGAAAGCCAAAGAATGCCCATCATGATCCTTGGCCTAATTACCCTGAATAACATATTTTGAGCCTATTTATCTATTTTTTCAAAACCCCGAACCTCGGCCTATATTACATATCTTAAAATGTCTATTTTGATCAAATGTGGACACTTGGATTGAAGAGCAATGTCCTTGAAAATTTATATATATTTGTTGATATTTGGCTAGATTTCACCAAGTTCTTCATTGATAGAAAAATATAGCTCTAAGGTGAAAATCTCAAATGGACAATTTAGAGCTAAAGTCATTCTTAAAGTCCCAAAATAAAAAAATCTCGATGTAAAACTTTTGAAAGGTCAATACTCATTGAAGACCTTACATTTCATCAAAAATAAAAAAAGAAAACCAACCTTTTTCTTTTTCTAAACCTTGTTCAAAAAGTAATGGCTAGTTTTGACACACATTAAAGTATCATGTTTTCAATAAAAAAAAGTGCTTCAGAAAGTTATTTCTTTCGTGAACTTAAGAGAAACCCTTGAACCCTTATTGAGCTTTCCATGAGATACGCCCACCAGTGAAAAGAATTGAATTGTCAATTACCCCCTATCCACAAGTATGCCAAATAGTAATAATCAATTTTCAAGAGATTCGAAAGTCTTGAATTTTTAAATTTTCTCATTGATTGCAAAGATACTTTATGTGGGCCAAATTTTTGATCACTTTTGAAAATTTTCAAGATTATTTAAGTATTTTATACATAATACCGAGATCATTTTTTGTGAAAATTAAACATTGAAAATTTGAACAAAGATTTAAAAAAAAAAAAAGACAAAAAGAGTCTTTGCATTTACATCGCTTCCATCATTAGAAAGATATTTGACCTACAAACAAAAAAATAAAAAAACAAAAAAAGAGACATTCGTAGTTGTATCACTTGCCTATGCATCATTAAAGGGACATTTGCATTTGCATCGCTTGCATCTGCATCATAAGAAAGACATTCACATTTGCATCACTTGTATTTGCACTTGTATAAGACATTTGCAATCGCATTATAAGGAAAATGTGCATGTGCATCATGGCATTTGCATCTTAAGAAAATGTATTTGTAGGGGCATTTACATGAAAAAAACATTGTCATTGTCAAATGTATTTGCATCAAACATTTGCATTCTTGCATTTGCATTGACATTTGCATTCACATCGATATTTCCATTAGCATCATTCGATGAGAATAGATATTTCTATCATGATTACATTTATCAACTTTGAATGCAAGAAAGCCATTTTCAATTTTAAATTCTTAAAGTTTCATGGCCTCTGATTAGAGGAGCATTCAAAGATTTTGTAATCTTTAAAACCTCCAGGCATGATCTATTAAGACCTTCAGGTATAATTTCTAGGACTTCAGGCATAATTTAGACTTGTGGTGTTGTTCCGATAGATTCTTTACTTTTCAAGTAACGATGTTTCTTGATCGTTTTCTTATTTTTTGACTAACGGTGTTGTCTTGGTTGATTCTTTAAGATCTCTGGACATAATTTTTAAGACCTCTGGACATAATTTTAAGACCTCCGAGCATAATATTTAAAACCTCCGAGCATAATTTTGACTTACAGTGTTGTTCTGATCGATTCTTTAAGACTTTGGGCATAATTCTCTAAAACCTTTGGGCACAATCTCTAAGACATTCAGGTATAATTTTCAAGACCTCCGGGTATAATTTTGACTTACGGTGTTGTTCTGATCAATTCTTTACTTCTTAACTCATTGTGTTGTCCCAATCATTTTCTTATTTCTTGACTAGTAGTATTGTCCCAATTGATTCTATATTTCTAAACTTACGGTGTTGTTTCAGTCGTTTTCTTTATTATTTGACTTGAGGTGTTGCCTTGGTCACTTTTTTTCTCAACTTGCGGTGTTGTTCCAGTCGTTCTTTATTTTTTGACTCGCGGTGTTGTTCCAATTGTTTTCTTTATCACTTAACTTGTGGTTTAATTGAAAAAAAACCTAAAAATAAAACAAAAAAAATTTTTCTTAAAAATCCTCAAGTTAGCTTTAGACAAAATTGGCGTCTTTATCTTTGCTCTATTCTTAACTCTCAACAATATGTAAAGAATGGTAGCTGTAGACACCAAATTTGTTCGAGTCTCGTTTAAATTTTTGGGCTTTATCGAACTCATGGGCCAAGGCTTGATTTTTTCTTTGGGCCTGAGCCCACTATTGTTGTTTCATTTTTTTTGTTATTCATTAGATATTAATATTAATTTATTAATTAGACATTAAAAAGACAAAAAAATAGAAAGCAAAGGGTCTGGTGCCAGTGGTTGCCTTGCATGGCACCATTGCCACCCCTATCTAGTCTCTTCACCAAAGCCTTACAGCCAACCCTATAGCCACCCTTACAACCTACCTTGCCAAACCCATGCCCTAATTATCCTGAAACCCAGACACCCATCTCTTTAAAAACACCTAGCTCCCTTCCTTTTTAGTTTTTAGATAGACCCAATAAACCCCAATTCTCATAGCCAAAAAAACCTTAGCTCTCACACCTAGAAATTATAGCTCTCTCACACTCAGAAACCTAACTACCGCACCCAGAAACCCCTGCCCTTATTAAAAAGCTAACAAACAAAAAACAACACACAAAAAAAGACAAACTCAATCCTTCCTATAGGGAGGAACCCAGCACTGAGCTACCTGTAAAAATAAACAAAAAACATCATCAGTTTCGATTTTTATAAAAAAAAAAAGACCAAAAACTTCAAGCCTCAATCTACATTGATCAGAGCTGCTCTCGATAAAACGAAAATCAGATTTGGAAAGAGGACATTAAGGAGATTTTTTTTTAAGTTTTTGGCATTTTTTAACCACTGTCGGCGACCACACTAGACGACAGTTGGCACGGCGATGTGGGTGGTTGATGGTCGGATGGTGGCAAAGCTCTGGAGCTCTCCCTGGTGCTTTGAAATTTTTTTCTAAAGAGAGGAAAAAATGAAAGAAAAATTTTTTTGGGTTTTATATAAGGTTAAAAAACCCAAAACGATGCTATTTTAAGTTAAAAAGATTTGCACGTGAACCTAGATCTGACCCGAGATCTATACAACCCTACTCGGTAACCCTTCATTCAACCAGTCCTGAATCGGTTCAATCAAATCCTCACCAAACCGCCCCTCATCTAGTTCAACCAGACCGAACCGCTGAACCGTAAAACGACCTAGATCAGTGTTCGATTCAATCTTTTTTTTATTTTTTTATTTTTTATATTATTATTTTTGTTATTTTAAGTTTTATTTTTAATATTTATGCATGATAAATTTTTAAATTTGTTAGAATAAATATTTAATTATTTTTAATAATAATAAAAATGGAAACAATATAAAAAAATAATAATAAAAATAAGTAATAAAATATATGGTTAATTTTTTTTAATAAACCTTACAAAATAATAATAATAATAACAAAATATGTATAAATTGCTTAAAAAATAGAGTAATAATTTTTTTCCTACCTAAATGTTAGAGGGAATAAAAATATTTTCTAAAAATAATTTTGCCTATATGTTGAGGAATTAAAAAAAATTAATTAGAAAAAAGTATAAAAAAGGATAATAATTAATAAAATAATAACAACAACAACAACAACAACAATAATAATAATAATAATAATTTTTCATAAAAAATATATATAAAAAAATTTAATTAATTTTTGAAAATCATAAAAATCGAACTTGTTCCGAAAATCCGCCTAGATGTTAGAGATTTTTAGGGATGTTCGTATTTTTTAAAAAAAATTCAAAAATTTAAACCCTTCAAATCTTAAAACTAAAACCTTAAACCTTCCAAACCCTAAAACCTCAAGCTTCCAAATCCCAAACCCTAAAACTAAAACCCCAAATCTCAAAACCCCAAAATCAAAACCCTAAAATCCAAAATCCCACACATTAAAATCCAAAACCTTTAAATCCAAAATTTCAAATTTGACTCGTAACCCCGAATCATTACCGAAAAATCATTCAAACTTTAAAAACTCAACCTAAGCTTTAACCAAGACCATCGCGAAATTCTAAAGATACGTGTGAAAATCTCATTCAAAATAATTTATTCTCGAATGCCACCTAGACAATGAGGCATCTAAGAAATTTTATTTAATTATGTTTTTCATGCCAATCTTTAATTCGCTTTAACAATGGAATAAATAAAAAATATATATAATGGGATCTTAAATATAAATAGTCGTACTTAAACTCTGCCTAAATATTGGGGAGTTAGGGTGGTCTCGTTATATTTAAGGACCCGAATACAAAATTGTATTTCACTATCATGCGTAACACCTATTGGCATATATGTCTATTTGTTATTGTATGCACTCGCTTCACATATTTATGCCTTTAATTTTTGTTCACTACTTGTTAGTTCTATCATTTACTTTTTTGCACAAAATGTTTTTTTCAAAAAAAGAAATACTTACTTCAAAAATGTGAAATTTTAAAATAAAAAAATAATATTTTGAAGAAAATAATTCTTGGTACTCTGTCTAGATGTTGGAGAGTCACTAACAATTATCTTCTTCAAAGAATATTATTTCATTTTTAAGTAACGCCGTGGTAAATATCAGTCAAAAGAGTTATCTTTAAAATTCTATCTAGATGTTGAAGAATTTTAAGACAATTCTTTAACTTAAAGATTTTCACAATATTCCTAAATAAATAATTTTGATAAAATTAATTTTTATTTTTTAAAAAAATAAAAGATAATTATTATTAAATTTCAAATCAAACCATTTCATCCAACATCCAAAATAGTGTATGACTAAATGGTACTAATTTATAGGCGTTATGGAGGTGCTAATCATTTCCTACACGTAACCAACTCTCAGACCCAACTTAGTTTTCATAGACCGAAATTTATCTTTTGGATAAAATTTAAACTCATTTTTATAGTTTCATTAAAAAAGATAAACTTTTGGATGACCAATCACACCCTAAAAAAGATTTATGGCAACTATTCTCATTTTTTTTAATTTTAAAATTCTTTACATCTGGCGGTCCCAAATTATTACGATAGTATTGTTCACTTTACCTTGAAGATCTTACGATTTTATCCTATAAAAAAACTTGCAGGCTTAAGTTTAAACCTCTACTTCTATATTATAATAAATTTTCAAAATCTCTTGATGTAAGATTAGAACATCATATATATAATTCAAGATTAATACAAACAATATTGGGGTTGTTCCCATTGGAGGTGTGGTTTTAAAAAATTCCTAGAACAAACTTTTACATAAGATTTCACTTCTTTTCTCTCTACAAATGCTGGTGGATGATTTTTCTTTTTATTCATTTGGTTGACCAAATTCCTTTCTAATCTTTTGGGATTTGGTTTCTTTGTCTCTAATCAACAAATTTTTGGTCCGATAACCACCTACTTTTTTTCTCCTATTTTTGCCTAATTTTTTGCCCCAACACAGCAGCAATTTTAAGACTTTTCTTGACCTCATCCACCTATTATTAACTAATCTCCCAAGTTTTAATGACTTCAGGTCTTCAGCCAAAATTTCCTACATCAAACTTAATTATCTTTATTAGTATTCTGAAGCTAGAAAGCTGCCTTTGGCTAAAAAAATGAAGAAACATGTGAAGCAACTGAATCGAATTCGTTGAACAAAACAATAATCATAAGAGCTGATTTAAAGTATTTTTTAAAATTACATTCATAATCAAATATTATTCTTTTATATAATCAATTGAATAATCAATTAATACATCATAAATAAATTATAGTTATTGAATAATCAACTAAAAATTATAATATAAATAAATAATCAAACTCACATATAGTATGACTTAACCTTATAACCTAGAACCAAATTCACAAAACTTGGGACTTAAAGTAATTTTGGAACCAAGAAAATTAGGATACTTCTTCGTACCCTTCGTATCAACACTCTCTCATTTCTCTTGTTATATGTGTTTGATTGTTTGTTTTGGTTTTGTTTTTGTCCAATAAAACAAACTTAAGATGAAATAATAAAAAAGTAACTTCTTATTTGATGGAGATCATAATTTTCTTAGCAAAAGGATTGATTAGAAAAGATTATAACGGCGATCTTGCTAATTAATGGTTATTAGCATCATTTTAAAGTAGAGTGCATCCCTTTCTCAGAAAAAACAAATTGCATCCTTAATTATTTATATTGACATTATAAAATTAAAAAAAAGTCACTGCAACGTGATCATAATGGTAAAATTCAATTGCTCAAACTTATTGAATATGAATCTAAATATATACTACTGAAACGTGATACTAGTAATAATATTCAATTTGATTAATTTTTCTTGTAATATAATCAGAATATTTTTAAGTTTTAAATGTTCTCTGAACGATACGTACTATTTCATTTTTTATGCATTTTACAAAAATTGAATTTTAATCAATAGAAAATTGGACTTCCTTTTTATTAATTAAATTAATCCTTGCAGTATTCGATTGAATTCACGATTGCTCTGAAACTTGAAACTGTGAATTCATTTTTCGATGAAGATATTATCATTAGACCACCGTCTTACATGTTGTGAATGCGAAAACACGTCAATCAAAAAAAAAAAGTATCCCAAAGTCCACCTGAAATTTGCTTTCTTCAATTCCTAAACAAACAAGCTATGATAAGAGATTATTATAATTAAGATCAACCCCACAGCACGTGCATGCGTGAATCGCTACGACAAAATTTCGACATCATCGAAGGCACAAGCAAGTCCACGTTAGCAAAATAGATGTCTTGATTTTATTCTTTTTCTTTCTTGTTGGAATTGACATTGGAAATGATTAATGTTTGAGGATTATGAAAAAAAACAATGATTTAAGGTAGAAACTATAGTTGTTAAATCATGATTAGCATAAGAAACAAAAAGGAAAAAATGATTTATATTGGGAAAGAAATGGAGTGTTGGGATTGCGGGTTATTGCTTTGTTTTCAAGACCTTCTGCTATTTTGCTTCTTTGATGATGTCGATGACGATGGTGGCACTTTACATTCCACTTTGGCCTATCTCTTTCGGCCACGTGGCACCAAGTGCTTTCTTTCCGATGACATGTTCCGACATCCGCACGTATGGAATCGTCTCATGATTTTTCTCTTTACAGCCCATCTATTTGATCATCAGGATCGTTTATGTATAAAACCTAGATAATACTATGCTCTATAATCATGGCTTGGAAAGTGGTTTCCCTTTTGTTTTGTTCTGTAAAGTTCAGACTTCCCAGTAATTTGTAGCATGCCAGATCAATCGTACCCTGAAGCATGACTCAAGATCCAATATATTTGAAAATGAAACTCATTCGAATTAATATAAAAAAAAAAAATCTTACTAGTTTCTGGACATGGAACTGGATCAATGTAAAAGCAATTTATCAAAATCTGTCACTCAAATTCGGACGAATGTCCAATAACGTATTTTTTTTCTTTTTTACAGTTTGTCCAGATATTTAGAAGGTTGAAACTCGAAACCTCCGTACCCATGGTCGCTGGATATGGGTCGATCAAAATGTCGCTGGATATTGTTGGAATTGAGCCAAAGCCCTTTTGGATTTTAGGACATTGCAAGGTCAAGATGCTGATAATTGAATAATCTTGGGTTCCTTCGACGATGAACTGAATGCCTCTTAATGGAAAAGCTGGCCCAACTTTGCTAGAGTAGAATCTGATCTATGCCTACTGATCTCATTGTGAGGAACTAATCATACTGATCCTGACCAGGTTGTAGTTATTGCATGTATGGCTGAAAGTTTTGATTAATGAGAGGAATTAGTTTCATATAACTCTTACATCTCTTCATTCCTTCTGCAAGAACCTTTTGTCACTAGTTTTACCCCAACTTTCCATGTCCATTATGATTTCTTTACTATAAGCTGAGGTTATTTCTGTATTTGAAAGTTTTTGGAGCTGCAAGTTTCTGCCTGATATTATCAAGCATCAGGTTTCATAATTCCCCAGTACATTGTTTTGATTTGAACAGAAGATTTAGTACTTTGAAAAAAGCAAAAGAAAATGGTAAATACGATTTTTTTTTTTTTTTAAGCGTCTTTTGGCTTTGCTTGTCAAGCTAGTGCAATGTCATCTGACAAATTGAAACGAGGACTAAAAAACCAGTGTTCAATGGCTATATATCTACAACTGGTTTTTAAAGAGTCAATCAAACAAGAGGCTTTGTGTTCAAGTGGAGACTTTGATGGAAATAAGGATTTAAGTCAGGTCACAAACAGCAGCAGATCCAAATGGACAGCCAGATTGTCCATGAACCATAAGGGTGGTAAAAAAAAAATTTGAAGAAAACCTTCTTTTGTACATCTCGACAGTTTTCTCTACCTCAAAGAATGAAAAAAAAAATTGAAAGAAAATTTTTCTTGAACACCTTACAATTTTTCTTTGAACACCCAAATTCATTGACACTAAACATATTATAGGCAGACATCCCAAAAAAAATGAAAAAAAAAAATCCTGAATCCCACATTAAAGAAAGAATGAAACTATAAAACGAGACCAAAAAAAAAAAAATTCATGTGTTTCCGATTCAATCCATAGTGCAGCAGCTTAAGAATTGAACCCTATTCATATTTAGATATAACTGATAACTCCATCGCCATCGATCCGTGTTACTAGTCGGCAATTTGCCAGGCAAAGCTGAGCTAGAATGTTCAGATATATATATTCACAGAGATAATGAGTTAGTATATGCATGCCGAGTAAATATATACAGGAGTAACCTTACAGGCTTACAGGACTAATATAGCAATAGAGAAGCTGCGTTTTATTTCTCCTCGATAAACCAAGCTCGCATGACATAAGGCAAACATACTATCATACAAAGCCACTAAGACAGATTTTTTTTTCTTTTTTTTTTTTTAACATGGTTCATTTACAGAACTAAAACAGAAGCCGCGAGATTCAGTCATCATCCTCATCTTCTTCTTCATCCTCCTACAATTGCAAAAAGCCAACTGAAATCAGGATTTATAAGAGAAATGGATCTGCAAAACTTGAAAAGTTTAATAGCAGAAAATCAATATGATTGAGTCAATTATTGTCTGCAATATAAAGGAAATAGAATTTTATTACTGGTATGGTGTTACAACACACTGAATAAACTAATAAACCAACCAAAGTGTTGAAAAGTTTTGACACAAGAAATCCTTCACTCAAGCTACATCTTTAGACCAGCAAGCATACGCAATCAGACCAGAGATGACCATTAACCAAGGTTTCTGAGGGAAAATTTATAGTTGAGGTGTTTGTTGATAATTCCCAGGACAAAAGGCAATCCCAAAGTGCAGTAGCTAGGGCAACATTCATCCAGTAAATTTCAAACACAAAAAATTTTCACCCAAATACTAAGATGCAAAAAATAAGCTTGACTACTAGAAAATTGTGGACAGACTTTATCTTTTCAATCAATAACATTTGAACCTCATAGCTACCATGATCCCACCCCTTTTCCTGCTTCAGCAAATGCCCAAAGTAAAAATAAAGAGATGGAAGTAAATCACAATCGAAATAACATGCCCATTGATTAGGATGTAGTTGCGATGGATACAAACCAAATCTGCAGAATCTTTAGATATGTTGTTCAGAGCAACATATATACACAAGGATGTTCAATTGCAGCTTATAGGTCAAATAAACTAATCAGAAAAGTTTAGTGGATGATTAAACCAGAAAACACTATAGTTATGGAAAAAAAAATTACCATGTAATAGAGAACTGCTGCAAAAGTGAAAACTGAAAATTTTCACACAAGGTAGACAAGGCAAGCGCATAGCTTAAATAGGTTACCTCACTTTCTTCATCATCCTTGACATTCACCTGGGATTTTGATGTTTCAGACTCTGCTTCTTCCTCATCTTCGGTATTTTCCTGAGTTATACATAATAGAGTCAAGAGAGAAATCTAAAATAGGATGAATTATGCAATTTTTTCTCAAGTACGGAATGAACAGTTTACCAGTTTCTTTTTGTAGGCTTCCATGAGCTTCTCATATTCTGATTTCCTTTTTGCTGCTTTTGCTTCATATGGAGCTTTCTCCTACCAATTGCAACCCATAGAAGATTAGGTAAGGACTTAAGGCTGACTTTCAAAAAGTTAAGTGTCAAGCCACAAATAGAGAATGGACTTACTAACAACTTTATATTCCATTTCCCATAACTAGTTAATTTGACTAATTCATGTATGTGATAAATTTGCAACTTGCGACATCAATCAGAAGATGCATATCTCAAAATCCACCATCCAGCCCCATGCAATACCATATATCTAGGTCCCCTGTAGTTTATACCAGACTGGCATTGGCTTGACCATGCCATAATAGTTCCAAAGTCGATGAACAAGTGATTGGTGAATAGCCAGGTCCAGAGGAGCCACAGTGGAAGTTTTATGCATCACCTTTACAAACAGAATCCATGGTTTTTTCCAAGTTAAAGGTAAACATCGGAGGAGTGGTTGGCATAATTCATTGTCCATACACATCCCAACCAACACAAGTAATTTTTGGTGATATTGAGAACTTACTGCATTAGACATGGACTTCCACTTTTCTCCTCCCGCCTTGCCCACCTTCATCACAATATCCAGTAACAAAATCAATTTGACACTTCAGATGAAGAGAAATAAAAAATTTAAAAGCAACATTTTCCAAATTGAGCAAACACATGATAACAGATTGCTACTTACAGCTGAGACAGCCTTCACTTTTGGATGCTCTCGTTTGTAAATTATTCTAAACTCTTCTCTGCAACCAATTAATAGTTGAATGTGTTGCAGGTGGACTGAAATTTTGTCATTTTCGTGAAAAACTGTATTAAAGAAACTTACAGAAAAACAAAGAAAGCAGTGGGAGGTCTCTTGGGTTTGTTGGGGTCTTTCTTGGCCCATGTCTCATTCTTTGCGCGTTTTTGGTTACTCTTATCAGCTTGGAGTGCTGCCTTTCTCTTTCCAACGATCCTAAAAGAGGAGAAATTTACACATAACTCGTTTCTTGTTAAAATATAGAAAATGAAATAACCAGAATGAACTAAAATGAATTATAAGAATAATGCTTGAAACAATGACTCTTTGATCATCAATGACATGGTTAAGAAGACTCAGAAAAACAAAGTTACTCAGACATTACACAACATTTTTCAATTAGAACTTCTAAAGCAAAAGAAAATAACCTGTTCTCAACAGGCTTTACTGTTTCCTTGTTGTTGTCCTTCCTTGCAGCTGCTCTGCTCCTTGTTGCCTTCATTCTTACAAGAAAGCTTCCTGAAATAACATAAGTAAATCGCGGCGCATACGACAAACTGTCACTGAAAATCTAGATTTAATTGATCACAGTCAACATGGAAGACAATTTTGAACTAGCAATCTAGGATTAAAGTATCATTTTGCTTAAAGTAGTATTCTTTGTAACAAAGACCGCAAATTTTTAACAAAATGTCCTACCTTGGACCAAAAATTGTTGAAAAGTTCCCAAAAAAAGGGAATTTAAAAAAAAAAAACCAATAATTCCTGGGAAAACAAGTTGTCATGAGACATGAAGTCAACCATTGTTCCTTTCAACAACAGACACACAGAAAAAGAAAATCGGACCATAAAAGCAACAGAATTACCCAGATAAAGAAAACCTAGGAAAGCGAGCAAAAGTTATACAAGGGATATAAAACTAGATCAACCAGGATCATATGAAAAGAAATTTTTGCAAAGGAATAACTGTCAAAGCAAATAAATAGCAATAAAAAATGGTAAATATTAGATCAAACAATATGCATAAAATTGTAAAAGGAATAACATACCTCTTCGATGGAAGAGAAATGAAAAAAAAAACAAAGAAATTATAGAAAAAGCAGAGGAGAACAGGAAAGAAGTAAAACTAACTAAAAGCAAAGATAGACAGAGAGGAAGAAAGGAAGAGAGGAAGAGAGAGAAAGGAAAGAAAAGAAGGAACAATCGTAGGCGTCAAGAAGATATTTGTGGGAGAGTTCATTAAAGGCAACTTTTGGGAGCGGAGAGAGGGAAGTTGACTGTGGGTACATTTTGTCGCTTTTGTTTGGGGTTGTGTTCATCCTACTTGCAGAGCATCTAACATGTCTGACAGACCGGTTTCTCATTTGTTGGCATCAAAACCAAGTCTAACTGTTCGAAACTACTGTGCACTGTCTGATCTGACCTTTTGTCATTCTATTATTTTCATGGTGCAAATAATAGTTCCCCTCATTGTCAATTTTCTTCTGCTGCCTCTCTGATTCCTTCTTGCTGTAGAATTAAGCAAATGTGGAAATATTGGTCAACTTGATGTTAATCATGGGGAAAATGTTAAAAATATCAGCATGAACATCGAACAATTAAAATTAAGAATTTAATTAAATAGAATTCTGAAGATTGACAAAAAAACACCCAATCAAACGGACATGATTGAAGATTTGTTTTTAGTTCAGCGGATTAACTATTCAATTTCTTTCATGACAAACATATTGAATCTAATGAAAAGAGAGTTACAATTTCCTTTACCATGTAATGCTAGAAATATAGAAGAAAATATTTAGAGAATTTTCCTTTTGCAATTTTTTTAGTTCATTGATTCAATCTTGAGCACAAAAAAATTGTTTTCCATTGCAAAACATCCGTTTAAAAAGAATCCTTTAACTTGTGACGGAAAATGACATAACAAACCTAAAATAATACCCTTATAAATTATTAAGGTGAAAAACCACCGACCATCGAACCTCATTTAAAAATAAAAATGACAAAATAACTTATATTCGATAAATTTTAATTTATTTCAATTTGATAAAATTAAATTTAAAAAAAATATCGATCAAAGATTGGATCAAAGGTAAATCAATTTTTTTGTTAAATTTGAGGTTAGGTTGAAGTCAAGTTTTAAGTAGTAATGCCCCGACTTGAGCCAGTTATATATAAAAAATATATATATTTTATTATTTATTTAATTATTTATATATTATATTAATAAATTATTATTTAATATTTTAATTTAAGATATTAATTTAATAAAAATATTATATTTATGTATAATTAAAATATAATTTATATTAAAATAATATTTTATAAATATTATACTAATTTAAAATTATTAAATTAATTTTAATAGGATCCATTGTTGTTTATAAATATTTGAATTAGATATAAAAATTTAATATTTTAATACGAATGTAAATATTAAGGGATTGAATCAAAACAAATAAAAATCCCTTCTGACCCAACGCCATCCCTACCCACAAATGGAAACAAAAGCCCTAAAATTCCCATCCCCATCCATCAATTTAAAAAAAAAAAAAAAAAAGACAACAAAAATTTGAGAAAAAAAACGAAAAGGCATAAATTAGTAGGGTCAATACATGTTATTCCCTATGAGAGTAACAATATACTATATTTTACAAAGTTGGTCTACTTGTAGACCAAGATTCTATCCACCAGCACCACTGCCTAGTCCTCCGCTATGGTCACAGCCATCATCGCAGTTGCCGCAGCGTCACATTTTTTTTGGGGCACTTATCCACAACCCTAACCCAAGCTCTTGTAGAATCCAAGCCACCCTAACCCAAGCTCTGGTAGAATCCAAGCTAGCTTTTCCTTTGGCACCTAGAAAACACCATCACCACCCAAAAAAGCAGCCTCAAAACCACTATTTGACCTCTTTGTTTGGTGCAAATCCACCGGACTGGCTAGACGGGACAATGATCGGAGACCGAGGATTTGACCCTTTTGGCTTCAAACCCTTTTGGTACAACGCACTATATATGTTCCATGCAATTTCACGCATGTTGTTTATTATAAAAATACCAGAATTTAAATTATATTATGAACATAAAAAAATGTACAAAATATTTAGACAGTGGAAAGCTGTCTGCGAAATATCATGAATAGACCTAATAATTTATGTATTTATATCATAAAAAATAATAAAAATTCATGTAATTATATTATATTTTACGCAAAAATAATGTATTATAATTCTTGTCCACATAAAAAACACAAAACATAATTTTTGGTTTTTGTTAAATACATATATGTTTTTTGTTAAAATTTTAATTTTTATCACTTTCATATTTTTTTTCGTATTATTTTCATATTTTAGTATTGTATTGTATTTTAAATTATTTAGTCTAGTTGCAAATCAAGTTTTTATCATATCTATTCACTGTAAATTTTATCTTGTAAAATTTATTAAATAAAAATGAAAGGGAAAAAAATGAAAATGAAACGCGGATATCATATTTGCCGCTCCTTTCTTGTAAAACTAATCTAAAAAAATACTAAAAATAAAAATAACGTTAAAAGTGAGAAAAGGGTAAATGAGAAAGTAAAAAAAAAAACTAAAAATGAGTTAAAAAGGAAAAAAAAAAAAAAAGTAAAAGAGGGTGTTACATTGACATCTAATATCGAACTTAAAATATAATTTCTTAAATTAAGGTTAAAATTTTTTATTAATATAATAATATATATGTATTAAACTAAATAAATAATAAAATATATATTTTTATAAATATCTCAAAATGGATTGAGACAAAATATCATTAACACGTTTTCTAAAAGACTAAAAAAAGAAAGAAAAAATTAAATTCAGATGTCATGTTAACATCAACGTTAATATCAATTTTTTTAAAATTATCAAATTAAAAAGTAGCTAAAAATATATTTTTAATAAGAATATCTGAAAATATTTATCAAATAGAAAAGGAAAAATAGAAAATGAGAAAAATATAAAAACATTAAAAATATTAAAAATATTTGAAAATATTTATCAAATAAAAAAGAAAAATTTGTAGATAGAAAAAATTTGAAAAGCAAAAGTGCAAAAAAGAATCAAATTATTTTGCAAGTGACATTCTTTTGGTATCAAGTGTGTTATTAAAAAAATGAAATTTAAAAAATTATTTATTAAATATGTAAAAAGGAAAAATTAAAAATTAAAAAAAACAAAAAAAATACATGACATATCATTAGTATTTAGTGGGTCTAACAAAAACATAAAATATAAAAAAGATTAATTAAGTTTTTTTTTTTATAGAAAAGAAAAAAATTAGTATCAAATGGGTCCAAACTAAAAAAATAAAAAAAATCATTAATTAAATAAATATAAATAAAAAATCAACACTAAACAAAAAAATTAAAAAAAAAAAGATAAAAATGGGTCCCACAAACAATATAATTGAAAAGTAGGCTATACGTTTAAAAAAATTAATAAATCGAAAAAAACAGAAAACAAAGAAATGGATCTCATAAAAAAAACGTGGATCTCATTGAAATAAAAACATTATGTATATTAAATATAAAAATGTATAAAAAACAAACTATAAAATTGGGTTTCACAAAAAACAAAAAGCGGTGAATCTTACTAAAAAAATAAAAGTTTTATAATAAAATATATTAAAAATTAGAAAAACAAAATATAAAAAGTTAAAAAATATCTAATGGAAAAAATGGATCCCACCAATAAAAAGCAATGGTCCCACTCCAAAAAATAAAATTAATTTTATAACAAAATATATTAAAAAAAAAACTTAAACAAAATAAAAAAGTAAAACATAAAAAATTAAAAATTAAAAAAAATCCACAAAAAGTCAAAGTGTGGGTCCCCCTTAAAAAAAAAAAAAAAGTGAGGGATGCCAACATTACCTTGCCAAAAGCATTTATATTATAGGTTTTAAAAAAAATTCACTTATATTAGACAGTGATTAATTAACATCTATCGGATATGAATATTTTATTATCTTAGTCTCCACTAAATTTTTTGACAAAAATTATATAATAAAAAAAAAAAAAACAAAAGGTGTGCCTCGAAAAATAGAAAAAAAAAATAGATGACACATGTTTTGTCATCCATTCTTATCGGGTACAATTGTTTTCTCATCCTTTCCTCCATTAGTTTATTTTTTTTATAATATTTATTCAATAAAAAAAATTAAAAATAAGAAATAAAGAAAAGAAACTAAAGAAAGAATCCAAAAAATTTTTAAATGTTTAAAAAAATAATAATAAAGAAATGACCAAAAAATAAAAAAAATAAAAAAGTGCAATGTGAAATCATCCAAGCAAGTTAAAGGAAATTCAAAATTTGCACCATCTGTATATAGGATTCATTAATTCAAACAACCTCATCTCATAAAATTTTCAAAAAGAGGCATAATTTTAAAAGTTTACATATTAAAAATTAAATATAAAATTTGTTTAGTTGATTTGGCCAAATTCTTTCAATGGTCTGTTTTCATTTTTTTTTTTTTTTTGAGATGGCAACTTCAGTAGGTAAGTGATTGGAAATAATACATAAATAAATGGTATAGAATTATATATGAACTTTTCAATATGATTTGTTTATTACAATATTAATATGTAATTGAAACCTAAAAATGTAAATTTATGGTTTATTTTGGGAGCCCAGAAATATTTAAGAGCTAGACAGTGGGTGAGATCAGTGGAGGAAAAAGATTCATGTGCATCCTTACTATCGATTTTGCTACCGGGTCACCCTTCATTCATCATATTGTGCCACGTGACATCATCTCAAGTCCTTTTTTTTTTTTTTTGGTTTTTTTAGTGTTTTTTTCATTTTTTTATTTTTTTAAAAATTACGTATAAATTTATATATAAATTTTTTATTTTTTGATATGTTTCACTTCATCAAGCTTTTATCCTTTTTTTTTTTACAATTTTTTTCTTTTTTTCAATTCGTTATTGAATAAATTGTTTTTCTATAAGGATCTTAAATCGGGTATTATGTGACACTCTTTTATTTTTTTATTTTTTAAACTTTTGAAAAAAATTTAAAATTTTTTATTGTTTTTATTGCTTTTTTTAAATATTTAATAATTTTTTTCATTTATATTTTTTAAAAGTTGAACCTACCTTATATCAATCTTTCTTTTTTTTGCCTTTTTTCTTTTAAAAAAATTAATAATTTTTTAAAATTATAAAAAATATATAGTTGTAAAATTTGTAATTTTGTGTGTGGAACTCACTACTATCAAACTTTCCTTTTGCTTTTTTTATTTTACCCTTTTTCTTTATTCTTTTTTGAAATAAAAAAATAGTTAAAAATTTTCTCTTCTTTGGAAACACACTTAAATGATATGTGATCTAAAGTCTCATTTCTTTTGGCTATGGCATGTCATTTTTTAAGTTTTACTTATTTTCCTTTTTCTCTTTAAAATTATTTAATAATTACTTTTGAAAATTTATAAAATTATATATATTTTTTAAGATTTTTTAATATTTGAAACCCATTATATCAAACTTTTTTTTTGTTTTTTTTTTACCTTTTTTAAACTTTTTTCGTATTTAAATTTTTAATAAAAATACTTTTTAGATTTAATTTTTTATAAAACCCACTTAATACTAATTGGATGTCATATGGTTTTTTTTTTTTCCTTTTTCTCCTTACTATAATTAACTAAAATTATTATAATGTCCTTCTTATCATAATTATGAAAATATCCCTCATATTATTATAGATATCCTATTTAGTCTAATATTTAATTTGTGTTTAGAATTGAATTTTAGGATTTTTGTTATTTTGCTTTATTTGTTTAATTTAGGGTTATTTATTAATTTATTGGTTTATGGTTTTTTTAAAACAAGAAAAAAAAAAAAGAGTTTGGTTGAGATTAAAAGAAAGAAAATAGATTTAAGGAAGAATGGATTCTAATTGGGGAGATTGAATTGAAAGTTCAACTGAAAGAAGAATGTACATGGGCTTATTTTGAAAATGGGATGAAAATGAGACTTAGATTAAAAATTCAAGATTGAGTTCGATTAGGATAAGGGATAAAGAAATTTTGTTCTAATATAATTAGGATTAAAAGCCTATTTAAAGATCCCATTAATAATAAGGAGAAATCAATTAGAAACAAAATCAAAGTAAAAAACAAAATATTCGTAAGTCAATGATAAAAAAAAAAAAAAAGGCCAAAACATTTTTTTGGCAATGTTGTTTTCTTTTGATTTTTTAGGAAAATTCATTGGTTTGACTTTTGGATCAATTAGGAATTAAGGGATTTAGATTAGGGAAACAAACAAAAGGAAGAAGAAATTGAAATTTGGTTCATTTTTTCTAGGATTTTTTTTTTAAGATCTAAAATTTTTTTAGTTTGATTGAATTTTTTGATCAATTTTTCAATCAAGTTTGAATTTTCCAACAAGTTTGGGTTTTCTAGTTGAAGTTTCCAATGGGTTTGAAGTTTACATCATCGACTTCTAGAATTTGTTATTGAAATCTGGTTTGCTTTGAGTTTTTCTACTAACATTCTAGGGGTCCTAAAGAGAAGTTAGATAAAAAAAATCTAAAGAGAGAAATGGGGAAAAGAAAAGTGAGGAGAAAAAATTGGGTTTTATAGCTGTCCACATACAATGCTGTTTTGACTTTCACATACTAAAAAATCCTCGTGTTTTACTAGATTCTTAACTAGACCCAGTCGCAACCTGCTTGCAACATGTGTTCCATCTACTGAGAGTCAAGCTATTGTCAAGCCAAGCCGAATAGCCAATTTGCTGCTTTTCGTCTCTACAACCAAGTTGAATCATGCATTTGCTGAGCCAAGCCAATTTATTTGGTAACCTTGTTTTATTTTCTTTTTTTATTTTGATTTTTTTGTTAATTTATTTAAGTTATTTATTTGTTGTAATGTTTATGTATTTATTTAATTAATTTGTAAAATAAAATAATTAAGGATAAATAAAATTTCGTCCAATGATGAAATTTTAAGAAAGTTACATGCGTGCAATTTTCTTTAAAATTTCTAAGTGAGAGTACTTTTTTAAATTCGATCAAGGCATTGGAGGATTTAGAAAATAGTCTCAATATAATAATTTTTATTTATTTCTAATTTGAAAAATTAAAATTAGAAATAAATTATGGTGATTTAATTGCATGACTAATTATTGGATAAATTATGGTTACATGTAGTAAATTTTATATTTGATTATTGTATTTTATTGGATTATGTATTTTATTTTGTATATCCAAATTAATTCAATTCAATAAAACTACTTAATAAATCTGATAATAGAGTCTTTTCAAAGAAACGGGCATGTTATTTAAATACTTTTGAGGTTAGAAATATTTTTTTAGAGGGTCGACCAAAGCGTTGGAGAAAACTTAAAAATATTTCCAATAATTAAATATTAAAATGAACAAAAATTATAAATTCGTAATAAAATAGAGACCATTTTAATAAAGGCTAAAAATACTTTAAGATTAATTGGTACCAATTTGTAGGTATTATAGAGGTACTATAATCTTCTTTATATATAACCAAACTCTCGAACCAAGTTTTGTTTAAAGGATTAGAGCCTAATCTTTTTAGGTACCTTTAGTCAAACTTAGGACAACCTTAGAATGAATAAATTCACTTAGGTAACCAATCACACCTAGATAAAAATTATTAGTGGCGACTCCATTTGTTGTGTTAAATGGGTTAGTTATCATATTTATACATTAAGACAATTTGACAACTCCGATTAGGACCTAGAGGGTCAAGCTAATTCTTAATCTTAAGTTTTTTCAAGCCTTATTTGAATGGTCTTAATTTAATTAGTTTTATTATTTCTTCGTGTTTACTAATTTGTTTATTCTTTATGTTTTGTCTATTTGTTTGAAAAAAAAATTTTGTTAAATTTTTTTTTCTTCACACACACTACATATGCATTTAATACATAAGCTCTATACCTGAGCTTTATCCTCTTTTAGAAGGAAGTGAATACATATATTCTTGTAAGATGATAACCTTCGTGTGAGCTAGCAAAACACTCTCACTCAAATTGAACTATTTTCATTTGAAACCTATCATGGTGAGGATTGAAGTGCCTTATTAGTATATAATGGACAATGATGTATGGAACAATTTAAGAACCTTTAAATTATTAAAATATCCTAACCTCACTATATAATAACCTAAAAAGCTAGCCATAGGATAGAGCCATACCTACCCATTGTTTATGTAAACCTAAATTATGAAGGAACATCCTAACCTTTGTTGATTTTGTTATAGTTATTTGGCTTTATTTTTTTATTCTATGACATGCATTTGCATCATTTAAATGTCATAACAAATAATTGCCACATAACAGTTTCTTAACAAAGAGGTCTCACCTACATCCATGGACCACCTAAAGTAATTTGAGTTTATTATTCCACCAAATGAGTTTCTTGCCAACCTGAAAGTCAAATTAGAGGAAGCTCAATTCAAGAAAGGTGATTACCTACTTGTTAATTACATTTCTATTATCTTAGAAAGAGTTTACCTTAATCTTAAGAAAAATAATTTGATTGACCTTGCTCATATTTGGAAGTAATGGGATAGCACAAAGAAAAAAGCTTCTTAAAAGAAATTTAGAGGCATTACTTTTACAAGTAGCTATAGATCGATAGCTTATTAAAGCCCTAAAGTAGTTTTAGAACCCTTCATATAGATGCTTCACATTTAATGAAGCCAACATGATACCAACAATTGAGAAATGTTCAGTTTTACTTTGCTTTGATTACCAAAATTTTGACAAGGTGTATTGGAAAAACAAGAAAAATGGGTATCATAAGAACCTCGCTTATATGATTAAGAAAGTGGTGTAAACCATTAATGGGTATATGAAAGAAAAAAGAGAAGGTAAATGCATCCCTTAGAATGTTTTACAAGATTCTATTTACAAGCACTCTAACGATGAATTGGTGGCCTTAGCTATTTATGAGTTAAAAATATCCCCAAAAGTTCTTGGATATATTCATGTTGCAGTAATAGACTTCTTTGAACAAATTGATTACAATGTTAATTCATCTTCTACAATATTGGTAGAAACACATAGATCTTTGAATTATTACCGACAACATGGGAAAGGGCATTTCACTTGATGTGTACAATTATTAGCTATTTAGGCTAAAAGTCACCTATAGTGCAATGGTGGCAACTTTCATAAACCATATTTAACTTCTGGTATTTCTATCAAAAAAATTTTGTGAAAACATTTAGTCTAAACAAAAATCCAAAGAAGAATGGGTTTTATTTTTACACAAGTTCATAAGCCAAGAAATAATGTGGAGAGCTATATATATACTTTATGGGTCAGTGTTATATGGTTGCGAAGATAAGATTTTGGTTCCTTTTCTAGGTTTTTGGGGAGTGATCAATTATTCTTCTATTATGGTGCAAAGGTAGTTTAGTTATGAATAGCTTATTCCAGTGACATTTGGGCTTAATAAATTGAAATTTTCATAGACAAAGACTTATACTTTAATGAAAATAGCCAAAATTATTCAAGCATGGAAACAAACCAATAAGGGAAAAATAGGAAGACACATAAAATAAACTTCCCCAAAATATGTTATATGGTGTATTAGGCGAGGAAAAGATATTATGGCTCCTAAAGAACAACATTCAAGTTCTCCAACCAATGTAGCAGCTCCAAATCTATTGATAGAAATAGAAATGGCCAAACAAAAGCTTTATACAAAAGGAGATGATCTAGAACATGAAAACAAGAAGCTTCAAAAAGAGATAGAAGTGTTGTAAAATGATCTAAAAAAATGAGATGAAAAAATTCAAAAACTTGGTTGAAATCGTGACATGTGGAAAGAAACTTTTAAGGATTTAGATTAGATGTTTTCTTTCATTATCTCTAACCTTGAATGGTTCAGAAAAGAAAATGAAATGTTATAACTAGAGTTACAAAAATGGAAAAACGAGCACCTTGAGATCAAAAAGCATAATGATTCACTTATACTCTTATTGCAACCTTGAAAGATTCGTTATATACCCAGCAAAGGGTTATGGTAGAACTTATTGAAGAGTTCGAACAACTCCAAGTCTATGCTAGATTTAATGATATGGGTGAACAATGAAAGAAGGCATATATAAAAAAGCAAGAACATTTGAAGCACTTGTTCGTACAAATCAATAAAGTAGTCTACAACGTAGCAAAGATAGAGAAAAGGGTCATACATTTAAAGGTCGTTGTACAACCAATTGGAATGCGTGGACAGCTTCTATTAAGCTTCTTGGAAGAAATACAAGACTAACTTCAACAAATCAATAAGTTTCTTTAAAAGCTAAAAACCTTAAGAACTTTCAATAAATATAATTAGGAAATTTTAGAAAGTTTTATTATGTATTTATCAATGGAATTAGGCTAGGAAACTTTGTTGTTATGTCTTTTTCATGGATGTTATATTGGCATTTCTTAGAACAATTCCAAATTGAGAATCTTATGTTAATGACTATTATGTGGCAAATACTCAAATTCATGCATTTATACATTCATATGCATAAAAAACTACTCCAAAGTGTTGGGATGGTTTTATTTTCCAAAGTGTTAGGATAATTTTACAAGCTTTTTTACATAAAAAAGTAGTATCCAAATTCTCAAATTGTGGTAATCAAGGTTCAAAGATAGCTCAATCGTTAGAAGATCATTTAGCTTAATTGTCAAGATATTGTGGACCCCTTATATCATCCTAAGTATAGTTCATACCAGGCCCAAACATCTCAAGGAGCACAAGGACAACAACTTCTTTTTTTTTGGAGCTCATCCATATACATAACCAAGAATGTCATCTGGAGTTCCCTAAAGAACATTTCAAGCTTATACCGATCCTACCTTTGTTAAAAAGGTATCTGATCCTATTCAAGTTCTTGATTTGAATGATTCTAATGAATGAGAAAAATTGAAACTAAATACCTACAACGCAGTAGAAGACTTATCTTCTAAAAAAATGAATCTAATAAAAGAAAGACTCCAAGTTGTTGAAAGGATGGACTTCTATGGATTTATGGACACCTCTAAATTTATGTCTAGTGTAGACACCCTATTTAGTCCAAGGTCTAAACCAGTTAAGTTCAAACTTGATTCAAGCGCTATTTATTGAATTTTGGTTTTTTATATTATTATTATTCTTTATCAATTTATTTTTTATCTGTGTATATATAAGACTTTTTTAAAATTTTATTTTATTTTACTTATTCATTTTTTACTATTATTATTTTTTATTATCTATTCTGCTTATCCTGTGGTTCAAATATTTATCTAATTATTTCAAAGAAAAAAGGAATGAAAAAGGTTATTTCAGTGTTAATCTTCATAAAAAATTGGATCACTCTTCGAGATAATTTCTGCTTTTGTTGAAAACAAATCTAGATTGAGTTAGGACTCTATTAATCTTCCAATATAAATAGACTCATATAGAACACATAAAAGGAAACACAGCAACATAGCAAACATAGAAAAAAAAATAGAGGAGGAGTGGAAATTGTAGTGGCTTGATCTTAGAGAATTTGGGGATTAGTTCTTAGGGATAAAACCCAGGGAAGGGTCCAAAAAATTAGGATTTCCTTTTCTAATTTCAGAGTTGTTGGTTTTTGGATTTGTCTTTGGTAATTTGTTTTGGGTTTTCCAAAAGGGAAAAAAAGGGATAATCAAAAAAGAAGCTAAACAGAGGAGTATGGTGGTTAAAGTCGATGGAGCTAACAGCACTTGGCATGATGACACCTCGACGGCAGAAAAGTTTTTACTTTTATGAAGCAACAAATGGGGTTGCTTAATAAAGAAAGGAAATGAGAAAAAGATTTGTGAATGGCGGCTAAAGGTTGAGATGGTGGCTATGTTTTATGAAGAAGTAAAGCTTATAGAGTGGAGACAAGAAATAAGACAAAAAGAAACTAGATGTGAAAGTTCAATAAAACAATAAAGGAAAAGCGGGTGGTATTTGGTACTTGATTAAGACTTGGGCCAGGTTCATCTCATAATTTGCTTTGGCCCAAGCTTTGAATTAATCAAGTCCAATATATTTATTTATTCTTATAATCAAGCCCAAGATAGTTGCATGTGGTATTCCAAATAGATTTAAGTTGAGTTGTGATACAAATTTTTGGTATTTTTCTTTCCTTTCTCATTTGTTTTTCACTTAGTTTTTTTCTCATTTTTTTATTTTATTACGTACATCATTTTATGAAATTTTTTGTAATTATTTGATACATCAACAAAAGCATAATAAGAAAATTAAATTTAAAATATTTTAGAATTAATCCTGCCAAAATAATTGGAGGATTTTAAATCTTGAATTATGAATTCTACCAAACGAATGGGCAATTTTATAATGAATTTTGAAAAATATTTTTTCTATCCTACTAAATGATTGAATGATTTAAATCTCGAATTATAAGGTCTACCAAATGATTCAAGAATTTCATAATGAATTTTTTGAAAAAAACAAATTTTCAATCCTACCAAACGATTGGAGGATTTAAATTTTTGAGTCAAATCTTACTAAATTATTGAAAGATATAATGCCTTTTTTTTAATCATCACAAAAAGGTTTGAAATAAAAAATTTCACCAAACTTTTGGAGGATGTGTATCGAAATAAAATCCTACCAAATGATTGAAGGATTTATTGATTATTTTAAAAAATAATTAACTTATGGAAAATACATTAATGAATCCTATGACAGAGTCTTTTTAGAATGGGACATGAGTCTCCATGAGCACTCTTGAGGTGAGAAATTATCTTAAATTGCTACCAAATGATTGGAGTAACTTTAAAATCAATTTTCAATAATTAAATTATTTAATAAAAATAAAAATATTTTAAGGATTGGATAACACAAAATCAAATTGATACCATCATTTAGATAGGCATGTAAGGGTGTTATAACCTTCTCTATATATAACCATACTCCTTATTCTAAATCTGATTTCTTGGATTAGAATATACTATTTAAAGATACCCAAATCAAGATTGAAATTTTTCTTTAAAATGAGATAGATTTAGTTAGATGGTTAATTACATTTAGATAAAAAAATATTGGTAGGGACTCCTTAAGTCATGTCTTGTGATAGGTCTACAAATCTATATGTTACGATAGTTTGGCGATTTCACTAAAGATATGCCAAGAGTCAAGCCAGTAAATGAATTTGTGTTATCCAAGCCTATTATTTTCCTTAAAAAGATTGTTTTTCTTGATTTATTTTTCAAGCTTTTAATACTCTGTCATTCATGTGCATGTGCATAACATGAGCTCTACACCCGAGCTCCATCCCTTAAGAAAGAGTAAAGTACCTATGCTTTCGTGAGATTTCATATCTCTAATTGGGCTAGTAAAATACTCATGTTCAAATTGAACCTTTTCGCTTGTAGGTTATGATGGGCGAGAATTAGGATATCTTACTAGTCTGTGATGGATAAGGATGTGAAGAACAATTTGAAAACCTCTAAATTATAAACCTAAACAATATGTAGAAAAATATAATAAGCCAGAGTTAGGTTACAGCTATGTTTACCTATTATTAGAATTTAACCATAGTTAAGACATGAATAGACTTTTTGAGCTTTATTTGTATCAATTTTATAAGAAATTTTGTTTGATCTCTTATTAGTTGTTAACATATGTATTCATCCATGTATCATAATACGACAAACATTAGTACATACATTCATTTATTCATTCATACATTATTATGCATACATTCATGTGTTTATGCATCATAATTTGTTGGGTCAAGCATTCAATGCATTCATCCATTCATACATATAGGAATCTTAAACAAGTTAGGTTAATCTTGAAAATTTTGGCATAAACACTTAATAATATATGCATGCTAATTGTGGTACACAAGATTCTAGAATAGCTTAATCATCCAAAAATCTGACTCAACCCATTCATTATTAGTATAATACCCAAGCTCGAGCTAGATAAATGGAATAGAAAAATGTAAATCATCTAGAAAAAAAAAAGCTTAAGAAAAACTTAAGAGAGAGTTAAGTAAAATTTTAGTAGTCCTTAACAAGTTGAACAAAAAAAAAATCGTAGAAGAAAATGCCAACCTGCAAGATCATCAGTTATAAGATGTTGTTGATCCTCTTTATCTTTCTAGTTATGGCTCATCCCAGGCCCAATTTACCCAAAGCATTTCTCTACAATAATTCTCATTCCCAACAGGATATACCTACCTTGGAATGCTTATCGCATCAATTTAAAGACACTTTTAAAGTTATGGTAACCTTGTCTTTACAAAAAAAGTAATGGAGTCAGTCTAAGTTCCCAACTTAGATGATCTAAAAGAGAAAGAAAAACTAAAGCTAAAGGTTAGTTAAGTCTCTAAAGGGCTCAAAGTCTAAACAAAAGATGAATCTACTTAAATAGAGGTTACAAGCCATGGAGGGAATTGACTTTTATAACTCCATGGATAAGGCTAGACTTTGTTTAGTTCCTGATGTATTTATCCCACTAAAGTTCAATATCTTAAAATTTGAGAAATATAATGGTACTAAGTGTCTAATGACTCATGTCACTATGTACTATCGAAAGATAACTGCTTATACAAATGATAAAAAATTATTAATACACGTATTCTAAGATAACCTTATTGGTTTACTATTAAATGGTATGTCTCATTGGACAAAACTCGCATTATTTCTTGAAAGGAATTGATAAAGGCATTCATCAACCAGTACTGGCACATTATAGACTTAGCTTCAAACCATCTTTTTTTCTACAGCATGAAGAAGAAGGCCATAAAATTTTTTCAAAAATATGCTTAGAGGTGGAGAGATATGACTGCTCAAGTTCTACCACATCTTACTAAGAAAGAAACATTGTACTATTTATTAGTACTTCGAAGGCTCCATACTACAAAAAGATGATAAGAAATGCTACCAAAAATTTTGCTGACAAGTGATCTCGGGTAAGATTATTGAAAATACCATCAAGAATAGCAAGCTAGGTGAATGAGAGTTAACCAGCACATGGAAAAGTAAAATGTCAAAAAAGAAAGAGAATAAAGCTCAAGCTGTGAGTTATGATAATCAATAATTTAGAAATTTTCCCAATACCTATCATCGATGTATCCAGTTCATTAACTATCTTTGAATAATGTAGCACCTTACCCCTATCAACTTGTCCTACCATCTGCTTATCCATATACTTTTTCATCAACTTATACCTACAACCCACCATTGCACTTGTTGTAAAGTTGGTCCCAAAAACCTCATAATCAAATCAACCATTCAAAGGGATTATTAAAAAATAGAAAAAATGCTTCTTTTGATCCCATTCCTATGACATATGTACATTTACTACCACAGTTGGTGAAAAATCATTTGTTGGTCCTTGTTTTTGTTGAGCCAATGAAACTTCCCTACTTGAAATGATATGATGCCAATGCTCAATATGACTACCATTATAGGATCACAAGTCACTCAACAAAAAATCGTGTTGCCTTGAAGCACAAAGTACAAGGCTTTATTAATGATAGGTTGATCAAGTTTGACGATAACAAAGGGCCAAGCAACATTGAAATTTCTTTGTCAAATGATACAAGGGCATGATTTTGAGGAGATGTTTTTGGAACTTTTTAGGATGGTCTCTTATGTGTTTATCTTGTATTTACTTTGCATTTTAATGAAATAAAAATTACATTTCATTACATTCCCAACTTTTATGTATATATTTTATATTTCACTCATTCTCACATTTTAAGTAATGAATGTTTAGATAATTGTGACAATAATTTAGGGTTTAATCTTGGACATTTCATTCATACTGATGAGATTGACAATTTAGACTTTTAATTTGTTAGGGTTAGTTAAAGTTGGCATGTTAAAAGGCAAGAATGAAGCCATTTTAAGAGAATGTGATCTCTTATATCCAAAAGCTTGCTTTCATTCAGTATAAGTTATTCAAAAAAAGTATTTATGTTCAAAATGAGAAATAACCGTATTTTTTTTTACCTTTCACAAAAAGTAAAACTATCCAATTGTTACCCCTTTTGAGTCTACTATGATTTTTTTGAAAGAAACCCACCAAGGATCACCCTTCACATTAAAGTGCAAAGCTTGAGAAAAAATTTATTTGCAAAAAAAAAAATGTGAATCACAAATGATTACTGGGACAAAAAAAAGGGAAAAAATGAAAAATTTCCTTTTACATGAATCTTTTTTTAAAAAGAAAATTGAAAAGAGAAAGTGAGATGAAAGGAAAAAAAAAAAAAGAAAATATGATGGCACTTGATAAAGAATGAGGCAATGCTAAGGTACTTTAAATAATAAAATATGATTCTTTGGTTTATACCCTTTCAAACACATTTTTTTTAGCCTACTTTATTCTTTTTTTTTTTCATAACCCCTTACCATAGCCTTAATTGTATGCCTTTAAAAGTTCATTTCGATCAAACATAAATGCTAAAATTGAAGAATTGTATATTGAATTAGGGCATACTTATGGTTTAATTAAATGTTAATGAAGACAATAAGAACTTATGTTTTAGGGATTCATATAAAATTTGATAAGAATGCCTATGGGGAATGAAGAAAAAAAACAAAGAGAAAAAAGGCAAAGCAAAAATGAAAAATAAAAGAGAATGAAAAAGAAAAAAATGAATGAAAAATGAAAAGAAGGGAAAATGAGGGAAAAATAATACTTAAATCGAAAATCCAAAAAGGCAATTTAAGTAAAAGAATATGTATTAGCTGGAAACATGAAAAAATAGTTTAAAAGTATTTAGGAGTCCAATAAGCTAAGGGGAAAAATTTGTATTTCAAGCTTGAAGAGATCAAAGGTAGCAATAAAATGAGTTTTTAAGAAAGAATTCTAAATTGGAGTCAAAAAATTGTTTGAATATTCATTATTTTGGGTGTTCAAATCCTATCCAAACACTTATCCTAGCAACATGCTTTAACATTGTCTATCTATCTATTATCCTTCACTAGACTTGTCTTTGTATTGATTATCCTTGTTCTTCAAACCACTTTGTTCTTCATTGTTATTATTTTTTTTTGCTTTTTCATAATAAGAAAATATGTAATGAATCGCATTGAAATTGAAATGATGACAAATAAATAAGAAAATACATAAAGGATCCCTACATTACTTTGAAAAGAAAATCAGCAGTGACAATGGCAAAATGGAGATAGTGAGATGAAATAAACTTGTGAAAATGTTGATCCATAAATTTTCAAGAAGCATTTTGAGAAAAGTTCAGATCTCGTGAAAGGATATTTTGGTTCATATAAGGGTTGATAGAAGTTATAAAGATAACCAATTTTGAGGATGAAAAAAAGAGTTTTGAAATCCTTTTTTACCATAATTATGAATGCATTCATTGCATTTCATGCATTGCAATCATGACATTTGTTGCATACATTACAAATAAAAAATTTGAATTAGTGAAAGGATAAGAGAATTTTGAACCAGTAAGTCCTCGATTGAGGAAAATTTTCAAAAGATAATCTTTGATTGAGAAAAGGATAAGACTTAATTGAAAAGTTTCAAGAAACATTTCTCTATCTCAAGAAGTGAATAGGATTTGTAAGTCCTTTGAACATAATCTCAAAACCTTCTAGTATGATCTATAAGACCTTTAAGCATGATCGTTTAAACTTACGATTGTTATTTTTAAGAACGTTTGATCTTATATTTCAAATTAGGCTCAGACCTAATCTTTTCGACCTTGGCATAGTTCGATTATTTTATTTTTGACTTAGGCCAAAACCTAGTCTGATCATTTTTATTTTTGACTTAGGTTTAATCTAATCATTTTTATTTTCAACATTGGCTCAATCCAGTCATTTTCATTTTTTACTTTAGTTCAGTTTGATCATTTTCATTTTCAACCTTGACTCAATTCGGTCACTTTTATTTTTTAATTTGGTTTAATTCAGTCAATTTCATTTTTTTACTTTGGTTTAGTCTAGTCGCCTTCATTTCTTGACCTTGGCTTAGTCCGATCACTTGTCATTTTTTACCTTGGTTTAGTCCGATTACTTTTATTTTTTATCTTGGTTTAGTCCAGTCATCTTCAATTTTTTAACCTTAGATCAGTCTAGTCACCTTCAATTTTTTTGAATTTGGCTCATTCCGATCATTTTTAATTTTGACCTTGGTTCAATCCAATCATTTTTATTTTTGACCTTGGTTCAATCTAGTCACTTTTATTTTCAACTATGGCTTAGTCTAATCATTTTCATTTTTGAACCCTGGCTTAGTCCAATTATCTTCATTTTTTAAACCCTAGCTTAGTTCAATCATCTTAATTTTTGACCTCAATTTATTCCAGTCACCTTCACATTGGACTTTGGCTCAATCCAAATTATATCATTTTTTTTTTTTACTTTCATTAAGATCAAGTTATTTTATTTTTTGACTTCGGCTAAAACCAAGTCATCAAGTCATCATTTTTTTAACTTTTAGCTCAATCCAAGTCATCATTTTTTTAACTTTTAGCTCAATCCAAGTCATCATTTTCTAACTTTTTTCAAGTCATTTAATTTTGAACTTCAATTGGGTCCAAATAATTTCATCTTTAAACTTGGATATAATGGATATTTGTCTTTGTACAATTTTTATTACACAGGAAATACACAAAGAAGGGTAATTGTAGACAACCTATTTAGTCCAAGGTCTAAACGAGTTGAGTATAAACTCAATTTAAGCTCCATTTGTTGAATTTTGGCTTATTATTATTCTTTATCCTTTTATGTTTTATTTGTGTATATATATAATTTTTTAAAAATTTAATTTAATTTAGTTTCTTTATTTTTTTACTATTATTATTCTTTTATTGTTATCTATTTTGCTTATCTTGTGGTTCAAATATTTATCTAATTATTTCAAAGAAAAAGGGAACGGGACAAGTTATTTCAATGTTGATCCTTATCAAAATTGGGATCACTTTTCAAGATAATCTCTGCTTTTGTTTAAAACAAATCCAGATTAGGTTGAGACTCTGTTAATCTTCCAATCTAATAGACTTATACAGAACACAGAAAAGGACACATAAATAGCACAGTAAACACAAAAAAAATGGAAGAGAAGTGAAAATTATAGTGGCTTGATTTTAGAGAATTTGGGGATTAGTTCTCAAAGACGAAACTTAAGTATAGACACCCAATTTTGCTCGAGATATTTTTCAATATAGTTGATCTATGGCTCATTTGTGAACATAAGTTGAGACTATTTAGAAGGACCATTTACACACATAAAGAGCTCATAAGTTTGCTTATTCAAAATTCGAAGTCAACTCAAGTTAAATATGATCAAATAAAGTCAAAATTACACAAAAATTTGTCAAAATGGATAAGAACCCGGATCAATTTTAAAAATTTACACCTTAATTGAAATCAATATAGTTTAAAATTAAATTTGAAATTTTTCGAAGTACTAAAATTTTTAATGTATCCCTAGGAAAGACAATTACTAAAATACCCTTATAAGGGGTATTTTTGTAAATTGATCTTCTCGAGCTTGGATTTTCTTAAAACATTGTAGATCTTAATTTTATAATATTTTATGATTTTCAGTGCATTTAATATCACAATAATACCCCAAGAAGGAAAATATTACCAAAATACCCTTATAGGGGTATTTTCGTTATTTGGCTTTCTCAAGCTCGAAATTTCATGAAACTTTTCAAATCTCATTTCTATAATATTTCATAACTTTTGGTGCTTTAAAATCCCAAAAATAACCATAGGAACATTGATTTTTAAGAAAATGATCATAAATACCAAAACTTTGCATTATGGGTAAAACAGTCTTTTTCATGGGTTTGAAGGACATAAAAATTCTACCTTTGCAGTGTTTAATTTGAGCCATTGGATCCTTTGCTGACTTTTATTCCAAGGGCCAAAGGTGGCTCATTGGAATTAAGAAAAAGATGAACTATGGCCCTTGGATGAGATTTCATCCAAGAGCCCTCATTGAGCAAGATTGAAATCTTGCTTTTCTTTGAATGGGAGCTACCGAATAAGAAGAGGAAGAAGAGGCATCAGACAAAAAAAAAGGGAGAGAGAACACAAACAAAAAAAAGAGAAGAGAGCCAAAGAGAGAAAATTTTTTAAATGTGAGACAGCTCATACAAAGGGTATATGCTGCCATTTGCATCTCTGTTTTTTTACACTATTCTTGTGCCGTTCATGGTCTTTTATGGAAAGTGTTCCTTTTTCTCTTTACATGTTTTATGTTTGGTATGAGTGTTGATAAATCTTGAAGCTTTACATGTTCTTTGTTTTTTTACCAAATAGTTGGAGTTCTATTTCTTGTTTTCTGGTTCAAATGCTCCCTGCCTCCTTCAATGGTAGCTGTAGCAATCGGCTTCATCCCATAAAGTCTTGACAAGTCCTTTTTCTCTTCCATCTTTCATGGCCATCTTTTAGTTAGTATGAGTTAAAAAAAAAGACCTGGAAAGCTGCTGCCAAATTGTGCTGCTTAACTTCCATAAGCAATCACGGTTTTGATGTTTTTATGTATACAATCCCTTCCATTTTGACGTGGAAAGAAGGCTTTAACAGAAGGTGGTTTCTAAAGTAAGGAGGCAAGTTGTTAGAGGGAGAAGGGTTTAAAAGTTTAAGTTTTTTTTCTTTCCCACTTCTTTGTTTCATGTTGAGTTCTTGCACAAGCCATAAAGCTTCAAGCTTTATGTTTTCTTCTGGTTTTTTTCTTCTGTGTGGGATTTGTATAGGCTGGTTCTTGTTAAAAATGGAAAGCTGAATGTAGACCAATAGTACAAGCCTCACGTGAAGCTAGGATGTTCCTTTTTTTAGATGTGTTTTGCTTGGCCTTTTTATTTCCTGTTTGCTGTTTTGATTTGGTCTACTTGCTTACTTGCTGTTGCGGTTTGGTCTGCCTACATGGTTGTTGTTTCGGTTTGGTTTACCTATATGTATTGGCTATTTCGGGTTGGTTTGTCTGCATATATTTCCTGTTTGGTTTACCTGTATGTGTTGACTATTTCGGTTTGGGTTGCCTGTATCTATTTGCTGTTTTGGTTGGGTTTATCTGCATATATTGGCTGTTTCGGTTTGGTTTACCTGTATATGTTGGCTGTCTCGGTTCGGTTTACCTGTATATGTTGGCTGTCTCGGTTCGGTGTTCCATGCTTACTGTTTATAAGTTTATGGTTTTGATTATGTTCTTTTCATGCAAAGGTAGTTCATGGTGAAAAAAAATCCAAAGCTGCATTTCTTAAATGGTTTTGTATGATAGTAGGCATATTGTTTCTAATCATTTTGCTTGCATGTGGGGACCTCATCCAAGGCTTCATTTCTTAATTATTTTTATATGGTAGTAGGCATATTGCTTCCAACCATTCCATTGGTATGTGATGGTAAATAATCGGAGCATGTTCTCCCGATGGATATATACATGCTACTTGTAGATACTGCCAAGCCTTTCTTTTTTAAGGTTGAAGTACCTATGTTTTCCATCTTAGGTTAGGCATGGCTTGTCGGTGGACACCTTGATTGGTTTGTCTTCATCCTCTTGTGTATTCCTTTCGTTGCATACTAATGTTTGAAGCTCCATATTTACTAGGTCGTTTAATTGTTCATGCTTCAATATTACTCATTGTGTCATGCATTTCCATGCATTTTTTTATACCTATAAAGACATAATAATAATAATAATAATAATAATATTTTTAAAGCAAGCAAGAAATACTTGTGAAATATATGAGTGTAAAGATCCATTTTAGAAGAAATTATAAAAATGAGCTTACTCCGAAAGTCTATCTAGATGTTGAAGACTTTTAAAGAGATTCGTAAATTCTTAAAATTTAAATATGAACTTATCTAAAACCTCAAACTCTTTTTAAAAAAAGATTTGAAAATCTTTTATTAAATAATCTATTCCCGAATGCCACCTAGACATTGGGATATTTAAAAAATTTTATTTCATCAAATATTTTCATACATTTTCATGGTTAAAAAATAAATTCATTTTGTTAAAATCTTGATTATCAAAATACATTGATTATAAAAATTATTAGGTGAGACTTTTAAATATAAAAAGTCACACCCAAACTCTGCCTATATGCTAGAGAATCTAGGTGGTCTTTTTATATTTGAAGACCCGATTTTTCTTAAATTCACACTTGATCATCATTTTGCATATGTTTCATTTTTAAATTAATGTCTTCATTTATAATGCATACATATGTTTGTTTTAGTTATGGTTGTTTAATAATAATT
This sequence comes from Durio zibethinus, assembly GCF_002303985.1. The sequence goes on from NW_019168481.1 coordinate 14,040,480, forward strand.
ATATTATTATATTTTCATCTTTACCACATAAAAGTTTTTCTTAAAATTTTAAATTTTTAAATATTTGCATGAAAAGCTTTTATCAAATAATCTATTCTTGAATGCCACCTAGATATTGGGGTATTTAGGAAATTTTATTTAATTAAAAATTTTCATACATTTCCAATACTCAAAATAAATTTGTTAAATTAATAAAAGATTATATGAGGGGATTTTAAATATAAAGGTTCTCACTTAAATTTTGCCTAGATGTTACGGAGTCTAGGTGACACCTTTATATTTAAACTCGATTCCTAAATTTACATTTGATCACCATTTTGCATATGTTTCATTTTTTTTAAGATTAATGTTTTCATTTGTAATGCATATATATATATATATAAATATATGTGTGTGTTCGCTCTAGTTAGGAATGTTTAATATTAATTATATTATATTTTTTCCTTACACTAAAAGTTTTATTAAAATTTTAGTTTTGAACAAACAAAATTAAAATAGCATTCTATGAAATATAATTGATTGGTACTCTGTCTAAATGTTGAAAAGTCATCAATAATTATCATTTACAAAGAATGTTATTATTTTTAAAGAATGAATGTTATGATAGATTTTAAATAAAAAGACTATTTTCGAATTCAGCTTTTATGTCAGAGACTTTGAAGGTATTTCTTTAATTTAAAGATTTTCTTAATATTCCTCAATAAAAGATTTTTTTAACTAATTTTATTTCTTACAAACTAAGGGAATTATGATTAAATTTCATATGGAAAACTATTTTTTATCTAAAATTACAAATAGCGTATAATTAATTTATACCAATTTTATGGGCGTTGTGGGAGTGTAATCATTTCTCACATGTATCCGATTCTCGAACCTGATCTTATTTTCATAGATCAAAATCATCTTTTTAATAAAGCTTTAAACCTGATTCATTGTTTTATTAAAAATATAAAATTTTTTAGTGGCCAATCACACCATTAAAAAAGATTGGTGGTAACTCCTTTTATTTTTTACAATAACTTTTAAACTCTTACATCTAGCGATCAAGTCTCCGAATTGATATGTTACGACAATAAATGAGGGTCAAAAAATTAGGATTTGCTTTTCTGATTTCATAGTTATTGGTTTTTAGGTTGGTCTTTGGTAATCTGTTTTAGGTTTTCAAAAGAGGAAAAAAAGGGATAATCAGAAAATAAGCTAAACAGAGGAGTATGGTGGTTAACGTCAACGGAAATGATAGCCCATGGTGCGGTGACACCTTGACAGTGAAAAATTTTTCAATTTTGTAAAGCAAGAGACAGGGTTGCTTAATAAAGAAAGGAAAAAAGAAAAAGAATCATGAATGTTAGCTAAAGGTTGAGATGGTGGCTACATTTTATGAAGAATTAAAGCTTACAGAGTGGAGATGAGAAATAAGACAAGAAGAAATTGGAAGTGAAAGTCCAACAAAACAATAAAAGAAAAGCGGGTGGTATTTGGTATTTGGTTAAGACTTGGACTAGGTTCATCTCATAATTTGCTTTGAATTAATCAAGTCCAATATATTTATTTATTCTCATAATCAAGTCCAAGCTTGACAGCCATCATGTGGTATTCTAGACAAATTCAAGTTGAATTGTGTACAAATTTTTGGTATTTTTCTTTCCTTTCTCATATTTTTTCATTTATTTATTCTATTACATATATAATTTTGAAAATTTTCATAATTATTTGATACATCAACAAAAGCATAAAAAAAGGCATTTGATAAGAAAATTAAATTAAGAATGTTTAAGAATTAATCCAACCAAACGATTAGAGGATTTTAAATCTTGAATTATAAATTTTACCAAATGAGTGGAGAATTTAACAATAAATTTTGAAAAACAATTTTTCAATCCTACCAAATGATTGGAGGATTTAAATCTTAAATTATGGATTCTACTAAATGATTAGAGAATTTCATAATGAATTTTTTGAAAAAAGTAAATTTTTAATCCTACCAAACGATTAGAGAATTTAAATTTTTAAGTTAAATCTTACTAAACTATTAGAAGATATAATTACTTTTTTTTTAGTTTTCATAACAAGGTTTGATATAAAAATCTTACCAAACATGAAGGATGTGCATCGAAATAAAATCCCACCAAATGATTGGAGGATTTTATTAATTGTTTTAAAAATAATTAAGTCATGGAAAATACATTAATGAATTCAAAGACAGAGTCTCTTCAGAGTGAGATACAAATCTTCGTGAATACTCCTGAGGTGAGGTAATTGTCTTAAATTGCTACTAAATGATTGGAGTAACTTTAAGATCAATTTTTAATAATTAAATTATTTGATAAAAATAGAAATGTTTTAAGGCTTAGATAACACAAAATTAAACTAGTATCATCTTTCAAATAGGTGTTGTGATGGTGCTATAATCTTTCTTACATGTAACTGTACTCTTGGATCTAAATCTTTTTTATGGATTAGAATCTACCATTTAAAGATATCCAACTTAAGATTGGGACTTCTCTTTAAAATGAAATAGATTTAATTAAGTAGCCAATCACACCTGGATAAAAAAGATTAGTGGTAACTCCTTAAGTTATGTTTTACAATAGGTCTATGGATCTATACGATATAACAAATGATACCTGAGGTAGCGATCCCTCATAAATTTAAGGTCTCTAAATTTAAAACATATAATGGGACCAAATGTCCTGTGATTCATGTTACGATGTATTACTATAAGATGACTACATATACTCATGATGAGAAGTTTATGATCCATGTGTTTAAGATAGTCTAACGGGTTCTACTACTATATGGTATGTCCAGCTTAATAGAACTTGCATCTAATCATGAAAAGAATTAGCAAGGGCATTCATTGCTCAATATCACCATATCATAAACTTGGCTTATGATCGACTGTCTTCATAGAATATGAAAAAAAAATAAAAGCTACTAAGAGCTTTAAAGAGTATACCTAGAGGTGTAATGATGCTAGTTGTTGCTCAAGCTTAGCCACCTCTTATTAAGAAAGAGACTATCGTCCTATTTGTCAATACTTTGAAGGCATTATACTTTGAAAGGATGATTAGTAATGCTATTAAAAATTTTACTGATACAGTGATCTTTAGAGAGATAATAAAAAAGCCATTAAACATGGAAAGCTTGATGGGAGTGAAACAATTAGTACAAAAAAGGGTGGTGCACCCAAGAAAAAAAAAAAGCTCAAGCTATAAGTTTGCCCTCTATCCACAGCCAATGTATAATGGGTAACAATTTAGAAACTTTACCCTTTATCTTCAGCCGATGTATTAAAGTCTTTATCCTGCTACAAACACTATAGCATCTATCCCTTATCCTTACCAACACATGCTACAACCATCTTTTCAACCCATTTTTCGACCATCCTTATACACACCTAATCTTACTAACACACCCTCTCTTAAACCACTTTCAAGAACCAATCGAACAAATGGTCCAAAAGGGTTACAAGGAACCCAAAAAGTTACTTTTGATCCAATTCTCATGTCCTGCACATAATTATATTGGTAAAAAGCCACTTAATAGCACCTATCCATTCAGAGCTTCTGAAACCACCTTACCTCACTTGGTATGACCCCAATGCTCGATGTGATTATCATTATGGCAATATTAGACATTCTATTAAAAATTACATTGCCTTGAAATGCAAGGCATGAAACCTAATTAAAGCCTAATTGGTAAGCTTTGAAGAAAAAAGAGATGTCTAATGTTAGTGGAAACCTATTACTAAACCATATTGGGGTAGCCATTAATGCCTTAAGTGATGACAAGGCTTGTTATTTCAAGAGAAAAGTGGATGAAGTCGTTACTCAACTATATGATGCTTTGTTCAAAGCTGACATACTTTGACTTACACCTACTAAAAAAAATTATTCAACTTAAGTTTGCAAGTATCATGTGAAAGTTGTAGGACATACTACCTAAAATTATGATAATTTAAACATGAATTACAAGAGTTGATGAATTTCTTTTAGATTGAGTTTTGTGAAGAATTGAGAGATGATTGGGTTAGTACAGTGATTAACGAACCATATCAGACACGAATTCAGTTTTGATCCTTAAGCTATGTCATTTTTACAAAAAGAAAACATAGTGGTAAAAAATCCTACTCAAAAGCTAGTTATCACTATTTATGTGCCTCGCTCTTTCTCTTATAAAAATGATAGGGCGATTTTATAAGACTATAACTGTGATTTGGTAGTTTGAGGTCAACAAAATGAAGAAGTCAAGCCAGACACTACAAACATAACCGGCGTGAGGGGCATAACATAAAGTGGGAGATGTTATACTCCTGAAATGTTGAAATAAGTTAAAAAAAAAAAAAGGTAAAAGTTGAAGAACAAGAATAAGGAAAGACTAATTTTGTGCTAGTGTTTAAGGTAGATTATCAAAAGCTTGTTTCAAAAAGTAAGGCTTGTGAATTTCTCAAGCTAATTAAGTATAGTGAATACAGTGTAGTTAAGAACTTAATAAAATGCCAACCAAAATATCATTGTTATCACTACTGTTGCATTTAAAGCCCTATTGTAATGCCTTGCTTAAGGTTTTAAATTAGGTTTATATATCTCATAATATATCTGTTAAAAATGTTAATCATCTGGCTAAAAATTTGATGGTTGTAAATTACATAGCTTTTAACGACAATAAGGTTCTTCCGAAAGGTTGAGAAAGTACTACGGCTCTCCACATCACTACTAAATACAAAAGTAATGCTATGGAAAAAGTTCTCATTAATAATGGCTCTTCAATTAATGTCATGCCTATGTCAACATTGGTTAGATTGCTAGTTGACATCTCTTATATAAGAACCAACTAAATGGCAGTTCGAGCCTTCAACAGAACCTGAAGAGAAGTGATAAGAAAAATCAAGATACCATTACAAATTGATCCTTGTACCTTTGATATCAAATTTTGAATGATAAATATCTCACCATCATAAAGTTATTTATTAGATAAATTATAGACTCATATGGCAAGTGTTATGCCATCCTCACTACACTAGAAGGTCAAGTTTATTGTAAATGATCATCTTGTGTGTATGTATCTAGTGAAAAAGATTTGCTTGTAACCAAGGTTCCATATCTTTCATGTGTGTATAGACTATCACTTTTATTTCTTCTTTCAATTTGTTGTTATATCTTTCATGCCAATGCACGTTGCCAATATACTTTCAATTTTACCTATTTTCAAGTTTCCAAATAATGAAAATAATGATAACAATAATCTAGGTTCGATTTTGAAAATCTAATGTAAATTGGTGAACTTGATAATGAAGATGACTTAGATGACTATACCTTGCTTCTTGATTTGCTAAGATTAATAGAACAAAAAAGAAAACCAATTGAGCCCTATCAAGACATTATAGAGACAATAAATTTAAGAGATTTTAAAAATGTAAAAGAAGTCTAAATTGGCATTTTGCTTCTTTCAGTTGATAGGCAAAGATTACAGGGTTTATTTCACGAATATTTGGATGTATTTACTTGGTCATATCAAGATATGCCAAGGCTTAATATTGGAATTATAGAGCATAAGTTACCTCTAAAGCCAGAATATAAGCTAGTACATTAGAAATTGAGGTGCATGAAGCCAAAAATGTTGTTAAAAATTAAGAAGAAAGAGAAAAAGTAGTTTGATGCAAGTTTTTTAGAAGTGGCCAAATATTCTAATGGGTGGCCAATATAGTTCTAGTTCATAAAACAGACAGAAAAGTTTGAATATGGGTGGACTATCAAGATATAAACAAAGCGAGTCCAATAGATAACTTTTCATTATCTCATATTGATACTCTTATGGAAAATACTGCAAGGCATTCCATGTTCTCGTTCATGAATGGTTTTTTTTTTCATACAATCATATTAAGATGGCTATGGATGACATGAAAAAAATCACATTTGTAATAATGTGAGGCATATTTTTCTACAACGTCAAGCCATTTAAGTTAAAAAAATGTAGGAGCTACATATTAAAGAGCAATGATAACTCTCTTTCATGATATGATGCATATCAAAGTAAAGATATATGTGGATGATATAATTGTAAAGTCTTATGAAGAATAGGACTGTGTTGTCAATCTCATAAAATCGTTTGAGAAATTGAGAAAATTTTAATTCAAGTTGAATCCTACCAAATGTATATTTGGTGCTAGATCTAGAAAGTTATTAGGCTTTATAGTCAATGAAAAAGGAATTAAAGTTTACCCTAATAAGATACATGCCATTTAGAATTTGTCTTTTACTTTCGCATAAAAAAATACGAGGATTTTTTGGGTGATTTAATTAAATTTCTCGTTTTATCTCTCAACTCACTCATAAATGTGATTTTATTTGCAAGCTTTTTTATAAGAATAATCCTAGTGAGTGGAATAATGAATGTCAGGAAGCTTTCAACAAAGTGAAAAAATATTTGTCAAATTCACCTGTGTTAGTGCCACCTATTACAAGAAGGTCATTGATTTTATATTTGATAGTATACGAGAATTCAATGGGATATGTGCTGGGACAACAAGTTAAAATTGACAGAAAGGAATGAGCCATGTATTATTTAAGCAAGAAATTTACTTAATAAAAAAAGAATAAGCCATTTATTATTTGAGTAACAAAATTACTGAATATGAGTCCAAGTATTCCCCAATAGAAAAGATATGTTATGCATTGGCTTGGTCAACTCGTAGGCTCGGATAGTACCTTTTATACCACATTACTTGGCTCATAGCAAAATTAGATTCTCTCAAGTACATCTGTGAGAATCTGTCATTGTCTGAGAGAATTGCAAGATGACAAGTAATGCTTTCTGAGTATGAAAGTATATATGTAACTCAAAAAGCAATTAAAGGTAGTAAAATAGCTAAATTCTTGGCAGATGTGCTACTGATGACTATGAGCCAATGAAGTTTGATTTTATTGATAAGGATTTGATGAATATTTTCAAGTTGACAAGGGAGAACCTATTGAGAAGTCATAAAAAATGTACTTTAATGGAGTTTCAAATGCTTTAGGGTATGAAATTGGGGGTAGTTTTAACATCTCCATATGGGAATTATTACCCAATTACTATAAGAGTAAATTTCAACTACACAAATAATGTTACTAAATATGAAGCTTATGTTATAGGTTTGCAAGTAGCAATTGAAAGAAAAATTAAAGTTTTGAAAGTTTTTAGTTATTCCACCTTAGTTCTCTATCAGTTTTGAGGGGAATGAGAGACAAGGGATTCAAAGTTTGTCTAGTTCAAAAATATATTTAAGATTTGATCAAGCAACTTGAAGAAATTCAATTTAAACATTTACCTATAGAAGAAAACCATATTGTTGATGCTCTAGCGACTTTGATTGTTATTTGATTGTTATGATCAAGTTAGATGCTAATACTAAAATCTAACCCATTAAACTAGATGTGGAAGATTCACCAGCACATTATTTTAGTGTGAAAAAATAAGTTGATAGGAAACCATGGTACCATAATATCTTACAATATATTAAAAATCAGAGTTATCCTAAGCACGTAACTAGAATGATAAAAGGATTATTAAAAGGATGGTTATAGGATTCTTCCTTAATGGAGAAATTCTTTACAAAATAAGCCAAGACTAAGTGCTTTTGAGATATGTGAATATTGTTGAAGCCAAAAAAATCTTTGAGAAGGTTCATAATGGATTTGTTGAGCTCATGCTAATAGTCATATGATGACTAAACAGATTATGAAGGTAAGCTATTACTAGTTGATCATAGAAAGTAACTGCATTGACTATGCAAGAACATATCATAAATGTTAAATCTATGATGATAAGATTGATGCATTGCCAAATGCTTTACGTGTTTTGATACCTCATTGGCCATTTTCTATTTGGGGCATGAACGTTATTGGGCCAATTGCTCTAAAAGTTTCAAATGGGTATAGGTTCATTTTTTTTGTGATTAACTATTTTACAAAATGGGTGAAAGCTGCACCATATGCTAATATGATACGATCAGTAATCTACAAGTTTATAAATAAAGAAATCATTTGCAAATATGGACTCTAAAAAATGATCATTTTTAATAATACTAACAATTTAAATAGTAAAATGATGCAAGAAGTTAGTGTTTTATTCAAAATTAAGTATCACAATTTGGCATCATATCACCTAAAGATGAATGGAGCAATAAAGGCTGTAAATAAAAATATAAAAGAGGATTTTGAAAAAGATGTTGATACCTATAAAAACTAGCATGAAAAGTTTCATTTTACTTTGCATGCTTATAGAACCTAAGTCCATACTTCTGTTGGAGCTACCTCATTCTTATTAGTTTATGCAATGGAAGTTGTGTTGCTTGTTAAAGTTGAGATTTCTTCCTTAAAAGTTCTAAGAGAAGTTGAATTAAAAGACACAAAATAGGTTCGAGATCACTATTAGTAGTTAAACTTTATTGAAAGAAGAGGCTTACGGTACTTTACCATGATCAATTATATTAGAAATGAATGATAAGAGCTTATAATAAAAAGGCTCATCTTCATCATTTCCAAAAATGAGAGTTAGTTTCAAAGAGAACTTTTCCAGGTTAGTATGATAATAGAGAAAAATGGACACTAAATTGAAAATGTCTATATGTGGTGAAAAAAGCTTTTTCGAAAGAGGCATTGATCTTAGCAAAAATGGATGGTGATGATTTGCCTAACCTAATAAATTCCAATGCTGTGAAGAAGTATTTTGCATAAAAGAGAAAAAATAAAAATGAAAAAAAATGAAAAGGTGGATTCAAATTGAAAACCTGAAAAAGGTAGTTTGAATCAAAGGAATGATGTCTACGTTGAAAACCCTAAAAGACAGCTTAGATATGGGAGAAAGTGTAGCATCATTTGAGAATCTCAAAATATAGGGGAAAATGTGGTTTAAAGGGCTTTAAAGGATTAAGAACATTAGTTGTATGCGCTTTTGAGATAGAATGTTGGATTTATTTATCATGGTTATTGATTTCTTTAGGGAAATGTATCCATATTCAAACATTTACCTTTATAACTTGATTACCTTGTTTCTATCCATCGCCATATTTGTTACCATTTCTTTCAATAAGAAGCATTTTCTTTATTTATTTCGTTTTAATGCATTTTTTTCTTATCCTTTATCAATTAAAAAATGAATGATTCCATTGCATTTGTCATGATGAATAAATTAATGAGAATATGAAAGATCCATGCATTACTTTAAAAAGATAATAAAGATGAAAGTAAAAAAAAAACAAAATGAAAGTAAAAGGCCTAGTAAGATATTGATACTTAAGAGTTTTTAGCTTATAGAAGATGGAAAGAATGAATGATGAGATTACCAAAGACCATGGGGTAATTATTACTTAAGAGATGAAGAAAAAAGACATAAAAGTTGAAGAATGAAGCATTAAAAGGATCTTGAGAACCTTTTGCCACAATTAGAGTTGCTTTCATGACATTGCGTTCATGCATTGCATTCATAAACATTGTATTCATGTAAATTGTTTGGTATGAAGTTGTGATATTGGATCTTGAAATGGTGATTAATGAGATTGTGAAATGTTTTTACTTGATTTTAATCATTGGTGGAGGATAATTTTTAAAGATAAGATTTTGATTCTTGATAAAAAAAAATTTTGAAAAAAATAAGTAAGGTAGAGATCCTTAATTGAAGAAATATTTTTATAAAAATAAGACCTTTTGATAAGGTTTTGATCCTCGTATGAGAAAAATCTTATGAAGATGAATTTCAATCTTCAAATGAGGAAGTGGTTGAAAAGATATGATGTAACCTTTGGGTGAAGGAAATGATTTCAAGAAAAGTTGGTAAACCTTGGTTAAGAAGCCTTTTATAATCTTTTAAAGTTATTAAGCCTCTGATGAGAGAAGCCTTTTATATTTTTCAAAGTTGTTGAACCTCTAATGAGATAAGCCTTTTATATTTTTTAAAATTATTGAGTCTATGATAAAATGAGCCTTTACTATATTTTAAAGTTGTTGAGCCTCTGATGAGATGAGCTTTTCATATTTTTCAAGGTTGTTAGGCCTCGATGAGATGAGCTTTTTAAAATTTTTCAAAGTTGTTGAGCCCTTGATGAGAAGAGCCTTTTATATTTTTCAAAAATTATTGAGCTTTTGATAAGATGAGCATTTTAAAATTTTTTGAAATTATTGAAGCTCTAATGAGAGAAGCCTTTTTATAATTTTTTTAAAAAGTTGTTGAGCCTCTATTTAGAGGAGCCTTTTATGTTTTTCAAAAAGTCCTAGAGTTTTTGTTTAAAAAATCTTTTCAAAAAAATTGTTAAGTCAATTAAGATCTGGATATAAAGGTTGTCTACATCTTTACACAACTCTTGTTTCATAGAAAATACACAAAAAAGGATAATTGTAAACACTCTATTTAGTCTGGTGTCTAATTTGTGTCTAAAATTGAATTTTAGGGTTTTTTTTTATTTTGCTTAATTTGTTTAATTTAAGGATATTTATTAATTTATTGGTTTATGGTATTTAAAAAGAAAAAGAAAAAAAAGAGTTTAGTCTAGACTAAAAGAAAATAAATAGGTTTGGGGAAGGATGGATTCTAATTTGGGTGATTGAATTGAAAGTCCAATTGAAAGAAGAATGTACATGGGCTTATTTTAAGAAGAAGATGAGAAGGAGACTTAGATTAAAAATCCAAGATTTAGTTCAATTAGGAGAAGGGATCAAGAAATCTTGTTTTAATATAATTAGGATTAAAGGCCTATTTAAAGATCCCATTAGCAATAAGGAGGAATCAATTAGAAAAGAAAAACAAGAAAGTAAAAAAAATATTCATGAGTCAATTGGCAAAATAAAAGAAAAAAAAATTCAGGCAATGTTGTTTTCTTTTGATTTTTTGAGATAATTCGTTGGTTTGATTTTTGGATCAATTAGGAATTGAGGGATTTAGATTTAGGGAAACAAAAAAAAAAAAAGAAGAAATTGAGATCAAGTTCATATTTTCTAGGATATTTTTGAAAAATCTAGAATTTTCTAGGTTTGGTTGAATTTTTTTATTAATTTTCAGGTTAAGTTTGAAAGTTTTAATCAATTTTTTGGCAATTTGGGTTTCTCAATTGAAGTCTCGATAGGTTTCAAGTTTACATCACTAACTTTTAGAATTTGTTGCTAAAATCTGGTTTACGTTGAGCTTTTCGATTGGCATTCAAATGGCCCTATAGAGAAGTTAGAGAAAAAAATCTAGAGAGAGAAAAGGAAAGAGAAAAGTGAGGAAAAAAAAAAGAAATTGGGTTTTATAGCTCTCCCCATAACATGCCATTTTGCCTTTTAATAAGCCCAAGAGTTTGCATTTTATACCAGGTTCTTGACCCAACCTGATTGCAATCCGCTTTCCATTTGCTGAGAGCTAATTCAAATAGTCAAAGTGCTTTGTTTTTCTCTACAACTAAGCCAAATCGCGTATTTGTTGAGCCAAGTCGATTCCTTTAGTAACTTTTTTTTTTTAGTTAATTTATTTAATTTATTTATTCATTTTAATGTTTATATATTTGTTTAATTAATTTGTAAGATAAAATAAAATAAAATAATTATGTAAAAAAATTTCGACGAATGATGAAATTTTTAAAAAAGTTACAAGTTTCTTAGAAATTTCTAGATGAGAGATTATTTTCTAAATTCGACCAAAATGTTGGAAAATTTAGAAATTGGTCTCAATATCAGAATTTTTAATTATTTCTAATTTAAAAAATTAAAATTAAAAATAAAATTATGATGATTTAATTGCATGATTAATTATTGGATAAATTGTGATTATATGTAGTAAATTTTGTATTTGATTATTATATTTTATTGGAATGTGTATTTTATTTTATATATTTAAATTAATTCAATTCCATAAAATACTTAATAAATCCGATGATAGAGCATTTTCAAGAAAAGTGTATTATTTGAATACTCTTAAGATAAAAATATTTTTAAGAGGTCGACTAAAGTGTTGAAAAAAACCAAAAAATATTTTCAATATTTAAATATTAAAATTAACAAAATTTATAAATTAGAAATAAAATGGAGATCATTTTAATAAAGGCTGAAAAATATTTTAAGATTAATTGGTATCAATTTGTCAGTATTGTAAGAGGGCTATAATCTTTTTTACACATAACCGAACTTTCAAATTCAATTTTGTTTAGAGGACTAGAACCTAATCTTTTTTGGTACATTTAGTCAAGTTGAGGATAATCTTAGAAGTGATAGATTCACTTAAGTGACTAATCATATCTAAATAAAAAATATTGATGACGATTCCATATTTTGTGTCAAATGGGTTAGTTCTCATACTTACATATTATAATAATTATATTTGGCTAAAATTATTATAATACTCTTTAACCATAATTAAAAAAAAAAAAGCCCTTTTAATTACTTCATACAATACATCTTCTACCATAATTATGAAAATATCTCTCATATTATAATTGATTAGAATTGTTATAATGCCATATAAACATAATTACGAAAATATCCTTTTGATTGTTTCATAATTTACACATTAAATTTTAACATCCATACAATATTATTAAATTAATCCCTTTAGCGATAATCATAATACTCTTTTAATTACTTCACAATTGAATTACATACATTTAAATTGATTGTAATGCCCATCTTTCTATAATTATCTAAAATTACTATAATACCCTTTTTAACATAATTACTAAAATAATTTTCTTACCATAATTGACCAAAGTTATTATAATGTCTCTACAATTATAATTACGAAAATGCCCTCCTACATCATTACCCAAATTACTATAATGTTCTTACTACCATAATTACAAAAATAGCTCTCATATTATGATTTACCAAAATTACTATAATATTCTCTAATCATAATTATGAAAATGCCATCTTATCCTAATTACAAAAATACCCCTCATATTATAATTGTTTAAAATTATTATAATACCCTTTAACCATAATTATAAAAAAAAAAATACCATTTGGTTGCTTCATATAATACCTTCTACCATAATTTCGAAGATACCCCTCATATTATAATTGGCCAAAATTATTATAATACCCTTCAAGTAGATTTACGAAAATACCTTTTTGATTGCTTTATAATTACACATTAAGTTTTAATATCTATACAATAATATAAAATTAATCCCCTTAGAAATAATCATGATACCCTTTTAATTACTTAACAATTGAATTACATGTATCCAAATTAACTATAATACCATTCTTTTTATTATTAACTAAAATTATTATAATGTTTCTCCTAACATATTTACTAAAATAACCATTTTACCATAATTGGTCAAAGTTAATATAATACCTTACAACCATAATTATCGAAATGCTCTCCTATCATTATTTTCCAAAATTACTATAATGATCTCCTTTCATAATTATAAAAATACCCCTCATATGATAATTTGAAAGAATTACTATAATACCTTATTATCATAATTACGAAAAATATCTCTTTTATTACTTTATAATTACATATTCAATTTTAATATCCATACAATTATATGAAAGTGATCCATTTGGAAATGGTCATAATGCCCTTCTAATTGCTTGACAATTGAATGACATACATCCAAATCAACTGTAATACCTCTCTTATAATAATCAACTAAAAATTACTATAATACTCATCTTAACATAATTATTAAAATATCTCTTTTATTATAATTAGCCAAAGTTACTATAATGCTCTTACAACTATAATTACAAAAATACTCTTCCACCATCATTAGCTAAAATTACTATAATACCCCTCCTACCATATTATCTTATTACCCTCTTATCATATTTATTCTAATTTAGTAAATTAATATTTCTAACTTGATAAAAGGGTGTCAGAACCCTTCATGATTTTCTTTTCATTTTTTTTCATTTTTGGGATGTTTTGGTATTTATTTTTTTAATAGATAAATTTTATGAAAAAGAAGCCAATTAAGATATTGCACGTCACTTTTGTTTTTTTTTTTTTTATCTTTCATTTTTTAATTTTTAATTAAATAAATTTTATAAAAAATATGATAAATAAAAATGACAAAATAAAAAAATTTTACCGCAACAATGTGCAGATATTTTTCTAAGACAATATTATTATTGATCCAAATACTTAAACCACACCAAAAAAAAATCTGCCATTTGGAGGGATATAAATGGGACCACCTTCCTTCAAAGGAAAGTTGATCTTTTGGGACCATTTGAAAAATGGCTGGATTGCCACAACGATATTTTCTTTCTTCAATATATATATCTTCTTGTGATCCGAGCAAAATTTTATGATTGAATTTGCTGATGATGTTGATAGCTACGGCCATATTAAAGAAAACAAATGTATTTAAATGCTGATTTTGTTCCTTTTTCTTTCTGTTTTTATCATTTTTTTTCAGGTAGTGTTAGTGGAAGGGTCATCTTCCCTTGGCCAAACCTCTATCCCTCACCACATTAATCTCGATTGAGGTCCTGGTCAAATGGTTACATAACTTGACCATGAGAAAAGGCTTTACCCTGGGGGGTACTTTGATCCCCTTGATTTAGCTAGCCTCTGATCCTGCAACTGGCGCCAATCAAGCATTAATCCAGGCTTGCCATGGTAGCCTTCATCATCTTTGGAATCCACGCTACAACAACTGGAAAGGATCCAATCACCTTCATTGCTAGCTTTAACAATTGATGGTTAATTTGGGGATAACAATTTGAATCATTTAATTTTATGTTCTTGTAAAAAAAAATAGAGAAATCTTATTTGCATGGCAACAGACTATTTGTTGATGATACCATCAAATTAAAATAGTCAAATTCAATCATGAGCAAAGAAAAGCCAAGAAAATTAAAATGGGCCAAGCAAAATAAGGATTTATGAGCTGTTTGGGCCATCATCCTTGGATTTGTGGTCCTATATTGGAAGAAAATAATGTTCCCACTATAGACACCAAAACGTAGGAGTATATTTTTTAGAGAAGGAAAATAGGAAATTCATATTCACCATTATAGCAAAACCTACATCCTAAGGTCCTATCCCACCCTACCTATTGCTTTTGCTTTCGCTAAATGATATTCTTATTCTATGAAGATCACTTGATTAAAAATTAGTCAAGGGGATGATTAGTGAGTGGTCACACTTTTACTTGTTTATTTTAAAGTATTTTTAATTATAATTTAACTATAAAATAAAAAATAAAAATAATGGAACCATAAAAAAGAAAAGGTAAAAACGAAGACAAAAGCCTTCACCAAATACCAAAAACCGACCAAACTTATAAAAAAAAGGTTGTTCTACGTACTGCATTATTGTTAATATCAGGAGAGTCAATCAATCATGATAATGGAGCAGGATTGATAGGTTGATGGGCTGGTGCCTGGGTTGGGTTGCAATAGGGCAAAATGGTTTTGGATTGGTAGTAAAGTAAACTATAAATAAAGTAAGCAAGCAATCAGCAATGTGAGCTGCTCCTTGACCAAAAAAAAAAAACAAAGGCATATCCCAACATTTTGAACAGAGAATCAGTTCAATCTTTTTAATTACTTCGTGACGTGAAATTAATTTCCTGTTATCCAAATATATTGGTTGGTGATGATGAATGAGTTTATACAAAATGTACAAAACAGATGGAGTGGAGTTCATCGAGATAGTCCTGTTTCGTTTTGGTCACAAGCGAAAAGCCCAAAAAGAGGGAGAGACCCTAGAAAAGTGGCATGTGAATTCAATCTGTAACTTTTAATCAACTTTGAAAACATCCTACTACTACTGCATTTTTGTCAATTGATTCTTTTAAAGCAAATTCATTCTTTCTTTACTTGTTGTCAATTGGCTCTTTCTATTTGTAATTGTTTCAATACAACTACTTACTCTTGAAAACAATGATTTTTAACCTTTAAAAAATATTATTAATCAAATAAAATACATACTTACGATCTAACAAAGAAAGGTTATAAAATATAATTATGACATTCATAATTAATTATTATATAAATTAATATATAATATTAATCAAATGCTTAAAAATTAGGAGTTCAAGTTAATTTAAATGAGTAATTTTTAAAAAAAAAAAAATATTATTTAATATTAAAAAATTTTCATGAATAAAACTTAATTATCGGTCATTACTCTTACTCATTAGTAAAACTCAAGTGGCAAGTAAAACCCAACTCCTAGTTCTAAACAGAAATAGGACTTTTTTTTTTTTTTCAGTAAAATAAAGAGCAAATTAGCAAAACTTTGCAGCCCATGGAATACACGTCTTGCAACGTTCCACTTTACAGAAAAAGTAAGGATAAATAAATGGTGAGTTGTGATTAGCTTCTTTGGTCCACATTTCTAGCTAAATGAAGTATTCAACACATCACGCCCTACGCAAAACATAGGCAAAGAGAAAAGGGACAGAAGCCAAGCCAGCAAGGGCAATCAAAAAAATATTTCAACCATCCCAAACTCCAAAATTTTCTCTTCCCTTCCTTTCCTTTCCTTTCCTTTCCTATCATTTCTTTCTCTTCACTTATAATTTTCCTTTATTTTTATTCACATGCAATCCATTCATTTTCTTCAAATCTAACTGCACTTTTCATCAATCATCAATCTGTTGTTTCTTTTTTTTTTATGTGATAAAAATCATATCTCTGTATTTAAAGCTTTTTGTCTTTTTCTTTTGATACACAAAAAAAATTTCTCTCTTTGTATTTTTTCTGTGTTTTGTAAAGATCTGGTGGGTGGTGGATACATGGGGAGGTTATTTGTGGTGAATCTTGAAGGAAAGGTTTATAGCTGCAAGCACTGCAAAACCCATCTTGCTCTTTGTGAGGATATTGTCTCCAAGGTTATTCTTTTTTTTTTTTCCTTAAATTTGATTGCTTTAACTTCTGTCTGATAATCTTGTCTTACTTCATCTGGCTGTCTTTAATTTTTTTTATTGGCCAACAAGATTTTAATTTGTTTGCTTGTGCTGTGTTTATGTAATGATGGTTTTAATTTTGATTAGGGGATATCTGAGGTTCCATCACTTTATTATTGCAGAGCATTTATTATTAGGAGTAGTATTTAATACGCATTTTCTTTTTCGATGAACTTTATAATTAATGGGATTCCATGATTAATTAGATTGAGATTTCTTCTATTTTTAAACTAGGAATTTGAATAATCCATGTTGGTCTTTGTGGCTTTATGATGCATTGAAATTAAACAGTATAGTGAGGTTGCATAGGTGTTAGTTTGGTGTCTTTTGGAAAGGCATGGCACTACACAATGATGGCAAATTGGTGGTCTTTAGGAAAAACATTTTCTTTTGTATTTGAAAGGACTTCTGCTAGAGATCAAACCTGCTATGTGGAAATGTTATACCTTTTATTATGGTATGGCCTGCAACATAGAAGCCCAAGCTAACACAAGGAATCTAATTCTCAATCCGAAAGTAGTTGGATCTGCTGTTTGAGTTCTTTTTCCTCATTTATCCCTGATCGAGGGGTACATCCTCCAAAAGAATGTAGGGATGCCAAGTTTATCCTTTAGTACTACAACACGCGAATTCTCATCTCTATGTCTCTCTTCATTTGCATTTATGATATGACCTAAAATTATGAATTTAGATTTTGCATTTTTGTTTCTGTGATAATTGACACTTCATACTAACAATCGAGTCTGAAAGCCATGCTACTGTGAAGAAGATGGTAACCATCTTATGCACTGAGATCAATTACTTGTAAGTTAAAATGCATATACTTGAGTTAGGAGCCGCTTAGTGGATGATAATTATGGTAAATAAGGGAGATTGTGCTTAAATGTTAAAGTGTTAATTAAATTTACCTTTAGTTTCTAGAAGAAAATCGGGCAATTATATGTTTCATTTGCACATTGGCGTAGTTCATTATTTTGGATTTTTTTTTCTTTCAATCTTTCACATTGCCATTAATGATTTTCATGGTGTCCAAGTTTGTTGGGGTTCTCTTAGAAGCACAATTTCTAACTATGTGTTTTGCCTGTGTTCTTTTATTCAGTCCTTCCACTGCAGGCATGGGAAAGCGTATCTCTTCAGTAAGGTGTAAGTTTTCTTGATGTTAGGCACCTCATCAGTATGTATTAATACCAAATCTGTCTAGAATTACTCTGAACAGGACCAACAACTCTAATATATGCCTATGCTACAAGGTGCCAGCTACTTCTATTGTGATACAATTAACGAGGGGGTTGTCAAACTATCTTGTACTCGTAATCTTTTGCTTAATGGATGAGGAAAAATTCTGCTTGTTGATTCTTACAATTTGTTTAGTTCACTTAGAGCAAGGTAAGAGCCTTTAATTGCTCAATAGCATAAGGTTTCTTTCCCCCTCTTATGTTTGTCATTTAGCCTTTCTGACTACAAGGCAGATCAGGAGAGATGAATGACTGGATGGGGATTGCAGGTATCTTATTTTAATCAGCTAAACAGTGAACTAGCATGGACTTTATTTCAAGGATAGACTTTAAGGACATCCTAGTTACATGATCTTTTGAGAAAATGAGATTTCACGTTATCCGTGTACAATGATCATTTTCATAGATAAATTCTCATCTTGCATTATTTGTCAGAGTGAATGTTTCTGCTGGGGAGAAGGAAGATAGAATTATGATGACAGGGTTGCACACTGTGGTTGACATCTTCTGTGTTGGGTGTGGATCAATTGTGGGGTGGAAATATGTAAGCTTTAGTGTTACATATTCAAAATTCATGGTTTATGTATCTTTGCTTGTTGCTGTTAGTTACACGATAGTTTCTTTCAGGAAATTGCCCAGGAGAAGAACCAGAAGTACAAGGAAGGAAAATCTGTCCTCGAACGGTGAGTAAATAATAAGAAATATGATTTGGGCCAAAGGGGATGTTCTTAATAGAGATTTTCTGGATCATGCTGTTGAGCAGGTTTAAGGTGTCTGGTCCTGATGGAAACAATTACTGGGTCAGCCATGAAACACGTGGGTGGGAGTGATGCAGATGATGTTTGATTAACAATGAATTCTGGTCTAATTCCAATTGTACATTCTTTAACCCCATAATCTCATTTAGCACAAGTGAATCCTTAAAACTGGGCATTCTTTATTTAAGCGGCTTGTCCAACTTGCTATGCAAAACATGATTGGAAACATTGAATTTTTTAATTTGATTTAGCTAGTGTCCAAATCTTACTGAATATTGTTTTCCAAATTGAAGTTTCAGTTGTCGATATTGATGGACTAGTAGTAGGATGTCTGCCTTTACTCAGAATGCTATCATTTGCATCATTTTTAATACTGTCATTGGCAAATGAGCTGAAGGCTAAACCCACTTTTTCTTTTTTGGTACATGAGCCGTGGAATTCATCGATCAAATTTTAGTAATTCTACTATCTGACATTTGTTTTTGTTAAGATGTTCGATTCAGGTGTTCAAATCTGTAGCTAAAATGAACACATTGAATATCTTCACCAAATTCAAGGCCTAGTTGGGCTTGAGCCTTTTATCAAGAACTTCATTTGGACCATTTCCCACGCAAGTGATACTGAAAATATAAGTGTTCTTTTGCTCATAACTGAAAAAGAAAAAAAAAATCATTTACTCCATCATCTTCTTTTATTCTTTTTTGGGTTAAAAACATAATTGATCCCTAAACTTTATATTTTCTGTAACATTGGTATTTAAAGAATTAAAACTATCACATTAGTACTTGAATTTTAATTACGTAACTCAATTTATTCTAAAACTTAACTTTGTTAGAAAAAAGATAACGTACTTGAAATGGTCAATTAAATAATATTGGTTGTCATTAAAATTCTGTCATATAATCAAATTTATTCATCATATAACAATTTCAAACCTAAAAAAAAAAAAAAAAACTTTTTTATTTTTTTAATTCGAGATAAAAAAAAAAAAGGATAATTTTGATAAAGAAGTCTTCTTTTTCTGTAACTTTAAGAAGAAAAAGAAATAGTTAACCAAAACAAAGAGGGATTATAATGTGGCTATTTAGAATTTGAAATCGTATGACTTCCTCTGGATATTTAGGGAAGTTGCTTCAATTTTATGCCTCTTTCAATCATTTTCCTTTTTTCTTTGCATCATCTTCAAATGGTAGAAAGTAGATCTACCTCAAGTTCAAAATCAACAAATCATTCAAGAAAATTTTTTTGTCATTGTGGATTAAAGACTCCAATTTACACCTTTACCACTACATGGAATAGAGGAAAGAAATTTTATGATAGCCCAAAATACAAAGAGGAATGCAACAATATTGGACACTGAATTGGATTTTAAATTCAAGTTGAATAACAAAATTAGGAATTTAATTGGATTTTGATTAAGGGTAAACTTAGAAAAATGGCTACTAAATTCTTTTTGTATTTCGATTTTTTAGTCTTAATTATTAACTCAATCAATATTGGTTGAACAAATGTATATTGAATTATACGGAAATGTACGTTTTGAGTTAAGGTTAACAAAATTAGGGATTGATTCAAGGTTAAATTAGAAAGTTTGATATTGTATTATTGTTTGATTTTGATTTATTAATGTTACTAAGAGCTATAATATTACATTTGTTAAAACAATGCGTACTGAATTTGTTAGTAATATAGGGTTATATTGAATTGTGGTAAACAATTTTTGGTTGTATGCTTAATTTTGACTATTGATTTTTATATTTATCTCATTGATGCTGATTGGTGGGTTTTTTCCATTAGGTTGAAAGGAATGATGATGAACTTACTCTAGAGGTTCACCTGAGAAATTTGAATAAAGAATTAATGAATCAAAATAATGTTTTATTGATAGAAAACAAAGAGTTAAAGATTGAGAATACATAACTGAAGATATCTTTCAACACTGATGAATTGAATAGCTTAGTGAATAACGTTAGAAATAAAAAAGATAAGACAAAAACATACAAGGAAATGTCTATACAAGATAGCCATGGTAGTTTCATGAATCATGTTCTTAGTGTATATTTTTGGCAATAAGTAGATGTTTATGCGTTATTTAAATATTTAACAATATTGATGTTAGGATATTACTATGTAGGTTAAGTTACTTTTAAGTTTAACTCTAAACAATGTTGATTTCTAAGTTAAGATGTAATATGGTGCCTTTTTATTACATATTAATTTCATATCAATTTATTGAATGGTTACTTGTGTACTATTTTATTGTCTGTTAAAGCAATTTGAGATAAACATGAAATTTCTTTATTAAATTGTAAGATATGAAAACTTGTACAAATTTTTTTTTACAGATGCATATGTTTTTTTAAATATGAAAATTTGTTAAATAGTTATGAAATCTCTTAACCAATTTTACAGAGGCAAAACTTGTGCCTGCAGAGAATTGATAAAAACCAATCTTTTAGACCTGATCAAGCTTATTGATAAAAGGCATATATATTGTAGTGATTTGATAGAGGATGGACTAAAAAGTACTCAATTTATATAATGTAAGCACTAAACATGAGTTATTATATTGATAAATGCATATATATTATCAAAATGGTAACAACAAAAGCTATCATATTGATAAAAGGCAAATATACTAGTTAATTGTTAATTACATCAAAAATGGCAACAAAAGCTATCATATTCTTGATTATATCCAAAATGGCAAAAAGAAAACAATTGATTAAACTTTGTATCAAAATGTAACAGCTACAATGTTGATCACAACCACATTATAACAAAATGGAAGTTATGTATAACAAAAAGTTATCAATTTCTCAATCGCATTATGTTGGGGATTCGGGGCCTCCAAATCTTAGGTTTCATTGACTTGTTCTCCACATTAGTTTTGGACTATCTTTTGCTTATATAACTATTTTCTTGAGTGATCAATATGTGATCAGTATCTAGTCTTCTCATTTTTCTTTCTAACAAATAAACTTTCAGATTCTACTATCCAATGCAAAGTTTATTACACTTTAGATATTTACATAGTAGGTTTATGGTAAGTAAAATAGTATGATATTCACACATAATTATATACCTTAAAAAATCCAATAGGTTTATAGTCATCTTCTTCCATGGTTAAGTTTGCATTTTCTGGTTCATAATTAGCAGTAGCAAAGGCTAGTTGCTATGTTGTTTTAAGGCCTGTTTTAAGGATGCTAATCAACATTTGGCCTCTAAAACTAGGCTATAAATTTATTATATAATTAATTTAAGATCTTACAAATATTAATAAAATTAAAAATAAACTAATAACATGTTTAAACACTTACATTTAATATTTGCAATCCAATATTCTCATTAGTATAAATTCTCAATCCTTACATTTTTTTTCTTCATTTTTGTTTCAAATGCACCAACCTTAACAACAAATTTTCTTTAAGACCTTACTGTTGCATGTTTAATTTTTGTTATTGGTTGTTTAGGGGATTGTGTTTCTAAAGGGGATGCTACTTCTACAAGGATTGGTGTCTTTGCAAGTATTTATGTTTCTATAAGGGCTGTTGTTTCTACAGGTGCTAATTTTTTACCCATTGAACTTTTTAAACTTTTACCTCTTGATCTTTTTAGTGTAGTTATAGAGCTTATAGGGGTTGCTATTTCTACAAAAATTTGTATAGAGACTAGGGTTTGTGATGTTAATGTTTTTTGTTTTCTACCCCTTCAACCCTTTAAACTTCTACCCCTTAATCCTTTTAGTGTAGTTATAGAGTTTATAGGGGCTGCTGTTTCTACAAGTGTTTATAAAGGGGTTAGGGTTTGTGATGTTGATGTTGCTAGTTTTCTACCCCTCAAATCTTTTAATCCTCTTGATGTAGTTGTACAGTCTTGGTTGAAACTCATATGAAAAAAGAAAATAGGTCTTAAAGCCAATCTTGATTAATTATTTAATTTCGAAATACAAACTAGATACACATTTTTTACTTGAAACCTAGATCTAAAATCAACAATAGCTTCTTTTTGAAGACCTTGTGCAGATCCAACATTTACAAGAGATGAAGCTTTAGGATACGATTGTTGAACAAATCCACGAAAGTGAGAAACTTGATTGAAACTTATCTGAAAAAGAAAACAGGTGAAGCTAGTGCTTTTCATCAATATCAAGTTGAAAAATAAACAATTAATGCATTGAATTATGTGTTACTTATATTTTCATTGTTTTTGTTTGGATATTTTTTGGAATTGTGTCCTAAGTGAAAACATTGTTGACACATCATCCTTATCTTTTTTCTTGATAGCTTGTATCCACTGACCTTACCCTCATTTTTTACTTTTTTTTTAAGGCTTATTAAGCATTTCTCTAGAAAATGGAAAATCAATAGTACCCATTTTATTTCAACCCAAAATTTATCACTTATTACTGGTGGCATACACAACTATACAATTTTTTATTCTTTTCTTTCTTGTGGACATCTATGCCATAGTTTTTAATCTTCTCTTTCTTAAACAGTTTCACACATATTGCATGTAAACATGAAATACCAATAAGATCCTAATACCTATATGTGTATTTTCATCCATTGATATCAACAATAATTGTATCTCTATTACATAAAGCCTCATACCATTCTTCACCATTCTATTTAACATAGTAGTACGCATGCAATCTTTTATTTTTTTGAATCTTTACACAAATCTTTAGATACAATAAAGTGTTTCATGATGAACATTTTTTTCTTATTATTGACTATTCTATTCATCATGTAATGCCTAATTTTCTCAAACATAGAAATGATAAACATATGCTTAGCCCCTATAATAGCAACATTAAAGGCCTTAGCAAAATTATTATCTATCATATCAGAACAACATCTAGTAGAAAAAAAGTTATAGTCCAGTGTTTATTGTTTTTGCTCAACATGTTTACCAGAGATAATCTCTTTAAAGCACCAAGTTTTATTACATTGTACTTGAAATTTATCTCAGTTATTAATTTACAACATGCCCAAAACAACAAATGTAAGTCATTGCCTTAATTTTTCTTCTTTCAATTTGTAAAGTAATGTCTGGCACAAAGCTTATGCTAAACCTTTGGCAACAACACACTTATCACATCCCTCAAACCCTACATGAAAAGAAATATGAAATTAAAAACCAAGACAAAAATTCAAAAACAGTGGAAGTTGACTTAATAAAACTTATTAAATTTAGTTTATATATTTTTTGCATGTCACTCACAATAGTGAATCCATCTTCATCTTGAAACTCAAGATCAATTTAAAGATTTTCAGGAAACCATCTCCATGTGTCCTTGTTTTCCACTTTAACCATAACCGATATAATAAGATATATTTGGTAATTTACATCTCGACCAACTGCTGTTAAAAGCTTGCCTTTAAAAAGTCCTTTAAAAAAATAAATATCGAAATGGACAATAGGTATATAAAACTCTTTGAACCTATCTTTAATGACACTAAAACAAGCATAAAATCTTTTAAATTTTGGGGTTTTAGTTGAAGTCAACCTTTCTATCATAAAATTCATATGACTCCTATAATCTACCATCCTCAAAACATGTGCATAATTATACAACCTATTAAACTCATACTTTACTATATCATTAATCATTCCTAAATCTTAATTTCTAGTTTTACTATAAACAGTCATATTGATTTCAACTTTTAGCTTCCCCTTAATAAGTTTTGCATTTCAAGTAACTTTAACTTTGGAATGATTTTTGACTTATTAAGAAAATATTACCTTACAAACTTATAATTAGCTCTTGAGTTTGAAAAAGTAATGGAACATTCATGCTCACTTACCAATGTTTTAATCTTAAATAGACTATCACTATTATGCTTTACAGCATTATAAAAAATGGACAACCTTTTACTTTACACATAGCTCTAACCCTATCTTTATCATTTATAAGCAACTTAAAATCAAATATTTTTGTCACTGTATACTTGTCTAAAGTTTCTTTAAATTGCTTACTATCACTAAATATCATACCAAATTCAAATCTAGGCACTAGATCTAAAGGATTAAAAAAAACTTTTTTGCTTTTATTGTATACTACATTGCTTTCCTTATCACTGTCATAACTACCAATGTCAGACAATCTCAAATAATTAGTCTCATTTTCACTACAATCACATTCTCTATTCTTTTATGCAACCCTAGTTTTTTCTTTTCTTGTAGCTTTTTTTTTTCTTAGCTTTCTTCAAAGTATCTTCAAAACCTATCTCAACTAGGACATCATTAGCCTTAAAACTTTTTTTTCTTTTTTTTTTCTGCCTAAATTCATTATATTTTTGCCTTATTTCACTTATCTCATCATCATCATTTTTAGACACCCATTTATCCTTTACAAGCTTATCATCATTATCATCATCTGACTCATCGTCATTAAACATATCACTTTTTAAGATACTCTCCCCATCTTCATCATTTTCTATGTTACCTTCCCTAGCCTTATCATTTTCTAATTCATCATCTCTGGGCACATTATCATCATTTCTAGCACTAGTGTTGAACCATAATTTGTTGGTGCATCATTTACAATAGTACTATGTGGCCCACTTATATTTGATGCATTAACTTCCTCATTCATTTCAACATTACTACTACCACATATTTCGTCTCCCATATTTCAGACATCTGACATATTTTGCACATTAGGGATTAATTCTATAATTTCAAGTATAGAAACCTTATGCTTCACATAAACATGTAATTATTTTACATTGGTCATATGGTTTTATCATGTGATAAATGATGTATTATCATAAATTACCCTAATACTAATCTCTGACTCATGTCCAGGTTAAAAAAAAAAAGTATTTCACAGTAGCAAACATAGCTTCTTCAATCATGTCAGTCCACATTCCATAAGATAAATAATCAGGATCAACAGATCATTAAGCACATTCCCGCCCACATAGGCTAAATTATGGTTTCTTACAAAATTAATGCATAAATAATGCATATTGTACCAAGCCATTATCCTGTTTAAGCAAAAAATTAATAAAATAAGTATATTTTATTATCTTCATTAGTATTATTGTTGTATTAGTGTAGGTAAGTATATTGCAAATGGGTCCCAAAAGCAAAAATAAAATAAAATAAAAGTAATACTAAGCCCAAAGAAATAAAACAAATGTAAGACAAAGCCTCTATCACAATATTAGAAAATAACTAAAAACCTTAAATATTGAAAATTTATTTTTTAATCTACATTACAGCATCATAGAACCCAACCCAATATAAATAGTATTAAAATACAATATTCAACCGTTCAAAAACTATAAAAAAAACTAGTATCAAACCAAACCTAAACATATATTAGGTTATATGGACAAACCTCAAATTTGCTTCTTTTGAAATCTACAGCCAATGTCTCAATTTTTAAATTAATTTCTCAACTTTATGAACCGATTTTAATGTCCCACTTTCAGAATTTGAACACACACTGTCACTAATCTAAACCTTAAATTGATTAGCTTAATCTCAAATTTCAAACACAAAACCCCATAATCTAATCACACTTTTTGAATTGATTACCCTAAACCCTCAATTTCAAACCCTAAATATCACACTTTAATCCCATTATTTAGAATGATTCAAAATATAATCTTTCTGTGTTTATCGAGTGATTTTTTTTTCTTAAACCAACAATTTTTTTTGATAAAATGAAGCTTCTTTTTCGAAATTGTTTTTTTGTCTCGAGTTAAAAAATAAAAGGGTTAAAATCTTTTTTGTTTGAAATTCATATCTGATGTGAAAATTTAGTTACATAACATAAAATTTTAATAACAGTCAGCATTGTTTAACTGGCAATTTAAAACACATTAGCTTTTTTTCTAACAAAGTTAAACTTTTGGGTAAACTGAGTTACGAAATGGGTTAAATATAAAAATAGCCCATGAACTATATACTTTCTGTTAATTTGGTACCTAAAAAAATAAAATTATTAGACCAGTACCTAAGCTTTTAATTCATTATCATGTTGGTACATGAGACTAATGCTATTGGGCAACGTTGTTGATGTAATATTACTATCTAATAAGATATTGATATGTATCAAAAAATTCAATTAGCGTCATATCATTAATGTCACAACAACATAAAAAGAAAAATTCAAAAAAATTTTAAAAACATAAAAAAAATTCTAAAACTTTTAAAGAAAATTAAAAATTTTTTTAAAAAAATAAAAATTGAAAAAAAATTCTCAAAACATACTAAAATTTTTTTAAAAAACTCTAAAAATTTTTTAAAATTAAAAAATATATATAAAAAAAAAAAACTTTTTTTATAAAATTTTTAAAATTTTCTAAAAAATTTAAAAATTGAAAAAAAAAACTTTTAAAATTATTAAAAATAATTCTAAGAAATTTTTCAAAATTTAGAAAATTTATAAAAAATAAAAAATTTGAAATATTTTTATAAATTATAAAAATTATAATAATTTTAAAAATTCAAAAATTTTTTCATAAAAATTAAATTTTCTTAAAGTTTAAAAAATTAAAAAAATTAAAAAACTGAAAATTAAAAAAATCTAAATTTTTTTGAAAATTTAAATAAAATTTTTTTAAAAAATTTACAAAATAAAAAATTAAAAAAACTTAAATTTTAATTAAAATAAACAACTTCAAAAAAATTTTAAATATTGAAAAATTATAGAAAAATATAAATTTGTAAGATTAAAAAATATGAACATTTTTTAGAATTTTTTAAAAAAATTTAAAATTTTTTTATTTTAAGTTTTTGTGAATTATTTTTGAATTTTAAGAATTTTTTTTATTAAATCTTCATCTTTTTGAATTTTTTTAAAATTTTGAGATTTTTTAAAAATTTTAAAGTTTATTTAATTTTTTTAAAATTTATAAAAATTTTTAATATTTTAAAATTTTGAGAATATTTTTTAGAGTTTTAGTTGAATTTTTAAAAAAATTTTAAAAATTATTTTAGATCTTTTAGAAAATTTTATAAATTTTTTAAAATAATTTTTGAATTTTTAATTATTTTTGAATTTTTTAGTATTTTTAGATTTTTTTGAAATTATCTTTTAATGATAATATGATATTAATAATGTGGTGCTTATTAGACTTTTTTAACATGTATGAGTATTATTGGATATTTATGCTATATTAATAAATTAATTAATAGTATTAGTTCATGAACATGACAACGAATTAAAAGTTAAGATATTAATATAGTAATTTTATTTTTTGAAATATCAAATGGATAAAAAATATATAATTCAAAAATTATTTTTATATTTAATCTTTACATAATTAAAATTTTGATATCAATGTGATAATATTAATTTTTTTAAATACGAATATGATAAAAATTCAAGGGTAGATATGGATTTAGCTTTTTTTTTTTTTTTTTATGATTAGATGTTTGCTTAACAAACACTGCTAACTTGAATAAGATCGATTACTTAAAAAAACGTTGAATAAGTTGGATTTTGCCACAGTTATCGATCAATTTGTAGTTGTCAAATTATTGTACCACATAAAGTATATAGTATTTATTTATTTATTCATTGTAATAAAGAGCTTATGTCTTAACAAAGGGTCCCATTTACGTAATCAGCCAGTATCGGCCTATGGCCTATTGCCCTATAATTAGGCACCAATACATTGACATGCGCAATTGATTGATATTTGATCTATCCATAAATTTTTTCTTTTTTTTTGTGAATAAATTTTCTAGTTTCGTAGTTGAGATTATTCCGTAATAATTAAGGGTATAAATAATACATTAATATTCGTAAGTTATTAAGATTCGATTAAAAAAAATTTGAATTCGGTTCGATTATTATCGAGTCGAGCTCGAGCTCGAGTAGCTCGACTTATCGATCGAGTTGAATTCGAGTATTCTTATATCTGACTCGAGTAACTCGCGAGCCTAATCGAACTTTTATATTTAAATATATTTTTATTATTTTAATTAATAAAATATTTCAAGTCCGAATTCGAGTTCGAATTCGAACATGAATAATCGAACTCTTGTCGAATATACGAATCGAACTTATTTTTACATATTAATCGAGCTTAATCGAGCGAGCTCGAGTAGCTCGAATTCAATCACGAATCGAGTTCGAGTTTGAAAAATAAAACTCGATCGAGCTCGAACCGAATATCGAACCCCAAGTTGTGAGTCGAGCTCGAGCTCGAACTTCTCACTATTCTACTCGACTCGACTCGTTTACACCCCTAATAACAACTCCCTTAAAAGAAAAGTTTTAATCATTTGTCCTTATTCACCTATTTTTCTTTAATGCTAAATGCAAACAGTGAACATTTATGGTAAGCTTTTATCTTTGTAAGGAAGTTGGGAAGAGCCTTTTTATTTTAGCAAAGCAAATTTTATTTAATGGCATATATTGAGACTACAAGAAGAAAGCACATTGAATTCCTCAATGGAAGAAACCCACCCACCCGATTTCAATTTGCCAAACCAAGCGAATATGTCACATACGGGTAGGGCGATAGATGATTAGGAATGTCAGCTTCTTAACTGAAAGGATTAAATGAAAGTGATCCCTGCTCCAAGAAATGAAGTTCATAACAGCTCTCCCTTGGGCACCTGATTTCTAAAGTCATGTGAATCAAATAAATTTAATTAGCCAAGTGAATGTATAAACCATATGCTCGGACATGTTCTTGTCTCAGCATGCAGTGGTGGTTAAAGAAATAGATAAGATTGGCATCTCTAGTAATAATCTAACAGATGATTCTAAATTCATAAAATTATCATGAAATTTTATTGTCACTTTGAATCATTAATTGGAGATTCATATTATTTTGGTTGATTTTAATTTTAATAAACTCAAAACTTATTATTATTTTATATTATCTTAAGATTTTATGATATTTTTCACAAATTTGTATTAGCTTATAAGATTTTTATTCTAATTTTCATCGTAAGAGCTCGACTCCATTTAAATAATAAAGGGTTTGTTAAATTTTGATTAAATACCCTTAATTAGGATTCAATATTTAACTTGATTTTTTTTTCTTAATTGAGATATCAATTTAGCTTTGAACAAAGATTTTAAGTTCGAATATTAAATTTTGATTTGATGGTCCATTTTTCATAAGATCTATTTTTTAAAAAAGAAGGTTGTAAATTTATTGAAATTAAGCATGTGATTGGTATATAAGATATGTTAGTATAGAATAATATAATATTATGAATAGGATTAGATTAAATAATATCATCCTATATTGTATTTGATGTATATAAAAATTAAGATAAGATGATTTATTTATTAGTCAAAATTATCATTCCTTAAAATTATACAATTTAAATTATTAATGTAATTTTTAAGTGTATAATAAGACATATAAATTTAATCGTATAAATTAAAAATAATTATTTTTATTTTAAGAAGATTAAATCATCATATATCAATAAGATGATTAATTCTCCTTATAATCTTATCCTTTTTTTTATATACAAAAAAATAATAATATAAAATAATTATTATCGTATTCTATCCATCATCTTATACAATAAATATGACCTAAAAGTTTTGGCATTTTATTACTGATAACAGAACATGCAAGTTGGCTTTCTTTTTGTGTTGAACAAAAATAAATAAATAAATGTGTAATCTAGTATTATTTATTTTACATTTTATATGTTTTCATAATATTTTTAATAATATGGGCTTGGCCTGAAAAGGATGCAGTTCGGCCCATGGATTAGATTATTGGTTTGAGAACGAACATGATGAAGCCCAACCCATGATGGAATGAATTATACAATAGTGAAGAGTTCAAGGGTATAACTGTAAAATAAAAAAAAATCCAATTGCCCCAAGAAGGAAAATACTAAAAAAAAGTATTATTGTGATTATCCATCCACCTTAAAGAAAAACTTAACAGTGCGTTAAGACGAAGAATTTTGAAATTTTGAAAAAATTAATTAAAAATATTTTAAAATATATCATTTAAAAATATTAATATTTGTATTTATTTATTGAATAAATTTTTTAAAAAAAGAATTTACTTTATTAAAATTTGATGAGATAAAAAATTAATTATAACAAAGAATAATAATATTAAAATAAAAAATATGTATAAATAAAATATGCAATATAGATAAAAATATATATTATTAATAATATAAAAAAATAAAAATATATATATTAAAATTAAATAAAATGATCTTTTATTTTTTTAAGTTTTATATTTAATGGTGGGCTATATGCAGTAACAATTTAAGAATTAGAAGGAATTTTGAAAAATTATCTCTCTAAGTAGAATTTCAAGAAGGAATTTTAGCTTATCAAGTTGGCTTTTTAAATTTCACCTAAATTTTAAAATTTTCTCTTATTTTTATCTAAATATGTAAATTTATTTTTGAACTTTTAAAAACCTTGGTTAAAACAAAATCTATAATCAAAACATACCTAAAGGAGCTTCTATTCACACTTCTAAAAATACTCTCTACACTTTATTACTAATTCCACCCCACATTTAAAAATTAAAAACTAATTTTTATAGATTACAACCATAACTTGTAAATCTCATTTTCCTTAAATACCTTAATAGTCCTTTCATATCATTTCTCTTTTAAAAACCGATTCACCTTAACCTTTCAAATCATAAATCTTTAAAATCAATTTAAGATCACTAAAATTTGAAGTTAATCAAGTCACAAAGCTTTAATTTTTAATTTTATCTTTGTTTTTATTTGATTTTTGTTAAGTCGCTTTTGATTTTGTAAAATTTTAGTTAAATTTTGTGTCAAATCGAAGGTTTCGAATTTATAATTTTGAAAACTTGTAAAAATATTTAGAAATGCAAATTTGAAAACATTTTAAAGCTACCAAAAATGTAAATTCAAAAGCTTTTGAAAAATATAAATTCAAAAAACTTTTAAAAATTTTTGGATTAAAAAATTTTGAAAATACAAATCCATAAACTTTTAAAGACTTTTGAAAATATAAATACCAAAACTTAAAAAAAAAAAAAGAATATACAAAATACTGAAAGTAATTTATCAAAGTTTAATTAAATAATTTCATTTAAATATTTTTATAATAAAAAATGATTAACTTCATAAATATACCCTATGGTTAAGATCAAAATAAAAGTACCATGTGAGATTTAAAACATGACACTTAACTACCATGTGTCATTATTCCGTTATCACATATTAAATGACGTTAGAAAGATAGTCAAAGGTAGTCTTCATTTATTGTTCCTTCCATAATTACTGTTCATTTCTTCCATTTTCTTTCTCTTCCCACCTTCTTTATCTTTTACGATAGTCAGAGGTATCTCTATTTTTTATTAATTTTTTTTCTCTTCCCAGCACATTACTTTGAGAAAAGAGGAGACTCACCCGTGCATAGATTTTCAACAATCTGCAGAAAGTGAAAGATCGAATGGTGCCATTACGGTGTAGAATCACTAATATGAACTTTTGGAACAAGTGGTAACTATAGGTGAAAATTTTAAAGGATGTGAGAAATTTGAAGTAAGATTTCGTTAATTGTTATATAGCTTTTAGGTAAAAAAATTATTTAATCTTTAGGTTTTTGCATTTATAGGGAGTACTAAAATATGAATTTTTTGAATGGGTTGATGAGATACCATGTGAAAGTTGTAAGAAATACATATTGAAGTTAAAAGAAATAATGACAAAAATGACAAATGAGCTTTTGAGATCAAATGCAAGGAAACAAGAATTAACTGAAGTATTGATAATATGCTCAGCAAGAGAGTTGTGTTTACAACAACAACTATTCGAATCAACAAACCTGAAGCTAATATTGAATAAAAACTTGTTCAAGCTTGAAATAAGGAGCAAAAAATTTAGAATGAACTAGATAAATCTCATGTAAGAAAGTTACAGTTGAAGCATCAGTTAGTTCAAACTCAATACAAGAAAAAGGTAATTGCTTTAGTTTGTGGTAGTGTTATGGTGTTGTTGATTTTGATTTTGATTTTGATTTTGTTTGATCTTTTAAGTATAAGAGTCTTAAAACCTGGTTTTTTTGAGTTGTTGAATTGATATAAGTGGGTTATTCTGAATTTGTTGTAGGTAAGATGTAGGGTATGGCTTAGTTGTATACAAGATCTAATGTTTATAGGGTGTAATGTGTAGTAGCACCAAGTGTTTGATGAAATGCCAATGTGTACTTTGTTATTTAATAATGGAAATGAAAGTTTGCCTTTTGTTAAACATGTTGTGTAATAGCTTTTGTTACTAAATTTCTTACCCTACAAATTTGCATTATACTATTTTCAACCAAGTAGGTAAGTTCTTAAAGTAGTTTAAGGAAATAAGGCTTGTAGAACGCTAGCATTCTTATTGCAGAAAACAACCTTGTAAACAAAGGTCACATTCCTATTACAAAAAATAGCCTTGAAAATAGCTTTTACATAATGTTAGAATTGTAAAAATGACTACATCCATTTATACAATTATAATTCAAAATACAACCTACAAAAAGCTAGCATTTCTATTGTAAAAAATATCCTTGTAAACAAAAGTCACATTCCAATTGCAGAAAATAGCCTTGAAAATAGCCTTTACATAATATCAGAATTGTAAAAATGACCACATCCATTTATACAATTATAATCCAAAATACAGCTTGCAGAAAGCTAGCATTGTTATTGCAAAAAAACAAAACCCATTCTATTGAAAAAAATATGGCCATTTTCTAGTACCACATTCCTTTTGAACAAAAACATACTATCATTATTTCTATTGAACAAAAATAAGCCATCAGTTTATAAGATCAGCATAAAATGCAAAATAAAAAGCCTATACATCACACAAACCTATACATAAAAATAAAAAGCTTCTAAATCACATCAGTTTATAACACAAACAAGTCAAATAGCATACATTCAATGCATCATCCTAGAATAGCATATATAAACCTTTTCTAAATTACACCCAAATACCTTGGCTGTTTGTTGCTTAACTGCTAGTTGTTGGGCTACTAATTGTTTGGCTGTAAACATTTGGATTGCTAGATGCTTGAGAATTAGCAACTTGACCATCAGTACAGCTTGAGGTACTACTCTTACCTATTATTTTGATTGGAGCAACTTTAGCCCTGACATGACCTCTTTCTCTACCAATATTTCTAATATGATCTCTTCTTAATCACCACTTCTTTTGTCAACATTTCTAGCATTACCTCTTCTTTTACCAATATTTTCAACATTTTTTTATCTAACATTTTTAGCATATTGACAACCAATACCAGATGTTTTTATTTTGAACTTCTGCCATCATCCATTATTCTAGTAATATTTAATTGTAACTTAATTCCAATAGCAACATTAGTAATAGGGTTTTCTCTGGATCTACTTTTAGCTATAGATGTATTTGTTCTTAAAGAAGATATACCATTTGTCTTATGATCAACCTCTAAAATACACTTTATTTATGTTAAAATTAATATATGAAGATCAATTTATATTAAAAAAGCAAATTACCTAAAGATTGGTAGATTGAGGATGAACTTTGTTTAATCCTTTTAACTTCATCCCTCTTTGCCATGAGATCTCTCAAACCATCAATGCCTTGTAACATCTAATGTTATCTCCAACCTTACCATAGTTACCACATCTAATTAGCTTGTTCTTTCGTGACATTTTGTAATGATTTTATGGTTCATTAGGTGCTCTCTTTCTTAACTTTCTTGGTCTACCTAGTGGTTTATATATGATTAGAGGGACAAAAGTAGGGTTACTATCAATAGTCCATTCATGTTGTCTTGAAATATGATTAATAATGGCATCATATGTAGTCATATATGTCTCCTTAAAATAGTAAGAATAGACATAGGATTCTGGTCTCTTTCTATTACTGTAAATAGCAAAAACATGTTTATAGGGGATTCTAGTCAAATCTCAAACCTTTCAAGTACAACTTTGTTCAACCAAGTTCACAATATGAGAAGTTGTATCACATTAAACTTCATATATAGACCTACTAGCAAGAACAAAAAAGCAAGTAAAATAGTCTTTTTTAATGTGCTCAAGCTTGTCTTGAATATTTGTACATAAAAGATCATTGTAAGACTCCATATCAACCTTTTTAAAATGGAAACTTTTTATCAATCTTTTTCTTATCCACTCTAACATGCTAAGGATAGGCATCCTTAGCTTCAATATATAAGTATTGAAAGATTCATTAAGATTATTCATCATTAAATTAATCTTTGTTTTAGAGTTAAAATGAGATCTTGTTTAAGTTTTTAGATTTAATCTACTCACTTAAGCATGTGTTGCCCTTACTTTGTCAAGCTCTTTTAGCACCAACATAACTTTCTCCTATTTTTTCACTGACCCCACACTTGTTGCCTTCCAAAAAGCCTTTTTTTATATAGTTTTCCCTTAAAGTGAAGTTTAAAATTTATATACAAATACCTCAAACAGAACCTATGTTCAACTTGAGGGTACATTTCTTCAAATGTTTAGTCTAAATCCTACAAAAAAAAAAGAAATAAATTAATAGCTTTTGTTGATTAGATATAAACACTATATAAACTTAGGAATAAAGGATTTAGGAACACAAGTGGCTGCATCAAAATACTAACTTTTCATTTTCATAAATGGATAGTTGCCAGGATTGGTCTCTCAAATCATGTCACAATAATCAAACAACTTCAAATACTGTAACTTGTTATCCCATTCCATCATTTCTCTAGCTTTTCTTTTAGCTCTATATATTTGAGGGAAACTAACTTCAATATTTAATTCTTTGGAAATCTTTATAACTATCTTTGTAGTTTCCCAATTGGGTTTATCCTTCAAATCATCAAAAAACTTCTTAGCCAAATAATGTGTAGTGACTTGGTGAATTTTGAACTCCCTTAAACAATTATGCTTTGGTTAAAAAGTCTTTATTTGAAAAGGCACAATCTTCTCTCAACCTAAATGCATATATTTTTCATCCATAGTCCTTGACACAAACAATACTAATTTTATCTCTATCATTCCTTCTAAACTTGTAGTCATAACTTCTACAAACATAATACTCTTTTAATACCCTTTTATAGTGCCATTAATAAATTTTAATCCAACCTTTAACTGCAGATTTTGATATCAACCTTTTTCATTGAACATTATGTAATGATCTATTTTTTCATCAGATCCATGAACATTGTATAGATCACCATCATCTATCATTACATCCTTGAGTAAAACAATATTTCCAATTAACCTCCCAATAGTATATTGTGTAGTACTAGATTTTTTTGTTTTCTTAAGACCACCAATTTCATAATCCTCAAATATATCATTAGCCCCTATTTCTTCATCAAAGCAGTTAGGATCACTACTAGAATATCCATCACTATCATATTCATTGCTTGCATGATAGTCACTATCATTCTCATTACTGTCTTCACCATCTTTCTCTTCATCATTTTCAGCATATTCACCAATATTTTGAGCATTATTTTTAGTCTCATTTGCACCACAATCTTATGCCAAATTAGCAATACCATTATCAATCTCATTTGCATCATTTTTTTTTTTGCTTTATTACAAGTACCATCATCAACTTCATTAGCACCAATGCTTTCTTCCAAATTAGTAGTATCATTTCCACCATTGTTTTCTGCCAAATTAGCAGTATCATTTCCACCATTATTTTTCATAGTATTATCTTTAGCTACAAATTCTTGAATAGATCTCATTGTTTGTATCTCTTTTTCATTCTCAGATGGTGTACATGGATATATAGCAAAAAAGAAGGCTGAATTGATACAACATATATTGGAATGGTTCTTTTCTTTTGATGACATAAAACTGTATGTTTAACATGTATATCTGAATGAACACATTTCAACCCTTTATTAAGTGCTAGCCTATAATACAATAAAATATGTCATTAGTACTCTCATACCCCAATTTAATAACCCAATCTTGCAACTGAAAAAATAACAACCTATTTAAAGTATAAGCATCCACCCATATTACATCCCTTCCTACCCAAACTTTGTTAGGAATATGCATAAACAAACCATTATGATAAAACTCAATAGTTTTGCTGGCATTCCACATTTGTAGCAAAATAAAATTTTGATTTTTAGTGAAATTACAATTGATTTTGATATGAAATTAAGTATAACAAATTGATGCTGATATAAAGTTAATAACATTTCAAAATTTCAAAAACCCTTAATTGATTCTAATATGAAATTTAGTATAAAAAATCCCCAAATGTTTTTTATGAAACTTGCGAACCTTAACATTAACCTAAAACTAATTGCATTGAAATTAAAGAGAGAATTGTATATACCTTATTTGATTGTGTGAATCTAACGAAATATATTCAAACCGTGCCCAAATTTCACTTATTCCAAACATAAAAACAATTTCACTTCCAAACTTAAATCTTGATTTTAATCACCAGCTCAAACACTTTTCTTTGTTAATAATTGACTGATTTTGATGATTGATTATTGAATGAAAAATTTTTTCTACGACGATCAAATTGATTGAAGAAAGTTTTATTTAATTTTTTGTTAACTATTCGAATGCTTTTATTTCTTATTCATAACTTGTGTCATACATATGATAATTTGATCATTTTGTTTCTAATAATGTTAAGCAAGTGATTAGGGTTGGCATTGGGTCGAAAAATTCGCTCCGAACTCGATCCGATTTTATATGTTATTAAACTCGAACTCGACTCTACCCGAAATTTTTTTTCTTTTTTCATACCTGAACTCGACCCCGACCCGATACTATATAAACCGTATCCGACCTGACCTGAAATTAATAAAATATTATTTTTTAAAATATAAAATATTATTTTTTAAATATAAATATTTAAAAATATCATTAATAAATATATATATAAATAAAAAATTAAAAAATTAATTAAAAAATAAATTTTTATATAATATCGGATCTGGTCAGGTTTGCCTAAAATCTGAACTTAATCCGACCCCGATTGTTTTCTTATCTTATCCGATCCGACTCGAAACTCGAATTTAAAAAAAAAAAATCAATCTCATAAGATTAGATCGAATCAAAACTCGTAAGAGACAAGTTGAATTACCGACGTTACAAGTGATAATGAAATAGTTATATAAGATAATTAAATATCGTGTTTTAAAATTTAAAAATACTTTCATTTCAACTTTAATGATAAAATATATTTATGAAATTTATCGAATAAAAATTTATGGCCTGGAGAGGGTTTTTGTTTTTTTTTAATGTGTAAATGGAGGCTTCCCGTATCTTGAAACGTGGCCTTTAAGTGAGAGAAAACAAAGGGCTCTAGATTCAGTTGTCGCGTCATTCAAGATTTTCCATTCTCTTCCTATTTCACCCCTCCCTCCTTCCCCTCATTTACATTCTCGCTACGCCCACCGTCGTCATTTTCCTCTTCCCTCCTTCTCCCTCCAATGACGTTTCGCATTTCCAGCTCCGAAGCTCAACGTAACTCTTTCAAACACTGCGTTTAGAGTTCTTTGATCTGTGAGGATAATTTTGAGGAGCTGAAGATGAACCGGAGCTTTGGGGCTCAGCAAGAAACGGCAATGCAAACGGCGGCGTTGAAACAACGTCAACAATTAAGAGCTTCGATGATGAAAGAGAAAGAAGAAGAGCTCGCATTGTTTCTCGAGATGCGAAAACGTGAGAAAGAACAGAGTAATCTTCTTCTTAATCACTCCTCCGAAGACTTTGATGCTGCTTTAGGTAAAGTATTAAACATTTCTTAATTTCTTAGGTGTTGTTTTCGTGATTCATTTTCGACTTCTTATTTGTTGTGGTAATTTGGTAATTTTTGGAAATCGTAGGATCTAAACCTGGAACTTCACCAATATTGAATCTTTCTGCTTCGACAACTACTCCGGCGAGAAAGACGGGTGCTGCTGCTGATGATTTCCTTAATTCTGATAGTGATAGAAATCACTATGACTGGTAGTTTGTTTGTTTATTTCTTCTTTAAATTTAAATTTAAATTTAAATTTATTAACGTAGGTATTGTTTGAAAAGCAAAATGCAAAAAAGCGCCTTTCAATTTAGAAGTGAAATTTTTTTTTTGAAGAATTAAAAATGTATTTTTTTTTTTTTTTTGAGAAGGGAATAATTATGTTAGATTGGCTTTAAAATTTAGTCATTTCTTTATTTTTAATTAATCATAATGTTGGTTTATTGTAGCTTCTTGTAAGAACTATAAAGAGTAATTACCAAAAAGGCAAAAGCAATAGGAACAACCAAACAAAGTCTTAATTTTATGAATCATATTCATGCTTAGCTTAGTTTTGTGTATGGGTGTATTTTTTTATGATTTAATGGTAGGTTTCAGTTAATTTACTTAAATTTGGCTGAAGGATTAATAAGGCAATAGGAAGAGAGAGGAAAAGAACAAGAAAGAGGGATGATAATTATTGATGACATGTGTGATTGATTAAAGTTAATAATTTGATGGTTGTGATGAGCGTTTTTAACATGTGCCCTGGGGTCACTAGTTGCAATTAGAGCATTTATATTTTCTAAACTTTGGTGGCTGCTTTTGGTTTTGGCTGCATTGAAGATTATTGATGATGACTTGTTATGGTTTCTTTGGATGTATAATGAATTAATTGCAGTCTTGTACTGGGAACTGAAACTGCACTTCCTAGCTCTTTTAATTGAGTTGAATTATGTTTCATTGTTAAAAACTTGATTCCTTTCATTTCTCACACTCCAATTTGATCATGTTCAGATGACATGTTTTATGAATTCTATTATATTCCTTTTACTTGTTGCTTTTTCTTCTTTTCTCCAAGAGAAGTTAGAAGGATTGTAGATTGTAGATGCTACTTCGTAGACAAATCTAGGCTATTTGCCTCAAAATGTTATGTTCCATACTTCCAAAACAAAGCAAATGCTCAACATCAATGCCAAAGGTTTAGTTAACAATTTCGTAGATTATTTTGTAATTAGCTTTCGATGCTTTGATATAAATAGAGAAATGGTCCCAAGAAAAGGACTGGACGGGAAACTTCTTGTTTTGGTGGGGCTGAAGCCTGCAGTGAGGACGGGAAGAACTGATACTTGGTGGCTCGTGTGAATCAAGGTCTAACCAAAATTTGATCAACTTCAGTGAGCTTTTACTCATTTTGCTTCGAGGACTGAAACTCTTGACATCTGCTATAATGATGGTCTGTTAGGGAAGTTAAATTTGTAATAAGTTTAGAAGAAATTCTTAATTTATTGAAACTTTGAAAAAGTGAACTTTTGTTCTCTACATGTTTTTCTGGTCTCATGGTCAGATTCTTAGCTTCACAATACGATCCATGACTTCATGTTGTGAATCTTAAGATAGGCATATCCTTGACGTTAAGAATGCTAAAGGATTTTGAAGTATGGGTTTTGATTCCAAAACTTTTATATTGTAAAAGTTTTTGGATGAATTCCCGCCATCTATTGAAAGATGTGTTAAGGTCTTACACTTGCTTCAGTTTTGCACTAATCCTTTCTTTTTCCCACATGAATGTGATTAAGTGAAAATACTTTCTTTTAATATGACAGTATTAACAGATATTCTTTTCCATTTCAGGCTTTTAACACCTCCTGGTACTCCTCTTTTTCCTTCCTTGGAGATGGAGTCACAAAAGACTGTAATGAGTCAGATTGGCACTCCTAAGGCTCAGCTGACTGCCCTTAAATCTAGAGTATGAAAATTTTCTTAATGCTATAATATGGATTACACACCTTTTGAAAATTTTGGGTTATTTAAGTACATGATATAGTAATTATTGGAAATAGAAAGTTATCCCGTCCCACATTTATTAAATGCGAATCTGATTCCCTTACAGACCTTGTTTTGAGCAAAGATTAGCCCTGTATTGGCCATTTTGCAGTGAATTTGATTATTTCCCACTACTCCTTTGGATCAGAAAAATTGAAAGGCTCTTAATTGTTTTATCTACCCGAAAGACCCTTTTTTTTTTTTTAAACTAGGAACCAAGATGGATGACTGACCGTTATCTTGGAACTCATAAATCTAACTTTCTCTATGTTTGTTTGTGACTTGCCATTAAAATTAATTAGTACTGTTTCGCACCTTAGCTGGAATAACTCTTTAATGCCCAAATTTAGGAAACATTTTGAAGTTTTAAAATCTGTGTACCTGTTAAAATATTATGGATGATCTGTATTTTCAAAGGTACTTTTAATTTTAAAATTCCAAAAGGGTTATTCCATGGTTTTATTATGTTTTTAGACTCAAGTTGTTCTGATGATTGGGTTTATGAACTTATTGGCAATCAATTTTTGTTCATTGCATTATAGCTAGCAAATCCCCAGCCAGACTCTGCTGCCAGGGGCCACTTAACACCGAAGCAACTGGCTTTGCCCCCTGGGTTGAATTCTATAGGGATTCTCAGGCCCTCGTCATCAGGGGGTCCAGGTTCAAGACCTTCAACACCCACCGGACGCCCTACATTGACTGGAGCATCTAAACCTATGAGATCATCAACACCGACAACTCGGGCTACATTACCGTCGACTAAGCCCTCAATTCCTGCAAGTAAGCCTGTAACATCTGCAGCTAAGCCTGCAACTAAACCTGTAGCGTCCACAACTAAGCCCACAGTTTCTGCAGCCAGGACTGCATCTTCTGCAACTAAACCCACAGTTTCTGCAAGATCTTCCACACCGACAAGGTCCACAGCTAGGTATTCAACACCAACTGCAAGGCCTTCTATACCTTCATCCAAACCTGTATCAAGAGCAGCCACACCAACTCATCGACCATCAGCTCCATCAAGTGCTCCTAATATATCTGCTCCTCCAATTAAATCATCTCCTTCAGTTACAAAGCCAACTCCTGCAGCATCCAGAAATTCTATACCATCACGTGGTGCCTCTCCAATGGTAGAATCTAGACCATGGAAACCTTCTGAGATGCCTGGTTTCTCGCTTGATGCTCCACCAAATTTAAGAACAACATTACCTGATAGACCACTTTCAGCCACAAGAGGTAGGCCTGGAGTGCCAAGTTCTCGATCTTCTTCTGTTGAACCAGGTCCTAGTGGTAGACCAAGACGACAATCATGCTCTCCTTCAAGAGGACGTTGCCCTAATGATGCTATGCTCCATGTCAGTGGGAGCTCTGTTCCTGCAGTAAGTCGTGGGTATTCCAAAGTTAGTGACAACTTGAGCCCTGTTGTAATTGGAAATAAAATGGTTGAGAGGGTGATAAACATGCGGAAACTGGTACCACCCAAGCAAGATGATAAATATTCTCCTCATGGTAACTTGTCTGGGAAGTCTGCATCACCAAATAGTTCAGGCTTTGGAAGAACACTTTCAAAGAAATCATTGGATATGGCTATAAGGCATATGGTAAGCATCTCCTAAAATTTTCTGTGCAATTATCTTTTATATTGCTTGAAGTAGAATTCATGACGTGAGAGAACAATCTAAATATGTTGTTGTCAAGGTATCCCAAATCCTCTAGTTAGTAGTCATATTTGTAGGTGGATGACATGCTTATCCTTCGTTTATTCATGTCAGTCTCAACTTTTATGGGCTAATACATTATGAAATTGAAGGTTGAGGGGAAAAAACTAATTCTTTCTCTGATTTCAATATATCTTGAGCAGGATATAAGGCGAAGCATTCCTGGTAATTTACGGCCATTGATGATGAATATTCCAGCATCATCTATGTACAGTATAAGATCAGGTCTTACACAAAGCAGAACTATTAGTGTCTCGGATTCCCCTCTTGCTACAAGCAGTAATGCTAGTTCAGAGCTTAGTGTCAACAATAATGGCATTTGTTTAGATGGGAGTGAAATGGAAGATGATATTGGCAGTGAGAGAGGTAATAACTCCCCTGCCAGTGTTCATGCCAGATGATGGTAAGGGTGTACAAATATGAGATATGGCCATTCATTATTGTTTTAAATCTACTATCTTTGACATTTGGAAGAGAACCAATTTCCAGGAGGAACCACGTCAGAATCATTATTCTAAGATCAATGTCAAGCTAATTAGATTTGTTTACTGTTGTGTAATTCATGATCGATGTATTATTAGGGAAACAAGGTAGATCCGAAGCATTTTTGTTCTCCAAATCCTACGCGGTGAGTTGATGTGAACTAGCTTTGAAATGGTGAAAGCTTGCCAATTGGAAAATTAGCTATCTCCCTCCCAACTTGTCCCAATTTGGAATGAAGGTCTTTTCTAGATAAAACTGAAGCTCATAAAAGATGCAAATACCCCGCCACTCTCGGCCAGTTTCATCCTCGTCTTTTTATTATAATGTATAATATGGTAAAGATTTTTTGAAGGTGTATTGTCACGCATTGATTTGAAGCATTTAATAAATGCATATAAAATTTTATTTTTGGAAATATTTTTATATGAATAGTATTAAAAACAGTATTTTAGAAATGGCTTCTGGCTCGGATTTAAGTATTGTAATCATAATCAAAGAACCAAGTCCTTAATGATACTTCATCATGGTGTTTGAAATGTTGTCTTATATCATAAAAAGCTTGAAAGCTGATTGACAACTTTTAGCATGTAAGCAGGCTCTTTCAGATTCCCCAATTCGCAAGATAATTCAAGGGCTTGTGAAGCTGTATTATTGCCCTGCAAGACTATTCAGGAAGTGGCATTCCATTTGGTCTGGAAAGTGACTAATAGACAAAAGTATCCAATTTCCCAAGCGAAGATAAAAATGGTTGGCCCTTCATGTAGGAGAATATTTCTAAGTATGGCAGAGTATAAAAGCTGGACCACATCTAACCACCCATCAAATGAGTTTGCAGTTTTCCATTTTAGGGAATGCAAAAAGAATAGTAATAATCTTTGAACAAGGGCATTCAGCAAACCTGTGGGTCATAACTCTGCATAATATCAAGAATTCTTCAGCAGAAATCTGCAACAGAAGTGTTTGGTCCTTTCATTCCAAAAGAGAAACAAATTAAAAGTAGACTGACCTGGACCTTCAAATTCTGGAAGATTTGCAACAAGTCCAGTGATGGATATGCCCTACCAGAAAATCCAGGACAACGACCATTTCAATGATTTGGACTTCTGACCCTTTTTTTTTTCGTC
This sequence comes from Durio zibethinus, assembly GCF_002303985.1. The sequence goes on from NW_019168481.1 coordinate 14,084,412, forward strand.
TGGAAAGCATGAAAAGAACCGTTGGGCTGATTGTTACAGTTCCCTTGGTAAGAGCTGCTCCTGGATTTACAAGTCCTGAGATGAGATCATTCCTACGTAGTGGGAAAGCAGCATCACGCAAACTTTACATTGAGGCTCGGGCTTATCCTCAAAGGTATAAAAGAAAGAGGAAAAACCGGAACTCGAAATGGAATTCTATAACTCGGTATACATCCCGTCTGAAAGACACAGTTTCATGCATAGAGAAACTCTAATTTGTAACATCATACAAACAAATAAACCCTACTGGTGATGACCAACGGCTAAACATCATAATACCAACAAGATACTCTTAGATAGTTCTGATTACAGAAGATGACTAATGTCCAAATGAAACTATTAAGCAGCAACTACTGCCTCTGGGGTGCTTGTGACAGGAGGACCAGCCGTTACAGGACTATTACTGCTTTTTGCATCTTGATCCTTTGCATGGGCAGGTGGAGAATGATTCAGGTGGGGAGGTGTATTATGCTTTAGTTTCAAGAGTATCTGTCTCATCCTTGAAAGGTCTGCTGGTTTCCCAGGCTTAGGACCTTGGACAACAACAATGGAAAGCTTCTTCTCCTTATCTTTTTTTCCTCTTTTCTCTATAGCTGGCACTTCATTTGGAATGAGCTCTGCGATTGCTTTCCAGTAATGCTTATCAGCCTCAGAATGGAACTTCTCTTGGTTAGCTACAACTATCTGACACATAGAACACAAGAAGATATGTAAATTATAATGGCATTGGCACATTGCCCTGTATCTGAAGAGGAAAAGAACAAACCTTAAGTAAATTATAAGAATGTTATAATCTAAACCAACAAACCCAGTCCTCATATTTTCACAAAAAAAAAAAAAAAAAACCTGTGTTTAGCAGGTGACAGTACCAGTTTAACAAAATGAGTAGCAAGTTACCCCGCTAATCAACTTCCAGAATTAAGGATGTCATTTAATGGGCCAAGCACATTGTAGTTTCAATTACTTACTCCACATCTACAAGTAACAATACCCCCTTAATTGATAGGCCAGTTAGATAGAGTGGGACCAACCCTGGGTGAACAAATATTTAATATCTGTGATGCTGCTCAGCTCACAAATAGTATAGTGAAAATTCAACATAATATATGTGCATGTTGAGATAGATAGAAACATAGCATGTTTCCTTGTTCTGACTATCATCAACTGCATCTAAGGGTTAGGTAGTGCCATCACTTTTTTCCTCTCACCCTTGGTGTTTCATGTTATTGGGCAGATTAACAAAAAACATCATATGGAATCTCTATAAGATGAAATTTTTATCTAGAAAGAAACAGTACACACTTTCCTGCAACAAAAATCATATTTCAGAAAACACACGTTAGGAAATTAAAGATGTTTGGAGGGATAAGTAAAGACCATGGCTTAATGTTCAACTGCTATGTGAGAGCATTATAGTTTAACTCTACTTTAACTTGGGGAACAAGTTTCATAATGCCTTGGAAATGGTAGTTCAGAGAAACTTAATTTTCAAATGCCTTCAAGATATGCAAGTTTAATCCAACCAACTACAAAACAATGACTAGCAAATTTCAAAAACACATTTGAGTTTTGACAATGCATTGCTATTTGCTTATCAATTACCAGCCAAACTTCTTTCCATAAGACAATTGAGATCATACCACTTAAGAATGTCTCCCTCACAATGCATGTTACCGGCTCAAAGTTTGAACATAGAAGAAGAAATGCCTAATAAATCAATATATGCAGTTTAATACTGACTAAAGAAAGCATACAATGTTTGGCACCTATAGGTTCATGTACAATTAGAAATTGGAATAAGGAAAACAACATTCATTTTTATTTATTATTTTGCTTCAGATAAGTAACAAAATTCTTAAAAGCAACAAAAGCATTAGCATACGGCTTCAAGTGAAAAATACCTTCTCCCTTTCCCTGTTATTAGCCTTGTTATTTTCACAGGTAACCTCCCTCTTTCTATAAAACTCAACTTTGTATTGATCAGCTTCTTCTATTATTTGGCTCAACACCTCCTTCTCCCTCTTCTCTTTCCCCTCCAACCGAATCACATTTTCCCTAAGCAATTACAACAGTAATGATGTCCAATATGAATACCACTTAAACAGATAAAATTTGCAAAATTTTACACATTTTCATTAAGAAAATTGAAACATTACTCAAAAAATTAAATCAAAATTATGAAAATGAATTATATTAAAACGAGGAGAATATTTTAAAAAAATATAGAAATTATAAGTTCCAAATATCGTCCTAATTCAATCTTTAAAAATAAAGAAATTCCGAAACGAAACCCTAAAACCTTTCCTTCTAATTCACGAAATTGCCCCCCAAATTCTAAACTTTTTCCTACTTAAAACCCTACTGTAACTTAACCAAACTAATTAAAAGAATTCCAAAAAATAAAATTTTTTTCACTAAATCTCTTTCTTTTAATGTTTTTAAACTACCTAACTGCCAAAATCATAACTGTAATTTCAACTTTTTAATTTCCTTAAATTTTCCGTAACCAAAAATAGAAACGATAAAAGAACGAAATAATTAAAAAAATCAAAACTTTCAATGGATCTTAACCTTCTCCATTCCCTGAGAGCAAACCCTTCCTCGGGCTCCATCTCCGATGGCGGCGGCAAAATCGGGCATGCCGACCCGCCGAAATCTTGGCCAAATCTTTCCCCATTCGTGTACGGCTGCGATGCAAACACGTCATCATTCGAGTCCTTGGCCGGGTCCAACTCGGCTGCGAAAGATTCGAATTGCTGAGACGGGTCGTATCCGGCGTAGCCGCTGCCGTAGTCTTCCTGGTGTGGGACTGACTCGACGGAGTCATCGCCGCGTTGAATGAAGGAGTCGGGGAATATTGCCATTGTTTTGCTCCTGGGAAGGTCTTACGGAGATGTCAAAGGTTTGATGCAAAAAACAGGAGATAACTGTGGAAGTTGGATGTCTGAAATCCGTGTTTCAACGAAGGCTAATATGAAAAAGGCGATAACTTGTTGGGTTAAAGGGTCCTGTTTTTGAGCAGTTTTTTTTGGGTTTTATTGGGCTTACTGTTGGGCCTTTATTTGGGTTTGATTGGATAATTTAGAGATCATAAAAACTCTGTAAATTATAAATGATATTATAAACTGTAATTTGTTTTAATTTCAAGGGAGATCAGGTGATACAAGTTAGAAACTTCAAGCTCCTGTATTTTAATTTTGTTTTCCTTTTAATGAATGAATGCTTGTCTACTTGATTCATCCGGAAGAATTAGCAAAAAGGATTCTTAAATTTTATGAATTAGCTCCAACTTAAAATCTACATTGTTAAAAAAGTCGGTCTTTTCCTCCACAGAGTTCGATTTTTTTCCCTTCAAATTTAGCGTGGGATTCAATTATATAACCAAATTATATAGGTGGTAGTTATGAATATATGAACAAGTTGTTCTCCCAACTTCTCTTCTCCATTTCTAATTGTAAAACTCATTCAAAAAGCAAATCAAAACTATAGTTTTGAAGTTGCTTTTAGCAAGAAAAGCAGTAAAGTTTTGCCTGGCTAGAAGTATATATTAGTCAGCCTGATGGTTCATCACAGTCAATGCCAAGTAACAATGTTGCATGATTCCCACGTAGAAGCATTGTTTGGCAGACTTATCAGGCATCCGTGGGTTTAAAGCTACTTCGCCTCTCTGCTACAAGTGTTCGTGTCTAGAATTCAAGTCTATACTCAGAAAATCCCTTCCAACTATAAAAATCGACAGCTTGTGGATATGTTTGTCAATTATATACTGCTCTAAACTATTAGAACAAGGGAAAGAGTAACAATGTCAGAGGCACAAGGAGCACTGCCAAAGGAGTCGAAGACGGTAACAATATATGAATCAGTTGAAGGCGGAGAGAAAAGACTAAAACGGACCTGCGTTCCAAGGAAGACGAGGGTGCCATTCAGGTTGATAAGCTAGAAGAAAAGGTGGAAGTAGGGATTGTAGCAATCACGTTTTCGATCGCGTCACAAATATAATGGAGACTTTCACGGTCATTGCAGCTATCACAATCTTGAATCTTTTTTAAATTTTACTAAACTTGCTATAAAATATAATAATTTTAATTATTAATCATAAAAATTCTTATTTTATGATTTTTAAAGTAATTTATATCATATATGTGTTTTATTTATTTAAAAAAAATATTTATAGTAAAATATTCGTATTTAAAAAATTATTCATATGATAATTAGAAAATAATAAGAGATAAATAAACATATGAAAAATAAATAATCATAACGAATGATATATTTAATTATTTAATTATCGTACTCATCAAATTGTTACTAAACTATATTATGTATAAATCAACTAATAAGTGATTAGACATCCATAAATTAAGCAAGAGTATTACTATTTATAGGCCAAGAGAATTACTTTGTATGTGCCTACAGTAAATCAAACTTGACAACCTCCATATTGAAGGCAATCTTTAACAACAATAACCTCAAGTCTACTTCCTCTACCTCTTGACTAAATTGTACAGACTCACACAACTTTTTATTCCCTCATCTTGTATTCAATAATTTTTTTTCCAAACCATCATCCTCATCCTCATCTCTCAGCTCTCTTTTTTTTAGTGTGTACTATCTGTTCGTCTTCGTCAAAATCAAGTTTTACTCTCTATCTCTTGTCTCTCATTTTAAGTCCCAGCAACTCCTGTTCTCTCTTAGTAATGCACTATAGTCTAATCCAATCCCAAACACACAAATCACGACAAAACTAAAAATTAAAAAAAAAGTTATTTGAGTTTTGAATTAATTGTTTACTTTAAACTGTATATACTTTATTTTGATTGAAATTAAATTTGAGAGAATTGATATTTCTGGAAGTTTAAATTTTGTGAGTTTTTTTTCCTGAATTTGTAAATTTATTTATTTATTTATTTTTTTGCTATTTTTATTTTAAGTTTTTAAACAAAATCAAATGAAATTTTTAAAAAAAATTTTTTTGAATGAAAACGAAGTCGCTAGCAATAGCAAACCGCTATTCAATAATACGCTACAATTCGCGGTTGCGATATGCCATCAACCGATGAGATTTAAATTCTTTCTCGTTTTTTCTTCAATAACAGTGATAGATGATGATGCAACCGTGAAATAACGGCCGCTATACTATTATCCGAATGTTATTTAAATCTTTGGGTGGAAGATCCCACTGGCAAAGGTGGCCCTATCTTTGGCTCTCCCAAAGATGATAACAAAAATGATTTGGGCGTTACTGGCACAGCCTAGCTTTGGCTTGCAAGCTACTGCTCTGCTGGTCGTCTTATCTCTTATTTAATTTCTCCTTGCATATGAGATTTATGTGTCTTACTTAAATTCTCATGAAGTGTACGAAGCAAACTTGGTTTTGTTATCCCTAACAAGGACGGGAAAGAATGAAATGCATGCATCATATCTCCAGGCGTGCTTTCTGAATAGTAGGGACAATACCAGAAACTTGTATTAGATTTATCTGTGCATGTACGTGTGTGTGTAGTTATAAAATAAACATAAAAGGGCGGAAAACTCTGACTTGAGTTATGGCTTACAAGCTTGAACAAATCAGCAACTACTTGATTGAACGAGAAACAGAGACAACATATGACATATGACATATGAAAGCAGCAGACAAGATCCAACTTTTAGTTAATCCATTTTTGAATCCAGATGGAATTATATCTTTTAAGAATATAGATGAATAAGAAGGAATCATTCCCATCTGCTAAAACTTAACTTAATTGATCACCAAATGGGCATTGCCCATTATAGAATCAAGTATGGTACCCCGTGCCTAACATTCTAATTTACTGGCATAAATGAGGGTGTGATTGCGGAAAATGCCTCGAAACCAGCGGAAGAATTGTGCATGCCTCACCCTCCCAACCTAAGAAAGACACGGAAAAGTCAACATGAATAAGCTACTATAATCAATAATAGCGTGATGAAGATTCAATTTCTAACAACTTAAAAAATATATAAAAAACCTTATCATACTCCCGAATTAAAATGGCCACACATATATGGTTTGTCATAGATTAAAAATGTGGAAGGAAAATCACTAGCACATATTCTTGTTTATATTATTAACATGGATTTTATTGCATAGTTTCAGTGTGTATCTTTTTAAAATGAATTATCTCACATTTAATAAATATTCAATTTTATGTGATCTTATGTTTAGATTAGAATTCTTTATTTATTATCAATTGATTTTAAATTGGATATTTAATACATCATATTATATCAATAATGCTAGCGAACATAACCATGGCTATTAATGGGTGCTTTCTATTGTTGAAATTGATAATCTCGTTTAAGTTATTTGAGTTTCGACGAAAATTGAGTTCACACTCATGAGATCAGGTGGAGGTAAACCAAAATGCAGAAAGACCCATTTCTTCGTTTTTCATTGCCATTTCGAGGTTAGATTCCCCAGTTCTTTGTTCCTTTGGCTAAGTCTAAAAGGTCCCTTACAGACTTCCACGTGATACCGACAATCAAAGTAAACACATTAGGGAATCAAGTTTTCATTTTATATCACTGAAGCAAATTTTCTTTCTTTCTTTTTTTTTCTTTTTCAAATATAGCTGAACTTTTTACTTGTCAACGAAACTAGAAACTTGTTACCATTTTTCTTCACCTCCAAGACACGGTGGTATTTACTTTTTGTCCATGGTCAAGTTTATAATTTTAGTTAGCTCAGCCAGTAATTGATTTGTACCAATCAACCCTATAAATATCTAACAAAACAATAAGAAAATTCACAAAAAAAAAAAAAAGGGAATTGCAATTGTAGTTTTTCCTTAAACTTTACATAATGTGGGCAATGGCATTTCCCTTTGTTTACTGCCAATTAGATGTTCTGTTCTTTAGCATTATGCCGTTGCTTGCAACAACTTCTGCTGCCACTGCCAATTTTGTGATTAGCCAATCCTGGAAACCAGACAGATCGTATTGCATTGCTAGCTTTCAAGTCAAAAATCACGCAGGATCCTCAAGGGGTGATGAGCTCGTGGAATCAATCTAAAGATTTCTGCCAATGGGAAAGAATAACATGAAGTCCCAGGAATAGAAGAGTGACCATCTTAAACCTGGGTCAAGAAGATTGGTTGGTTCCCCCTCACCTTTACATTGGCAACCTAAGCTTCTTTAAGGAGACAGGCTCGAAAACAACACCCTCCAGTGTGAAATTCCCAAGGAAATTTGTCGTCCGTTCAGGTTGCGATTTCTGCATCTGGGCAACAATTCCTTGGTTGGCCAAATTCCTGTCAACTTGTCCCATTGTTCCCTTGGAGTTTGCCTTGAAGGTAGGAACAAGCTCGTAAGGAAATTTCCCTTGGAGTTTGCCTCCTTGTCAAATCTCAAACATCTAGCGATACACTTCAATAATTTGACTGGAGGCATACCATCTTTTCTTGTAAACGTTTCCTCCCTAGAAGCTCTAGCTGCTTCTTATAATGCTTTCGGAGGGAACATCCCAGATTCTAGGACTTGCTGGAAATCAATACCTCCTTCCCTGAATGATCTTTCTTCCCTTGCTATATTTTCTATCTCTGAGAATCGAATTCATGGAAGTCTTCCATCAGACTTGGACCTCACTCTTCCTAATCTTAGCCGGTTTCAAATATCTGAAAATATCTTTACTGAATCAATCCCCGTCTCGTTGTCCAATGCTTCAAAACTTGAATTTATTGAAACATTTGACCAAAAATATCTTTACTGCAGGGGGACATGGACCAAACTGTTGGAACAGAATCTGGAAGATGGGAGTGCCAGCAAAAATTAAAGTCTTTGCTTGGCGACTAAATCACAGCATCTTGCCGGTCTTGTGCAACTTAGGGGAGCCCAATATCGAAACCAATGCAGTCTGCCCCTAGTGTGGATTGCACGACGAAACGGTTATACATGCATCACGGTACTGTGAGAAGGTAAAGGACACATGGTCTTTGGCTGGAATGGAATATTTATGTGGACCCGCACATCACATGTAGAGGACAGAGGGTGGCTTACCAGTTTAGCAGGCTCTATGAATGATGAATGCTTCGAAAAGGAATTAGTGAATTGCTGGGCTATTTGGCATGGTAGGAACCTGATAATCAAGAAGAATGAATCCAGAACTGCTCAATCAACGGCAACGTTAGCACTCGATTATTTGGAGGAATTCGAAGGGAACTAGGAAAATGCTGCTAGCCAAGGGGAAGATGTTATACGTTGGGAACCACCATTAACGAACATAGCAAAGGTTAATTTTGACGGGGCGCTAAACCTCACTGATAGTATGGGTGGCATTGGCGTGGTGATAAGGAACGACAAATGGGAAGTCATGGGATCAATATCAAAACGAGTGGAATAGTTAAGGAAGGCTGAGGTGATCGAAGCATATGTGGCTGTGGCAGGCGTTAGGTTTGCCAGGGAGTTGGAATTGACATCCATAATTTTAGAAAGAGATGCAGCTGCGATTATCTCTAAACTGAGAATGGAAACCAAGGATTTGTCTATAGTGGGTAACATTCTGGATGAAGTAAGAGCAATGAAGCTTGATTTTCACCAGCTTGAGGTATCACATGCAAGGCGCCATGCTAATGAGGCTGCACACATACTAGCTAGGATGGCTTTAGAAATGGAGGAAGATAAGTTCTGGGTGGAAGAGTATCCCCCATCATCAATGATGTTATTAGAAAAGATTGTATTTCTGCAGTTTGCTAATGAATGAAATTCTCTTTTTCTTTAAAAAAAATCACTAAAATGAGTATGATATTTAACAATCTCAAAATATTCAATATTCAAGTAATTAGCCATGAAATGAAAACAAAAATTTGCCTCTTTATAATTATGACTAAATTCGAGAACTTGACAATGTCAATATCTATATAACCGATGGTGACATGCATACAAAATATAGTTCAGGAGAGGAATCCTTTTGACCAGTTGGATTAAGATATCTGAAGTACCATTTTAGATACATATTTTAAAAATTGCTAACTTACGAGTTTTATTTGATATGTCACGTAAGTAGTTTTCGCGCATCTTTAAAATAGAAAGCTAGAAAGTGGAAGACGCACCAGAAGGTTGGCTATATACGGATAATGCTTAGATTTGGTGGATCCAAGGTTCCTTGATTTAATATTTTCTTAATTACATTTGATTATTAAAAAATCAAGTTCACGTTATTCACATGAAAAATTAGATATCATAGACTCATTATCAATGGGATAGCAACCAAAATCACATGAAAAACAAAATTCGAGCATTAATTAATTCCAATAATTTCTTGGTATCAAATAATTGGTAAATTAACGGTTGATTTACTATCATGCAGAGATTGGTTTCAAGAATTAATGTTAAAGGGTGTACCTCATTGCCCACTTTTTTTTTTCCCCTTTCAGCTAAGAAGCTTTTCTGAGCTGACAAGAAAAAGCTTGATTTCAGGTTGGGATCAACTTTTTGAAAAAGCAGTGGAACAACTCCAGTTGCTACAAGTAGTTGATTTCTGGGTCAAAGCTAAGGGGCTATGGAAAACAATGGAGGAGCTGGGGTACAATGTGATTCTGCTGAGCAGAAGATTAGTAGAATTAACTGATGTCGTGATGGGGCTTGAGCTTGTCCAAAAGGAGATAAAGGGCTAAGGATTAAAGCTAAGAATCATAATTTGGAGAGCAGTAGGCCTTAGAGTATGTAATACTCTGGTTTGCTTCAAATGATAATTGGGCTAAATTATTATTAAAATTTATTAGTTTAATTTAGAGATTAATTATTAAAAGAAAAAAAAAAAAAAGAGGTTGAGCTATTTTATGAGATAAAACCTAGCTATTTTTTGTTTAAGAGGAAAGAAAATGAAAAAAGAGAGTTCTTCTTCCTCAATTGTTTTAGGATTAGGGAGTTTAAAAAATCAAGTTGAGAATCTAAAATCAAAAGTTATAATCAAGTTAATCTCTTAAAGGTGAATATATGCTTTTTTTTTTATTTAAGAAAAATATCATATTGATCACTGTTATTTGAAGTTGAAGTTTACGTAAGAAAAATAAAAAAAAATTATGAAATCTTTCATTAATCTTCATTATCTGTTTTGATAAACTATTGGGCTTTGTTTTCTTCATGTTATTAAGATTTAATGATAACTATTGAATGAATTTTAAAAATTGAAAGTGAGGATATATGTTTTAAAGGTTAAAGGAAAAATTTTGTTTTTGGATGAGATATTATTAACTACAACAAAGGATTAAAACAAAATTTTGTATTAAGGGATAAAATATGACTATAAGTATTATACATCATTAGAAAACTTGTTGAATCTACTTTTCAATGAAACAAATGGAAGTTGATTTCAGTTTTTTATGAAAAATTGTCTAATTTTTATATAAGTATGAGGAATTATGAAATTCTCTTAATTTTTATACAATAAATTACGAATTGAGCCATATATGTTTAGTTATTGAGTCTATTTTCTAACAAAACAAGCGGAATTGAATTTCGAGTCTCCTATGAATAAATATTTAATTTTTATTAAAAGGTATACATATTATTTAGTAGCAGAATATAATATGACTTGCAAAAATTATTACAAGTAATCTACAAGAATTACGAGGTAGGTCATAAATGGTTAGTAAGCTTATTGAGTCTAATTTTTAACGTACTAAAAATATCTTAATTCTAAATTATATATATTGAGATACGATTATTTTAGTGAAAGGAGCGTAAGCTGCCAACATTAATTAATTGAGTTAATTTTTGTATTATTTGGTTATTTTAGTATAAGTTATCTAAAAAATGGTTGATTAATTTTTGATATGTTGAATAATATTGAATAAGTCATTAATTATTTTGTGAAAAAATTAAGTAGTGGAATAAAAAAAAAAGTAAAATCTCACGTATTTTGCTTATTTTTGAACCTATTAATATATATATGTTATAAATAAGTGAAGACTTATTTCTTTATTTTTGATATATGAAAATAAGATCAAACATTTAATTATTTTGTATTTTTCTATATAAATGATAGATCATATTTATGAATCAAATGAGAAATTGATTTATGTTTAAAAAATGATTTTATGATAGTAATAAATAAATCCCTGAAAAGTGTGATCATTAACACTAAAATTGATTCTACGACCTTAGTTAATGAGTTATTGTAGTTAGCCATGATCACATGGCCCTGACTAAGGGTTATAGTAGTTAGTATAATACCTTCACTAATGAGTTGTAATAATTAGTAATAATAAAAAAGTTGATATTATTGATACGACCTTTTATCATGGGTTATAATAGTAACTATAGCTATTGATGAATTAATAATAATGATGATTTATGCTAATGAATTTATAATTTTGAAGATTGATCCATGATTTATATGAAATATGTATTTGATCATGATTTATTATTTATAATTGATAAAGTGATATGTTTTGATATGAAATTAATCTTTTGAATGTTAACTTAAAATGTTTTGGAAGCATAATTTGAATGACATTTTTAAATGAGCTATATGTATATAGTATGAAAATAATGATTGAATTAGTAAAGTGTTTGAATCTATACTTATTAAATTATGGTTTACTCATTTCTTTTTTTTACTTTCTTTCTGCAGATGTTAAAATGGTATGTTTACTTAGTTTGTGAAAAGTTAAAAAATCAAATTTGAAAAAATTACTTGAGCATTTGAGACATTATTGACCAATAAAATCTTATGAAATAATTTTGTATTTTTTTAATTTATATTTAAGTATATGAAGACTTATTATTAATTGAATTAAAAATATAAATTTTATTTGAATATATTATATTATTAAAAGATTTTAAAATAATTAAAAAAATTTATATTACTTTTAAATGTTTTTATTTTAAAATAATATAATCATATTGTATCTCAATTTCGAGACGTGATAGTATATTGCCTTAAGGTTGCAAGAAATAACGGAGGAGGAGAAAGAGAGCGTGGATCTTTAGAAGTGGTACTTCAAGCAGCAAAGAAAGAAAGAAAATGAGTTGCCAAAAGTTTGATGCTTGGTTTGGTTTGGCTAGTTAACTATGGATCCTGGCCTGGATCTTCATGGATCAAATTTCTCTAATTTTGGGCTGTGATATGTGAAGGGAAATTCGGGCCTCAACTCTGACTTTGAAGCATATATATACACGTTACCGGCTTTAGGTATTATAGCCTTGAGGGTTACTAATATATATATATAGAATTATGCTCATTTTGCAGTTTCCCTTGTTCCGCTTTCTTCGTTTTTCATTAGGAAGAACAAGTTAGTACAATCAAAGGAAGATGGGAACTGTTGATTTCAGCTGGCAAAATGTTTCTCTTAGCTAGCAGTTTTTGGTTTTTTGCCGCCTACTAAACAACACCATAATCTCCATTGCTATGTAAAGTTCAAGTTTATCTTTAGTCTTTGGACAAGTCAAATCTATACAACAGCTAATCCAGAAGAGAGCTGCCAGGGGCAAAATTAGACCCCAAAGAAATGTAGGCTAAGAACATGGAAGGTCTGAAGAATTTGACGCTCACTATTACAAATCACTGCCCATGTTTAGTTTCAAATCTTAGAAGAAGGGACCTGTTTTTTTTTTTTTTTTTTGGTTCGGGATGGGAGGTAAGGAGGGATTGATTTGGTTCGACATTAAACATTTTATGATTTTTTTAAAGTTTTTTGTCGCTAGATCAAAAAGCGGGTGGTAGATAGCCCTTTTTCTTCCGATCAAAAGATTTAATGGATTTGAGCAAAACTTATCATATATTTTATTATATTATAACATTTGTATTATTATATTAAAACATATATAAATATATGATAAGATTTGTCACATAAGAGTTTTTGTAAATAATTTCTTTAGATAACATATACGATAATTTTTTTTTAAAATATAACTTCTTTCAATTACAAATTAAATAATTTTAATTTTATTTAAATATCAAAATTATTTAAATTATAATTGTACATCAAATTAATCTAGATATATATTTTTTAAAAATTAAAAATTTGAACTATAGATTTTATCCAAATAATTTTAATTTTTTATCAGATAATTTTATTTTATAAATTATTTAATTATGAAAATCTTTCAACATGTTTTAAACCTATAAATATTAAGTTTGTCTAGAATCTTTTAAAAACTTACTATATTTTTTTACTTAATTTGTATCAAACAAAAATTATTTTTTCAAAAGTTTATGCAAAATATTAAAAATTCAAACAGCCTTTTCATATTAAATCTCTAAATAATAAAATCTATATCTATCTCAACTCTAACTATTAATTTATATTTAGAAAATAGATAAAAAATTTGATTTAATTTTTATCATTTATTTTATCCTTTTTATTTTTTAAATATCAATTTAAAAATCATCTATTCAATCCTAAATGTCATTCAAGAGTTATTATACAAAGTAAAAACTATAAATGTAATGTGTTATATATATTTTATTTTTGATTTGCAACTTTTAAAAATTTTATTGCTATTGCAATTTATTTTTTTATTTGCATCTTTCTTTTTTCAAGATATATTATATTACTATTGTAAGTTTATTCTTATCAAAATTAATATTTTTAAATTTTTTTTCACACATCTCCTAATATTTTTTCATGTTTTGTAGAACAATTTGAATAAAATTATAAAAGTGAAAATATGCCTATACTTTTTTTATTATTTAATTCATCATTGATAATATATATATATATATATATTTCCTCTTTAAAAAAGCTGTAATTTATTTTTATTTGATATAAATTTTAAGTGTATAAATATTATTACAAATTAAAATAGTGTAAAATGAAGACATGTCATTTTCTTCTTATTCTTTTAAAAAGTTTTATTTTTTTATGACAAATTAATCGATATAAATTTATGGGTTATAAAATTTGAAATTTTGAATATAATTTTAAAAAGTATAATAATTTATATGTATATATATGACATAAATAAAATTATTCTATGTATCATACGAGTCACAATTTAGTTTATAATATAAATCATGCATATCCATGAAAATTACTATTTATCATGCATCAACATTTTCATTTGACACGTGTTTCTTTTTTATAAAACTTTTTATTTATTTTATATATTATATTTTTTTTTTACTTTTTTTTTTAGTGAAGCTTATTATTATTTTTTTTTTGGTGGGATGTATATTTTTGATTTTTTTTTATTTTTTTACTTTTTAATATATATATTATAATTTTTTTATTTTTTCAATACGGTCCTTTTTTTTTTTGTTTTCCATGTAACTTACTTTTTGTTTTTTTAGCTTTTATATTTTATTTGTTATAATTCATAATTTTTTTAAACATTGAATCCACCTTTTTTTATTAGTTTTTTTTCCTTTTTTTTCTTTGTTTTTAAAATTTTTTTTGGTGCTACTTCTTTTTTTTCTTTCTTTTTATGCTTAATAATTTTTTTTTCAATTTTTTTTTGTTGGGATCCACTTCATACCAATTTTTTTCTTTTTTAAAAAACTTAATTAGTCCTTTTTATATTTTTTAAGCCTACTTAATAACAAAAGTATGCCACGTATTTTTTTCAATTTTGAACTTTTTCTCTTTTTCATTTTTATTATATTTAATAAATAATTTTTCAGATTTTAATTTTTTTGAGTAACTAACTTGATGTCAATGGCATGTTATTTGTCAAGTATTTGATTCTTTTTTCGCTTTTGCTTTTTAATTTTTTTCAATTTTTTTTCTTTTTCATTTAATAAATATTTTGAATTTCTTTTAAAGTTGGGCCTATTTAATATTATTATTAAAAATATATTTTTTAGTTATTTTTTCCTTTCTAATTTGATAATATTTTAAAACTGGATATTAAAAAAAATGTTGACGTCACATCCAAATTTTATTTTTTTCTTTTTTAGTCTTTTTTTTTTTTAGTTTTTCTAAATTCATGATATAAATATTTCAAAAAATTTTATCATTACTATTGTACATGCCACCTCAACTTTCTTTTTAACTTTTTGTCATTTGTTTTTTCTTTTTTCTTTTTTAGTGTTTCTTTTCCTTTTTCCTTTTTATATTTAACAAAATATTTTTTAAATATTTTTATTTTTTTGTTATGGATAGGGCTAATTTTATAATATTAATTGAAAATATCTTTTTGTATCTTTTTTGTATTTAGATAATTTTGTTAAAAGAAGATATAAATGGAAGTATTGGCATGACATTTAGATTTGATATTTTTTTGAGCCCTTTTTTTTTTAGTTTTATGGTGTAAGAAAAATGATATTTCTAATTAATAATATCAAACTGGCTCTAAAAAATTAAAATATAAAGAAAAAATAAAATATGAAAAGGTAAAAAAATTAAATTAAAACAAAACATATAAATCTATGAAATAAATTTTGCAACAAAAGTTTAATATTACTAATATCGCATGGTAACTCGACTTTCTTTTTTATTACTTTTTTCACTCTTTTTTTCATTTTTTATATTTTAATTTTTTTTTATCTTTTTAATTGGATGAATTAAGAAAACAAAATCAATGTATATATAAAAGTTGTATCCTATTTCGCATTTTTTATCTTTTTGGTTTTTTTAGTTTTTTAATCAGATAATTGCAACAAATGCAATTGATAAATTAATTTTTTAAGAAAAATGTTAATGGAGGTATGGATAATAAAATATTCCATATTTGATGAGTTTTAATTCATTCGAATTAGATAGTGGGGTCTTTTTATTTGGGATCAAATCGAAGTTCTTTCATAAAAAATCAAGGTCGAGTCAAAAACGGGTTTATGGTATTTTGTCTTACCTTGATTATATATATATAATTATATTTTTAATTTTATATTTATATACATGTATTATATTAATAAAGTTATTGCTTAATATCTTAATTTAATAAAAATATTATATTTATGATTAATTAAGTTGTAATCCATCAATCCATTATATAAATTTGATTCATTTTAACTTTTATTTAACCTTTATTTAAGGTCTTAACATGCCATCTTATAGTTCTTTTTTGCTTTTTTTTTCTTTTTCTTTAAATTTTTTATAGATTTTTTATTTAGATAAATTTTGTGAAAAAAATATAAGTGTCCACGTGACACACCAATTTGCATTTTTCTTTTTAATTTTTTTTAATTAGATAAATTTTGCAATAAAGGAGTAGATGAATAAGAAATGACAAAATAATTATATCCGATGGGTTCCTACGCAATTGAAATGTCAATGTAGTACCCTAATGAGTTTCCTTTTCCTTTTTTTTTTCTTTTTTTCTTTTTTAATAAAAGTAATTTTGTAAAAAAAATATGATTGTGTCCACATTGCACCCAATTTGGGTTTTTTACTTTCTTTTTTGTATTTTTTAGATAAATTTTGCAACGAAGGGTGTCATTTGATATTGATGCTAAAATAATATATATCTAATGGGTTTCGTTCCATTTCAATCTGATAATAAGTGATTTTTTAAAATCGAAATTGAGTTGAGACAAGTTGAATTTTTTAAAGAAACACAAGATCAAGTTGAAAACACGTTTATAGTATTTTGTCCCAATTCATTTTCAAGATGTATATAAAATATATATTTTATTATTTATTTAGTTTTATACATATCTAACATATACTATTTCTATTTACAAATTGTTGGTATGGCCACTGTAGCCCTTTTCTACTAAACATTGAATTTTTTTAAGGTAAAAAAGTAAAAAAAAAGCCCTCAAATGAAAATTTAATAATCATTTAAGCCTTTAATATTTTATTATGGTCAATCAAATCCTTAATCTTTTATTTAGACTCAATTGAACCATTAATTAGATAAAATCTAGTTGTAACTGTAGACACTTAATTTTGTCTAAGTCGATTCAAATTTTTTCAATTTCTAAACTTAATCTAAACGTTTCAATTCAGGCAAATTAAACATTTCAATTGGATTGAGCTCAATTAGAAAGGCTTAATTCATAAAATCCAAATTTAAAGTTCAATTTTGATAAAAAGGGCCTAGAACATTTTTTTAAATCTAAAGATGATATTGATGGCCCAAATGCAATCCAATTTAAAACCCAATTACTTTAAAAATTACAAAAAAAATTAATTAAAAAAGGGAAACAGATTTGAAAATCGATAACAAGGGCACCAAAAGATAGCTTTTGACTCTATTAGCAACCACCACCCTGCTCTACTACCCTGTACCCTACCACAATAAGTTTTCTACTACCCACTACCTTGTACCACCTTCCAATTTTTGTCCATTATGAGAATTTTCCAATTAAAAGACTAAAGAAAATTCACATGCAAGAAGAGAGCCAATTTTCGCAAAACAAGAAAAGTCTTAGAGCTCTTAACCAAGCTTCTTATTACCTATCACTATAAAAAATCCCATTGTCCTACTAGTTACCAATGGAGATCACTACCAATGGCTTTGACTTCCCACTGAAACCAACATACCACCGCCCTTCCATTACCACCACTAACCCACTATACCCGAAGCTATGACCATCAAAATCACCATCTTTTGAAGCCACACCCAAGATGTTCTGCCTTTTCCTCCATTGTCAAATCCTAATTAAAATGACCACCACCAAAACTATCATTGTTTTAGTAAAATAAGCCCCAAGCAGCCCCATTCAGCCTCATGGCCACACTGCCCTTGTTTTGAACCCCAAATCTAATGCCATAACCACTAAAACCTTTATAAAGAAAACCCACCACCTTTCCCTAATGCCTATTGCCTTTCGTATTACCCATTTGGCCACTTCACCAAATCACTCACAACACCAACAACTTAAAAACACCATAACCTAACACCTTCATAGGCCCTAATCACTGGTTTTTTCAACCAAAAGCAAAACCCCCCTACATTGACCCTTTTGCTGCCAACATCACCCTTCACAAGCCCTAAACTTAACCCTCACACCCAAAAACCTAGCAAAGTCCATCAAACACCTAAAAACACAACAATAACCTTCTTAAAAACTTAAGGTTTTATAGTTAAAAAAAAATGCTGACCTGACCTAACCTTTGTTGCCCTTTATATGAATCGATCTAATCCGCTTTAATACCTCGAAATACTTATGCCTATGTGGTTGATTGTTGGATTACAAGTGTTTGGGTTTGGTTAACACTTGCCTTGGGTTTCTTCATAGGATTGGATTTGAATCAGCTTAGGTAAATTCAATGTAACCCATTTACTATTTGTTTATTTTGCATGCATTTTTTTGTATAAATATATATATACTTTTTTAAATTATTGGTAATAAAAATCTATATATATTGTTTTCTTTAAAAATATATATATGTAATATATATTAAATGATTAAGATTATAATTTTAATTTAACCTTATGAAATTATATTTATAAATGTAACAAAATTAAAATTGAATGAAAATCTTCTAATGACAGGACTCCAAGAAGTTCAAGTCGAGATTTTCGATAACTCCCTAGGTGAGAAAAGTCTTTTAAAGATTGCCAAAGTATTGGAATAATTTAAAGCTCTTTTTAATGCAAAAATTCTTATTTATTTTTCCTTAATTTGGGTAGTTTTTTTTAAACATCTTTTAGGAAATAAATTTATTTATGGATAATCATATTATTTCATAACTTTTAGAATGAAATATTAATAAATAATAAAGATTCTCTCAATGATGGAATTCTAAAGAAGTTTGAGTAGTGATTTTCAAAAAATCTTTAGGTGAAAATTTTTTTAAAAAAATATTACTAAAGTATTGGAGTATTTAGAATAATTTGTAATATAAAAATTCTCATTTACTTTTTTTTTTCTACAAAAAAATGAATGAATTTTTGTATAATACAATAATATTACAAATTGATTAATGAATATCATTTTTTATACATATATATCATTTTTTAAAGAAACAAAAATTTTTGAAGATGAGATCTTAAAAAAGTTTGAGTAGTGATTCTTTAAGAATCTTTAGATGAAAAAATTTATCTAAAATACAACCAATATACTAGAGCATTTAAAATAATTTTTGATAAGATTTTTTATTTTTTTAAAAAATATAAATAAATAAAATTAATAACAAAAAATAATAAAAAGAAATAATTTTTGAATTAAAAGTATTATTTTATTACATGCATTTCAAATATTCATCTTGAAGATAAATATGAACCACAAAGAATAAAATTCTTGATAAGTCAAAGTAGTGATTCTTAAGATATCTTTAGATGAGAATGTTCTTTCTAATTTTGCCAAAGTATTTGAATATTTTTTAGAATTTTTCAATCAATAATGTACTTATTTATTTTTCAAACAAATAAAGATAAAAAAAATAAAATGTTTTTGCTGTAATAAGAAAAATCATGGAAATTATTCTTAAATATCAAAATTAAGACCTTTTTATCAAAATTAAAAAATAACACATAATTAATTGGTATTGTTTTTAAAATGGGCATGGTGAGAGTGCTATTCCTTCCCCACACGCAATCGTATACTCGAACTTGACTTTGTTTTTTTTTTGCAAATCCAAAATTCATCTCTTTAATAAATTTTAATTAATTTTAAAATTTTATTAAAAAGGTAAGTTTTAATAGATGATTAATCATACTTAGCTAAAAAAGATTGGTGGTAGCTCTTTTTCCTTTTTAAATTTGTTTAGTGACCTTAAAATCATTACAACAACTTAATGACTCCATTAGGGATGTATCTTTTTTAGAGTCAGGTGAAAATGAATTATGTGCTATCCTTAATTTTAATTTAATGGGCTTAATTGGTCTTTAACATTAATTTCCTTGATTTTGATTTTATTTTTTTAATAAAAATTATAATAATAAAGACAAAAATCACTTGCATTTTATTTTAAGTATGTCACTTATTCATTTATTACCTTATGATTTGTATATATTATTCTCAATATAAATTGTAAGGCACTTAGAATAGGGATTATGATGCTCTATTCTCTCATACACATAATGGCATATTCATATCATGCATGGCTCTATAAATGAGCTCTAACCATTTTAGAAGAGAGTAAAGTATCTATGTTCCCATGAGGTGATAACCTCTATAATGAAAAGTGAGATACTCTCACTCAGATCGAATCTTTTTTGTCTATAACCTATAATGGGTGAGGATTAAGTGTGCCACTAGTTTGCAATGAATGATGATATGAGGAACAATTTGAGAATCTTTAGATGCAGTAATTCTCAACCCAACATATAGTGAACTTTAGGGAGTCAGCCCTAAATAGAGCCATGCCGCACATTTTCTATAGTATTTATCCCGAATAAGTCACATGAAAAAACATCCCTTACTTTTCTTATTTATTTATTTTTTTAATTTGATAATTTGTATTATTTCTTTTAATAAAAAGGATATGAAAAGAATTATTAAGAAAAACAATCCTTAATTTTTTAAAAAGAAAAAAGGAAAAAAATACTTATAGTAAAATTTCTTCTTTCATGTAGTTTAATTCATTTGATTTGTGTCCAAAATTGGTAACAAAAAAATGAAGGTTTTTTCTTAAGTTATTGGCTTACTAATAAAAGTAAAAAAAAAAAAAAAATCTTTCAATCTTAGTCAATTTTGTGTAATTCTTTTTATGTGCCTGAATTTTTCCTTGTTCTGAAAAAACCAAAAAAAAAAAAAAAACCAAAAGAAACAAAAACCAACAAAAATGAAGAAAGGAAAAAAAATTCTTTAAATCTTAGTCGTTCTATGTGATTGCATTTCATGTGTTTTTTTTTTTTTGAAAATTTTCTCCTCCTAAAAAAAAAAAAGCTTTGAGTTTGAATGTTGTTTTATGTTTTGCATTTCATTCCTTCATGCATTTTTATCATGATCAGAAATAATAAGATAATACATGTACTTATCCCATGTAGATCATAATAGGATAATACATGCATTTCATCTCATCCATATTAATAAATAGTATATGCATTCCATTTCATGCACATGTTAATAAATGATACATGCAACCCATGCACGTCTTAATAGGTAGCACAATAACTCCATCTCATTACATATTTTAAAGTAATGTCAACCTCATTAGGCCAACACAACACATGCATTGCATTCGATGTAGACATATCTCATTTCATACAAGTATGTTATATTAGTAATAGGTATATATCTTATCACTAATGTAGTATGTCATTGTATTTCATGCATATAGATTCATGAATGGTAGGGTTTTATAGAATATGCATTGCATTTCATATCCCATCATCCCTACAATGGGGCATTACATTTTTTACATATCATTTAAGGGCTTGTACATATGAAAATCCATTGTCTTAGGCATCTTTGCATTTTATGGCATTTTTTACATCATCATCATATTCATATATTTATAAACATGTTCTGTGTGTCATGTAAATTAGCATTCGTTTGGAGGCATCAACTGATTCTTGTTAGGTCTAACACTTTTCCTGAGCATACTAAGGCATTAGGTGATTCGAATAATGATCAAAGTTTGGGCACACTCAAGAAAGAAATGGATGAATTGGCCTCATAAATGACTGAACTCAAAAGTTTAATTTTCAAGAAGGAGTTACCAAGCTTCAAACAACTCTCACAAACTATCTTAAGTCTAAACCTGCATTTAAATCCTTTCATGACTACTTTTAGCCTCCTTTCCAAGCACCCAAGATTAGGCCCCCAAACTTCATGCAACCTCCAAGAATTTCACACTTAAATTCATGTCCACCATTTCATATTTCACAATCACTTGTTTAGCTTACTATCCCACCACCACCTTTTAAACCCAATTTCTAACTCAAAGTTTCTTAATTCACTCCAACACCAACTATATTACCATTTTTCCAACAAAACAATCCAACTATAAAACAAAAAAACTCTCATACCACCAACATTAGAGGAAGAACCCCTATTGACCTAATACCCATATCCTACACAAATTTATACTCATAGCTCTTGAAAAAATACCTTAATGCCCTTGTCCCCATTAAACCCCTTAAACCACCTTAATGGTACAACCTCAGTGCTCGATGTGAATATCATTTTGGCATTATAGGCCATTCTTTGTTAGACTATACGTCTTTGAAATATAGGGTATAAGGATTGGTAAAAGCCAAATATTTGGGTTTGATGTCGAAATGAAGCTAGTTGTTTATAGGAATCTTTTATTGATCCATGCTAAGATAGCAAGTAATGCTATAGGTAATAGTAAAGTTCGCCAAGATAATGAATAAAAAATAGAAGCCCTAAAACATATGGTTGTCCCCATCAGCAATCACAATAAACTATTTTAAGATTTCTTAGACGAGACAAAAATGTGTATGAGTAAGTCTGGCACTTTATGGCCATAGTCCTAGGATGGTTTTGATATATAAACTTGAAAATTTTAGGGAATGAATGAAAACTTCTTTTGACTTGAATTTTCTATAAATGGATGTCTCTATTTACATTTCATTTTTTTAATAATGGTATGCCTAAAGGAGCCTATGAAAAAGAATAATGGTTATAAACATACTTTCACCAAACTTTTGAAGCAAAATGAATGTCTTTAAGTAACTCGGCCTGAATATAGTAAGGAATTTAAGCTCATTCTTAACAGTAATAATAAAATTTGACTTACATATCATACATCATTTGTTTGAATTCATTGTTTTTCATGCCAACTAAGGATAATGAATTGATTATGAGTATACTTTTGTCAAACATTCGAAGTAAAGAGATATTTTTGAAAGTCTTACCTAAATATTATAGGACTTTTAAATTATCTTTTAAGGCCAATAATAGAATTCATGTCATGTATTTCAACTTTTGGTAATTAATAAAATGTTCAAAGATAGCACATCCTAAGAAACAAGATCAGTTAATTTTATACACTTACAACACTTAAGCCTATACAAGAATCATGAAAAATAAAAATACAAGTTAGATGAAAATAATGGAAAGGGCCTAAAGAGAGATTAGAGAAATAGTTATAGGATTACAATGGAATATAGACAAACAATTGGTAGAATTAAAACAATGTTAACGAATTTGACAAAAAAAAATCGGATTGTTGACACACATGAGGCAATGGAGGAAACAACTATTAAAGAATCATTGTATCCACTTGGGTTCACATATCCATATGTTTAAGACCTCTATATGTCACAAACACCCCTTACAACCTATTAACCTTATATTGGCACTTCTACCAAATTATCCCAATTAAGATAAATATCAATCTCAGGCCTACTTCTTACTACCTCATTACTCTACCTAATTTGGATGATTCTAAATAATGGAAGAAACTAAAAAGAGTGTCAGATCCATTAAGAGATATAATGATGAAGGATATATATGACCTATTGGAAGAAAGACTAAAAGTAATTGAAAGCCATGATATATATAGGAGTGTTGATGCTAGAGAACTTAGTCTAATGCTTGATCTTGTCATTCCATCAAAATTTAAAGTCATAGATTTCAAAAATTATGATGAAACGAAATGTCCCTCAGCACATATCACTATGTACCACCGAAAGATGATGGGCCACACTTATGATGATAAGTTATTGATCCATTATTTTCAAGATAATCTTATCAAATCTACAGCAAAGTGGTATGCCCAACTAGACTAAAGTAAGATTTGCTTCAAGAATGATTTGGCTAGAGCCTTTTAGCACAATACAAGCATGTTGAAGATATAGCACCAGATAGGTTATCCTTGTAAAACATGAAAAAAATGTTAATTAAGACTTTCAAAAAATATGCACACTAATGAAAAAACATGGTGGCCCAAGTATAACCACCCTTGATAGAGAAAAAAATCATTGTTCTATTTGTAAATTCCCTAAACACTCTCTATTATGAAAAAATGATCAAAAATGTCTTCAAAAACTTTACTGACATGGTGATTTTTGGGATTATGATAGAAAATGCAATCAAGAATGATAAGATTAAGTTGAAAGGTGCAATTGATATTAAAAAGTGAAATACATCAAAAAAGAATGAAAGGGACATGTAAATAGTCACACTTAAGGGGTATCCACCTAAAAACTTCTTCCCATGTAATTTTTATCCTCTTCATGAACTCCACTTCCATGTTATAGGCAATATTTCTCAAAGCCTATATCTTTGTCAATCAAGCTAGCATTTAGGCTTTCCGACAAATCTTTATGCTCAAATAACCATTCATGATTTTGTCTCTATATTTGAGCCTACCACCCAACCAACAAAGTACCAAAAAATGACCAAAAAAAGTTTCAATCCCTATTTCTCACCTTTTGCCTTTCCTAATAGAAGGTCAGCACTTCACTCTTACGCTTCAAAAAATAACACCAAATCCGTCAATAAGGAGTTATAATCCTAATGGTAAGTGTGATTATCATATGGGGATAATTGGCTACTCGACTAAAAAATATAGGTAGCTAAAGAAAAAGGTTGAAGATTTTATCAAGAGTGGTATTTGGACTTTAGAACTTATGAAACAATGGAAGTTGACTTCATCTAATTGTAAAATGTGAGGAGTTGAAATAAAAAAAAAAGGTCTCAAGTTTTAAAAGATCAAGATAGGATGATTTTCTTTTAAATCTTTGACCTTTTATGTATGACATATGTATGGTGTCCCTAGGAGTTATTTGAATTAATCTTTTTAGAATTTATTTTGGAAGAAATGAATGCTTTGTATTTTTCTATGAAAATTTATTTTTATTCAATTTTTTGAATAAAAGCTCCTTAGTTTCCAAAATCATAAGATGAAAAATGCCTTGAAAAAAAAAAGAAAAAAAAAGAATGAAGAAAAAGAAAAGAAAAAAGAAGTTTTATTTTGTAATAAAAGATTAAAGAAGTATCAAAAAGTTGATGATCTTTATAAGAAATAAACTCACCAAATGCCTTCACATTATTTTCAAATCAATCAAAAGATTTCACTTATCAACCATAATCTTACAAGCGATATAAACCTAAATTCATTAGCCTTATCTTCACTTCATAATATTGCAATACAAAAAGGTGATGATCATTTGCTAGGCAATGAACAATGAGACAACAATTTAAGAAAAAAAATTTGAGATTCCTAGAAGATCAGGCAAAAATGATAATTTTTTTAGAATTTGGATGTCCTAATTTGATGTGTTAAGGCGACGCTATAGCTTCAGAATTCCTAAGGTCGAAGCCACCCAAGTCTTTTAAAATGACTACAAACATACTAGCCTTTCAATTCTTTACCCAAAAAATTATCCTTGTTTGGTATCTTAGAGCACATGGATCAAGAAGAAAAAAGTCATTGTCTTTAAGACAACTTGAATTATGATTAATCCATCCTTTATTGTGGATTAACATAGACTCCTTGATACCTTAAATAAGTTTATTCCATATGACCTTTTTTTCACATTAACCTACATTAGGAGTGGTTTGTCAAAATAATGTACTTTTTTTTAATAGTAGTGGGGGGCATGCAAAAAAAAGTAAAGAAAAAAGAAAAAAAAAAGAAAAGCAGAAAGAGAAAAATGAAAAGAAAAAAAATAAAAAAATAATCTTTGATTGCAGCATCATGCATTTAAGGCATTTGAATGAGTCCAAAAATAGAAATATTCCAATAAATTAAAAAAAAAAACTACAAAAAAAGAATTAAAGAGTTCAAAAAAAGTAATAACGACCAAGAAAATCCCAAAAAAAAAGGTGAAAGGACCAAACATAAAAAATTTTTCTTTAAATTTTGCTTTTTCAAAAAAATCGCTCTTTAAATTTGAGTAATTTTGTTTAAGATGATAAATTGCTATCTTTCATCATCATTTCACAAATGTAAAAATTTATCCCTTGTGATCCTATTTAAGCTTGATAAGATTTCTTTCATAATGAATCCTAACCAATGATCACCCTTTACACTGGGAGGCAAAAAAGATATATCTAAAGATTTGGTTTAGCAAAGTCTAAGGAAACAACCTTATATGATGAAGGTAAATATCCAGTAAAAAGCTTTCAAAGTTTTGAATCCACTTGAAAGAAAAGAAAAAGAAAGGTGAAAAAATGAGAAAATAAGAAAAAGGAAAGAAAATGAAAAAAAAAAAAGGAGAAAATGAAAAGAATAAGTGATTGTACTAAAATTTTAGTAGTTTCACACTCGTTTTTAATGTAATTTTACTTATGTTTTAGCTTGTTTCTTAGGATTTTTAGCAAAATTGCTCCTAAAGGCACATTAATCTTATGTGTAGGTACAAATAGAGAAAATGAAGAATTCTGGTTAAATTGGATACATTTTGGAGGATTTTTGGTGCAAAATTATACAATTAGCCTAAACTAATGTCAATATGCAATATTGACATTTAAGTAGTTTTCTTGATTTTTCTTATTTGAGTATGTTTAGTATTATTTTCATTTTTTTAATAAAACAGATGATAAAAATATTGATAGAATGTTTAGAAATTTAAAAAAAAAAGATATATGAAGCATGCAATAAGGACGTTGGTGCATGGTGCATAAAAGGAACACCAAAATTTCAAAGCGTTTCGAACTAGTTCAATAGCACCAATTAGAAGGGCTAATATGGTACTTTCAAGAGCTTTTATTGGACATTAAACTGACTTATTAGACTACCTATTACACGTCAAAGAAGAGCTTGCAAAGTGTTAAAGAAAAAACTAAATAGTCATGCACCAAATGCAGAAGTAAGGAGAAAAGAAGTCTCTGGAATCTCACCTCATTATAGATATTTTAGAGATATTTTTTGGGGCTCCATTCATCACTCACATGCCTATAAATAGAAGTGGAGTCAACCATTTTAAAAAGACTTTAGCTTAGGATTTTATTTTTCTTGTTCTTTAATTTTTGCACTTTCTTTTGCTGCATTTTACTTTCTTAGCAACAAAACAGCCCTTCATCTTCATGTTTTTCTATTGATTTTGATTGAAATTTTACATTTTTTTAAGTATTTTTTAGTGTTATTTACAATTTTGGCAATGAAAATTATAAATTTTATTGATTTCTAGCTCAATCTACTGATTTTTTGTTGATACTTAAATTTATTTTTTGAATATGCTAGTTCTGACCTACCAGTATTTTTTTATGATATCTCATTCAAATCTTACTTGTTTTTACACAAATTTTTTTTTCATAATTCAATTAGCTACAATATATTAAAAATTTAACCTCAAACTCTCACCACAAGTTTTTAGATCAAGCTTGGAAGATTCATTTGGATGCAAGTGATAGGTGCAGGTTAGATGTGATCAATTAACTTTGGTGTGGAACTGCTCTCTCCTTGGTGAGTTGTTTGCTTTCTTTTCACTCTAATCATTTTTTTTGCCTGTTTATTTGTTGATTCTTACTTGATTCATTTTATTTCTTTACATTCATTAGTTTGGATCATTTTCTTAAATAATGTTTTGATTTTCTAAATTTTGCACCTATTTTGAAATTGAGTTTGTTGAGCTGATTTTTTTATTGAATCATGCTTTTCACTCTAAGTCCTTAGTTTTCTTGTATATTTGTTGATTCTTACTTGATTCAGTTTATTTCTTTACATTTTATTACTGTTTGGATCATTTTCTTAGATGATGTTTTGATTTTCTAGATTCTGCACCTATTTTGAAATTGAGTTTGTTGAGCTGATTTCTTTATTGAATCATGCTATTTTCTTATTGATTAAGGTAGGTAATTCATAGATCTATGCTGTTCTAGCTTAGGTGAAGTTCATTTTTAGTATATAATTGCAACTTGAATTTTTTTTCTTTTGAATTTTCATGCAGTGCAGTACATGCCATTTGCAAGTCAGCTTCTGTTAACTGTTTGCTTAATTGTTCTTCATATGTTTTACTGCAATTTTGGATTTTATTTAGTCCTTTACTCTTTCATCCATATTCCAACTTAGATGAGTTTCAATTATACCATGTAGGAGTCTCAACAATGAAGTATAAAAATTCATTTATAACTTGTGTTTAACTGTTTCTGGTTTGCATTTCCTGTTTAGTTGACTTTTCTTTTACATTTATTTTATTCATTATTCTTTAGATCATACATTTTTATAGGTTGTTTAATGGTTGGTTAAAATTTAGTTCAAGTTTAGGAAACCTTGCATTTTTAGCTTTGTTTACATATGCAATTGATAGTCTTATGGTGATGTTCATTGTAAACGTTAATCTTTGCTATAGGTTTTACTTTCAGTTATTTCATGTTCATGTCATCTTTGTTCATGTATTTTATATTTGATTTTCAATTTTGTATTTTATTTTACATAGTATTTATTTTTTCATGACTTGTTTATCCTACTTGATTTTAGTTAGTTACTTGCATTTTTCTAGTAGAATTTTAATTTTGATATATTTAGTTTTAATTTATTTTTGTTAGTTTACGTATTAAATTTTTTTTATTTTTTAATTTTACCTTAGTTAATTTTTCATGGATATATTGAATAAAATTTAGAAAGGTAAGGTGATAACTGGTACTTAGCTTAGAAAGTTCTACTTAATCTTTATGATATAGACATTCCGATCGAAATGTCACTTTTATTACTTGTCTGACCTGTATACTTGCATATTTTTCATATCAATAAGGAGAATAGAAAAAAGAACAAAAAAAACAACAAAAATGAAGAAATGGAGAAAATGAAAAAGAAGTAGCATAAAGAAAAAAAAAACAAAGGAAATGAAAGTAAAAATATGAAAAAATGGGGAAGAATGAAAAAAAAAAGGTGAAAGAAAAAAAATGAATGATTGAATAAAAAGCATGGGGAAACGAAATGATAAATGCCCAAAAATGAATTCTTCAAAGATTGATCCTTGGTTTAAATTTTTCTTAAACACTTATTTTAGGCCTATCTATCTTATTTTTAGAACTCCAAACCTTGACTTCCATTACGTCGTAATAAAAGTTCATATTGAATCAAACACGGTTGCTTAAAATTGAAAAGTTTTTCTTTAAGAAATGACTATAAAACCTAAGAACCTTGTTTGTCTCTCTTATTACCTAATTACCTGTTTAGACCATTATCTTATTTTAAATAAGTTTGAATTCTTAAATGCATGGTGTAATAAGAAGAAGATGAAGAAGAAAAAGAAAAAGAAAAGAAAAAACAAAAAAAGAAAAAAAAAGATGAATATGGCTCAAGGGTGAAAACCTTACAAAATAGTTGTCTAGAGAAAACTTGGAATGCCTTAAAGCCATTCCTAATATTAAGATAAGACACCAACTAAAGGTAACCCATACCTTCAAAAGATCCAAAGATATTAAAACTCTAAAAGCTTGAAATGCATAAAAAAATGATTAATTTTAAAAATTTGAGCATTCTTTCATTCTCATTAAATGACTTTCAAAATTTTAAGCCTCTTAGAACTAGCTTTATTGTCTATCAAAATGCCACATTTAGATACTAAAGAAAATGGTAAACATGTTTGATTTTCAAAAGATTCATGTTTTAAAGAAACTTATGTCTCATTTGTAAGCCTACATGGAAAATTATACACTATTTTTACCTCTTTTAAGTGTTGAAACCTTTTTGAATGTACTGAAACCTCTATGTGCTAATACCTTTCAATCCATTTGGAAAGAAAATATCACCTCTTTCATTTCTAATAAGGAATATCATTTCCTAATAGACTCCCAAAGTCATATTTGTTCAGATATTTCATTCTCTTTGACTAAGAAATTTAATTATATGAGGTACATTTTGTTAACCATTTTTGAAAAATTATGAATAACCAATCACACTTTTTTTGAAAAACAAAAAAATCATATTTGAGAAAATTATTGAATTGTGAGAATATTTAGAGTAGTTCAGATTCAAGAAAGAAAAATAATTTTCATTGAACGACCAATGTTGTTGAAAAGGAAAGAAAAAGGAAAAAAGGTTTTTGGGAATGGTGAGGTGTTTTCTTGTTTTCACAATCAAGTTTAAAACACATTGCATGTTGCATTGAACGTTCAAAAAGAAAATGGAAAGGAAAACATGTTGAAAGGAAAATTAAAAAGCCTATTGGAAAAGTAAAGAAAACAAAAATTGGTAAATAAACCATAAGGAAAATAGGTGAAGGCACAAAAAAAATGAGAAAATGGAAAAAAGACCCTCTCATGAGAAAGTTAAAAAATTAATTTGATGCACAAAAAAAAGTCAGTAGAAATAAAATCTAAAAAAAAAAAAAAAGATATTTGTATGTGATCATCATGTTTACATTTGCATTATGAAAAAATGTATTTATACTTGCATCATTGCATTACATTTGCATAACTTGGATAGAAATTTGCATTTGTATGAAACATATGCATCAGGAAAAAGACATTTATATTTGCATTTGAAATGAAACATTTACATATTTGCATAGAGCATTCATTGGCATCTTTGCATGGAGTATAGTTTGCTTCTGTATGATCATTTCAATAGTCTTTTGCATCATGGTTTTATTTGCCAAATTTTGGGTAACAAAGCAAAAAAGAGAAAATTTATTCTTTTGAAATTTAAAACACTTAAGAAATGGTGTGAAACACTTATGAAAGACAAATTTGAAATATTAGGCATTTTCAAATCTAAAAAATAGGATATTTTGAAATAAAGAATGAAAAACGTTTGAAATGAAAAGAAAAAATTTCAACCCCTAAAGGAATAAGGATTAGGAGATTGAGTACATGATTTTCAAGACCTTCGGGTAAAACTTTGAATGATTTTCAAGACCTCCTAACAAAATTTTAAATTTTAAAATGATTTCCAAAAACTTCCAACAAAATCTTAAAATTTTGAACAATTTTCAAAATCTCTGGGCAAAACTTTAAATTTTTAAATAATTTTCCAAGACCTTCAAGCAAAGATTTGAAAGATTCGTAAGTTCTCTAAACATAATGCTTTAAATTTTTAAAGTTTCAAGGTCTCATTTTAAAGGAGCATTCATAGCATCTAGATTTGTAAGACCTCCGAACATAATTTTTAAATCCTCTGGACAAGATTCATAAGTTTTTCGAGTAAAATATGTTTTAGTGTCGAGGTTTGTAAGATCTTAGGGCATAATCTCTAAGTCTTCTGGACAAAACATTTTATATCTTTAAAGTTACATTACCTCTTATTCGAGGAGCTTTCGTAAATGTGGAGATTTATAATACGTTCAAGTATAATCTCTAAGTCTTTCAGATAAAATTTGAAAGTCTTTTGAGCAGAATTGATTTTACTATCGAGATTCATAAGATCTCCAAGAGTAATCTCTAAGTTCTTCGGGAAGGATTTATAAGTCTTCCAAAGTAAGTCTTTCAAGTATGATCTCTTATTTCATTTTCAAAGTTATTAAATCTTTGTTTAAAGGGGTTTTTAAATTTATTTTCAAAACTTTTTAAGCTTTTATTTAAAGAAGCTTTAAAATTTATTTTCAAAAGTTATTGAGCATTTGCTTAAATGAACTGTTAAGTTTTTTTTTTTAGGAAGAAAAAAACCAAAAAAAAAAAATCCCAAAATAAAATCTAGAAATTTTTTTTTTAAAAAAAAAGCAAAGCAAAAAAAAAAATTGAAAAACCTTAAACCATTAACTCAAGATAAGATTGTTGTTATGCATTTACCTTATTTTTAATTCTAAAAATATGCAAAGAAAAACAATTGTAAATAGTTAATTTTATTTAAATCAAT
The DNA here is from genome assembly GCF_002303985.1 of Durio zibethinus. Next base: position 14,115,905 of record NW_019168481.1, read on the forward strand.
TTAAATTTATTCAATTTCTAAACTTAATTTAAACATTTCAATTCAGGCAAATCACACATTTTAATTGGATTGAGTTTGATTAAGCTTTGTTTCGAATTAATAATTTTTGGACTATTTTTATATGAACTCAAATTTAATTCCATTAATTATTGGATGAATTTTAAGTTTAAGTTTAAAAGCTTAATTCAAAAAATTGAAATCAGATTATGAAGGCCCAAATTTTTTAAAGTTTAATTTTGATAAAACAAGCTTAGAACATTTTTTAAAGTCCAAATCTAATATTGATAGCCCAAATGCAATTTTAAGGCCAATTACTCTAAAAATTACAAAAAAAAAATTAATTACACAAAAAAAGGGAAACAAATTTGAAGGTCAACAACTAGGGCATTAAATGATAGGTTCTGGCTCTGCTAGCAACCACCATCCTGCTCCACTACCCTGCACCCTAGTATAGCAGGTCCTCCACTACCCACTAACCTGCGCAACCTTACAAATTTTGTCCATTATGAGAATTTACAAATTAAAAGACTAAATGTACCATGCCTTCTCATCATCACCACCAGCCCACTATACCTAAAGCTAACACCATCAAAATCACCCTCTTTTGAAACCACAACCCAGCCGTTCCACCCATTCTTTCATTGTCAAATCTTGATCACCACAACCACTAACAAACCTATCCTTGTTCTACCTAAAAAAGCCCCAAGCAGCCCCATTCAACCTCTTGGCCACACCGCCCCTGTTTCGAACCCCCAATCCAATACCATAACCACCAAAACCTCTACAAAGAAAATCCACCGCCTTTGCCTACTACCTACTGCCCTCCGCATTACCCATTCGGCCACCATTGAAATTTGACCCCCACCTCACCAAATCACCCACAGCACCAACAACTCAATAAACACCATAACCCAACACCTACACAAACCCCAATCACTAGCTTTTCCAACCAAAACCAAAACCCCCACATTGACCCCTTCGCCAACCGATAAATCACCCTTCATAAGCCCTAAACTTAACCCTTACACCCCAAAACCCAGTAAAGTCCATCAAACATCTAAAAATACAACAATAGTCTTCCACAGATGGAAAAACCCAGCAAAAAAAAAAAGAAAATGTAGCAAAAAAAGCCCAAAACACACAAATAGAAGGGAGCCTTTGGGGTTTTGGTTTAATTAGTTTAAAAAGGTGTTGGATCTTTTTTTTTTTTTTTAGAAAGAAAGAGGATAGGGAAGAGAGCAACATATTGAGAATTGGGGCCATTTGATCGGTGGACAGCAACAATTTTTTTTTGGGTTAATGCCACTGATTTTGGGTTTAGATCCAAGGGTTTAGAGGCGTTTCGAGAGAAAAAACAATTGGAGAACAGAGGAAAATAAGTAGGGATGTTCATTCAGATGGATTTTGGAAGCCAATTGGCGTCGATGAGCGACAGCCGACAGCAAAGGTCAACGACTGCGATAGTGGTTTTCTGTCGGGATCTAAGCTTATAAAGAAGGGTCAATTTTTTTTTAAAGAGTGATTTTTTTTTTTTTTTTTCAAAGAGAAGGAAGAAATGAATGAAAAAAACTTAAGGTTTTATAGTTGAAAAAGAATGCTGACCTGACCCGACTTTGGTTGCCCATTCTTTCGAACCAACCTGATCCGCTTCAGCAACCCGATCTACTGGAGCCCATTTGGTTTATTGTTAGACTACAAGTGTTTGGGTTTGGTTAACACTCGCCTTAGGTTTGTTCATGGGATTGGATTTGAATCCAACATAGGTAAATTCAATGCAACCCACTATTTGTTTATTTTGTATGCATTTTTTTTATATAAATATATATTTATTTTTTAAAATTGTTGGTAATGAAATTTTATATATATTGTTTTCTTTTAAAATATATATAATATATACAATTATTAAGATTATAATATTAAATTAACCTTATGAAATTATATTTATTAATGTAACGAAATTAAAATTAAATGAAAATCTTTTGATGATAAGACTTTGAGAAGTTTAGGTAAAGATTTTTTAAAATTTTTAGGTGAAAAATTTTCTAAAAATTGTCAAAGTATTAAAATATTTAAAAGTTCTTTTTAATATAAAAATTTTTATTTATTTTTTCTTAATTTAGGTAATTTCTTTAAACAACATTTAGGAAATAAATTTATTTATGGATAATTATATTATTGCATAACTTTTAGAATGAAATATTAATAATTAATAAAGATTCTTCTGATAATAGGATTTTAGAGAAGTTTGAGTGATGATTTTAAAAAAATTCCTATATAAGAAATTTTTTCTAAAATATTATTAAAATAATTAGAGTATTTAGAATAATTTTCAATATAAAAATTCTCATTTACTTTTCTTTACAAAAAAAAAAGAATGAATTTTTGTATAATACAATAATATTACAAATTGATTTATGAATATCATGTTTTATGCATATATATCATTTTTTAAAAAAACAAAAATTTCAAATGATGATATCCTAAATAAGTCCGAATAGGGATTTTTTAGGAATCTCAATGTAAGAAAATTCTTCTAAAATACCGTCAATATGTTGGAACATTTAGAATAATTTTTTATAAAGATTTTTTATTTTTTTAAAATAATAATAATAATAATAATAATAATAATAATAATAATAAATAATTTTTGAGTTAAAAGTATTATTTTATTACATGCATTTCAAATATTCGTCTTGAAGATAAATATGAACCACCAAGAATAGGATTCTTGAAAAGTTTGAATAATGATTCTTAATAGATTCTTAGGTAAGAAAGTTCCTTTTAACATTGTTAAAGCATTGAAATATTTTTGAAAAATTTTCAATAACCAAGGTTCTTATTTATTTTTCATATAAACAACGATTAAAAAAAAAAAGAATAGAAAAATGTTTTTGCTATAATAAGAAAAATCATTTAAATTATTCTTAAATTTCAAAATTAAGACCATTTTGTCAAAATTAAAGAATAACACATAGTTAATTAATACTGTTTTTAAAATGGGTGAAGTTGTTAATTTTTTTTCACATGTAACCGTACTTTCAAACTCGACTTTGTGTTTTCACATAATTAAAAATTAAATTTTTAAATAAATTTTAATAAATTTATGGTTTTTATTAAAAAAATAAATTTTAATAGGTGAACAATCATACCTAGTTAAAAAAGATTAATAACAACTCCTTTTTTGTTTTTAAATTGGTTTAGTAGCCTTAAAACCTTTACGACAATGGCAAAATTGAACTAATCAATCTCCAAATTATAGTAAACTAAATTCTTAAATTTAGAGAAAGGGAGAAAAGAAAATAAAGAAGAAAAAGAATAAAGAAAAAAAAAGAAAAGTTTATTTAATTTAATTTTCACATATATTAATTACACTACATGACAAATTTTTATCTATTTTATTGACGTAATATGAAATTTTATCTTAGTTGACAAAATAATTATTAATGTTAAGTTTTTCATCCAAATAAAGGTTTAATTGAATACAAATAAATATTGAATAGGTTGATTCATTGTAATTAAAAAAAAAAAACTAAGGGCTTGGATAATTTTTTAATTATAATTTAGGGGTTTTTACACCCTTTAGGATTTTCTTTTATTATTCATTAGGCATTTATGAAACTATTAGTATTCATGAATTCAATTAATTGTGAATAAATGTATTTTGTATTATTTAAAATTTAAGCCTAAATTCATATCTACTACATTTAAATATTCATGAACTTAATCGTTCATGAATATATGGTATCAATGAACCTAATTAACTATGGATGAATTTATTTTGACTATTCATGAAGTTAGGCATTTATGAATCTATAATATTTGTAAATTCAATTAATTGTACTATTGATTAATTATGAATTAAATCCAAATTAAATGGATCTAACTATTTTTTAACTTAATCATTCATGAATTTATAATATTCATAATTTTAATTAATCGTGAATACATGTACTTAGTATTTAATGTAATTTAAGTTTAACATATTTATTAAATAGTATAAATACACATGAATCAAATCATCACATTAAATCCGCAACAACACATTAAATGTGATCTAGTATGTATATAATATTAATAAAGTAATTTTTTTACTTTAATTTAAAAAATTTATTTTTTAAACCCAATATGAGATGTTAATATTACACCCTTTATTAGCTTTTTTTCTTTTTTTTACTCATTTTTAGTTTTTTTTTTACTTTTTTCTTTTACAATTTTTTCACTTTTTTTTTTTGTTTTTGATATTTTGTAGATTAATTTTATAGGGTCAATTAAGATATTTATATTTCATTTCCTTTTTTTTTTCCTTTCATATTTTTTAAATTTGATAAATTTTGCCAAACTATCATAAAGTGTAAGTTCAAGAACCTATCCATTAGATACAAAAAATAAGAAGTCATCACCAATGTTTTTTATTTAAATATGATTGATTATCTATATGAATATATTTTTTTTAACTTATCCTAAACTTAACTTAAAATCTCAAAAAAAAAAAAAAAAGATTCCGATATATAGCAATAGAACTAAGTTCAAAGTTGATTATGTATAAGTAAGATTTTAATACCCCGTAACGCTTAAAATCGATTTCAAATTAGTCTTATATTATCTTATTTAAGCTTTAATAAAAAATAATTTTTATAAAATTTGATATTTAAATATTGAAAAAAAATCCTTAAGTTTGTACCAAAAATTTTTTTTTTCATTTCAAAAGTATTTAAAATAAACTCATTGTTTATTTCAAAAAGCCTCCATCATTAGATTTATTAAATATTTTATGACAAAAAACCAAATTATTTACATCCTATTTATTTATTCATGAATATTATTTACAAATCAATTTCAAAATAATTATTCAAAATAATTATACAAACATATTTACAATTTTTCAAAATTTACAAAATAAAAAATTTTTTTTTCTTTTTTCAAATCAAAGAATAAACAAGGTAATAAATGAAAAATCAGAACATATAAAAACTGAATTAAAAAAAAAAAAAAAACCCTTGTGAATCGGGTTAATGGAAATGCAGATTCGGCTTGGGTCTAAGCAAACTGCGCGAATCCTTTTATGCTGGGTTCAAAACATTGCATTTCACTATTCTATAAAGTAAAAAAAATTACCTTATTCCGTTTTCTCTTTTAATTTCTCTCTAAACTTTCCTCTCTTTAAACTCTTTTTCAAGAACAAGGCCAGAAAAATCCTTAAACCCATATCTTAACGTTACACCGCAGCCTATGCCGCCTTTTACCATCAGTTACCGCCATTTCCGGTGATCGTGAAACCCCAAATAACTCTTTGCCGAATCTCCTCTTTTCTCTTTTCCTATTTTCTTTCATTTTCTTCTTCACTAGCAATGCCTCTTTTGTTTCTAAAACTCTTCTTTCTTAATTTTTCAACCCCAAATGAAAACCCAGTAGAAATCCAAACCTTAGCGAATTTCACGGTCGCCGTCTGCTATTCTGCCACACCATGCTCCGCCGTTCGCTAGTAACAAAAAAAAAACTTTCTGACTCTTTTCTCTTCAGTAAGAGCACTATCCCTTTCCTTCCTTTCGAAGCCTCACCCAAGCTCAGCCACTGTTTTAGCCTCCGCTTTTCGTTGCCCGCAACCCAAAATCAATCCTCTTCTTCTACAAAGACTAAAACCAAATAAAGCAATCTCAAACCAAACTAAGGCCCTATTTGGATGGCCAGTTGCCGCCAATGAGGTGAGATTATAGCCTCCAACTGCACTGGCCATCCATTTGTGTTACAAGAAAAGCTGCTTTTTCATCGCACTGGATGTATTTTTTGATTGGAGCTCATGGCCCCAGTGGAAAAACTCACTGCCCATTATATTCTTTTTTCAATTAAACCCTTGTTTTCTCTTCTTTTTTTTTTTTGTTTACCCTTAAATCTTTTCCTTTCTATTTTTTTTTTTTGTTTTGATTTGTTTTATTATATTTTTTTTTGTTAATTTAATATAACAAATAAAATATGATAATTATATAATAAAATATCAATAAATAATTAAAAATTAAATAAATTCTAAATTTTATAATCAAATAACTATTTAATAAATTAAAAAATAAATATTTTATAATTAATATAAATTAACAAAAATATATAATTACATAAATAATAAAAACTAGACTTGACAATTTATGTTTTCATGTCGTGTCTTATGTTGTGTTTGATATGTGTTGTGATATAAATTATTAAAATACTAACACAACAAAAATTATAAAATGTGTTTAAATTTTAAACACAAATATAACATATTTAATATACGTGTTACATGTGATACGATATGATTAATACGTGTATAATTAATTCATTTAAACACGACACAAATTAACATGAATAATATGAATATATACGAATAGACACGATTAATATGATATACATGAATAGATATGATTAATATAAATATATATAAGTAACGACTAAAATAATAAATAACGATAAACTATGCATCATTTACAGCTTAATAAATTTGGTATATTAATAATATAAAAAATACTTACATATTAAAAAATAAAAAAATTTAATACTCCTTTAATATGTATTTAATATATATATATTTAAATTTTAATTTCTATTACATAACTATATAAATTTTTAGTATAAATTCAAAATGAAAAACTATTAAAGATTAAATAATAAAATAATAATGTATAGGATTAATATTTATATTTATATTGCATTTATATTATTAATATAAAAACATAATTTTATAATAATTATTAAATGAATATCATAATTAAATGTTTAAAATAATTTTTATATGATATTAAATAACTAATTAAGTATCATAATTAAAAGATTAAAAGTTAAAATAATATTTATATGTTTATATTAAATTAAAATAAATATAAAAAATGTGTTAAACTTGTTAAATATGTTAAACGTATGCTAGTATAAAAAGATTAAATTAAATGTATTATTTGTGTCGTATCATATATTTAAATGTGTCAACACGTATATAACACAAATTGTGTCGTGTCGAAATTCATGTTAACATGAATAAATACGAAATACGTTTTTTTTAAAACACATATACAATATTTTCGTGTCATTTTCATATCGTATTTGAAATTATCAGATCTAATAAAAATAGAAAACTTTAAAATAATGTCTTTAGTGGTCATTTTCTATTCTCACTACACGTCATTTCATTGGTACTACTACTTTTGCTTCCAAACACATATTTCACTCTTGATTTTAATCTCATTGCTATAATAAAAAATTTCACTACCATAATAATTAATCTCACCACCACCATAGTTTTTAATCTCATCGAAACTAATTTCATTGTCCATCCAAATAGACCCTAAATCGAAGACCCAAAAAATTGACTTTGCTCTTGAGTGATTCCACTAACAATGTTATTCGCCTATGTTGATTGTTTTTGTTTTGTGGTCTATTGGATTGATTATATTAAGTTGCTAATTGTTAATGCCTGCTACCTTAATCCTTGGTTTCTCTTGCTTTGTGCTAGTGTGTCTAACTGTTTGGGTTGTTTGTGCTACTTTGATTATGGGTCTATTTCTAGGTGCTGCTAAATTATAGTTCTGACTTTCCAAGTTTGGGTTTTACTTTTGGGAATGAAATGTTTATGGTGGATTATGTTTTTGAATTTGCACTATAATTAATTGATTGATGTTTTTGCTATGTAATTGCTACTAGGTTTGTGGATAGGTTTAATTCTAAGTATGGATTTGGTTGTCTGTGTTGTGCCTTTGCAAATTAATTCTAAAAATTGGGCTTGTTTGATTTGTGAAACTTTTTTCTTATTTGATTATTGATTGAGGATTTTGGTCTCTAGAATTCTATAACTATTTTCCCCTGTGGAATACCTCTGCTTTGTTAAATCCTTTGTTCTTCAGTTTCATCTAGGATTGTGCCCTCGTTTTCCACCAATGAGACAAGCTAAAACCTTTTTTTTTTTCTTTTTCCTAATTCTTTTCCCTGTTTAGAAATCCCAAAAAACTTCAAAAATCTCTTTTGCCTAAAAGAACAAGCAATTATTTTATTTTTAATTTTTGCTTTGTGATTGTTTGTAGTGGCTTGATTTGCTTCCTGATTGTCTATAACTCTTGCTATTGATTACTATTGGGTTTGGGTGATTTTGAGATTAGTTAAGGATTTTCTGTTGGATTTTATTTTCAATTGCTGGCTGATGTTATTAAGGTTGTGTGTGCTGACTACTTTTTGATTGTTAACTTTGCTACCTTTCTTGATTCCCCTTCTTGAGTTGCTAATGAGCTACTTTTATAGCAAATTTTAGTCTAAAATTTTAAAAGAAAGATTTAAGGGAATCAAATTTATCATGATCCAATTCTAACTTTGCATAATTCCCTCTCTTTTTTCAAAAGAATTGGAGTCCAAATATTGCCAAATTTACTCACCAAATCTTTAAGAATATTCACAGAATCAAATTTTCCCAACATCTTTTTTCTAATTTTTTTGACTTTCTTGACAAAATAAAATAAAAATAAAAATAAATAAAAAAATAAAACATTTTTTTGTCTTTAAATTTAGGCATAAAAAATGGCTTTGAAAACTGTATATCAAAATGTAATTCGAGATTCAATAATATCAAAAAGATTCTAGACAAAATTAGATATCTATATAAAAAAATAGTGAATAAATATGGCAAAAAAAATTTGACTTGCGATTAAATTAGGCAATTCAAAACACGACACGAAAAGGATAAAAAAATAAAACAAAAGTGATATAAGTTAAAATTTTAGCAAAAATTATATATGAATTTAACAAAAACAAAAAAAAAATGCATTTTGTATTTTTTGTGTTGATATAAATTATAATATATAATTTTTATGTAAAACATAATATGAATGTATGAATTTTTACTATTTTAGATGATATAATGCATTAATTATCAAATCCATCATAATAACCTGCGAATACATTTCTAATTAGGAATAAAATGTGAATATATGATTAACATTATCATGAAATAGATTTTTTGTGTTTATTTTTTTCTTTTTCTAAAACAACCTTTTTTTATGCACTTTAATTCGTGGAAAAAAGTATTAAAAAATCATCCATTTATTTTTCTATAAATTTTGTTGGTTTTTACCAAAAAATGAATATAAAGCAAAGAAAGGTTGGATTTTTTTCTCTTTACACATTTGGTTTTCTTTTTAAGCAAAGTTACCATCTCACATTCTCATTACTTTTCAACTTGGGATTTATAAAGAAAACAATTCCAAAAAAATCCAATCTCATAGTTATCAAGAATTAGACTATAAAAAACAAGTTAGCAATTTTTTTTTTATATTTATGCCTTAATTATTAAATAAAATAGTAATTAGTATGTTTTAAAATCATGTTTAATTATGACTTTATATAGGTAAAAATTTTTTATACACTTGAAATGTACACTTTTTTTTTTATATCTAAAGGCATGTGTTGCATCATTTTTCTTTTAATATAGTATGTCAAACAAGACAAAGAATTGAAAGAAATATATACATAGTATTTTAGGTTTCAATTTTTCTATTTTCTTAGACAAGATAAGCAAGATTGTGTCAAAATGAAAGAACGAAAGAGGAACAACTAAGCAAGAAAAAAAAAGTTTTTCTAGTGTTTTGTGTGTACATTATTATATAAGTTGATATATGTTAGCTTAAATGTATATAACAATCTAAGAGATGGTGAATTGGATTGTCACCAAATTCTTTCTAAAAAACATTGTCACCAAATTCTTTCTAAAAAACTAACTTTTAATAAATTTGAATGAGAAATTTAAAATAATAAAATCTTTAATGAAAATTTGATAAGATTAACAATAATAAAGAAAATAAAGCACATATAAACAAAATGAAATCAAAAGGATTAAAGATAGAGAAACTAAATACAAAGATTTATAAAGATTTGGTTTTTCTTTAAAGACATCTAGGTCCTCTCCCTTAACTTTACTAACCAAGCTTTAAATCCTTAGTAAAATGTTATTTTATAAGTTACATTCTCTATCTTTTCAAGATTCAAGATAGCAACTTCTATCCTTTGTAAAATTCTATCCCATCTCAATACAAAGCTCTTAAGAGGATATTGTAGACACCCAATTTGATCCAGGGCCAGATCAATTGAGCTTGGTCCAAATGGATAAGCCCAATTTTGCTTTTATTTTGTATTTTATACTTTTTATTATTTTTATTTTTATTTTATATTTTATGTATATATTTTCCTTTGTATCTTATGTATTTATTATTTATTTATTTATTATTACTATGTATTAATATATGTATATCTTTATTATTATTATTTCTTTCTTTTCTGTTAATATTTATATATTTTTTATTTATCTAGTTATATATTTATTTATTCATTTATATATTATAATTTATCTATTATTATGATTTTTTTTATTTATCTTGTAATATTTTTTATTTATCTTATTATTATTTTTTTCTTCTAATTATCTATTAATATATTTTTTTTATTTTTATTTATTTATCTTATTTTTTTTCTTTTTTTTTTGGGCTGAGATTGAACTTGTTGAAGAATCTTACCGTGAATGAGGATTCAATCAGAATCCAGATTGGATTCAAAGATTGAATCTCCATCCAAAAAAAGAATAGGGATTGATCAGAAACTCTTTTGATCAATCCCTATAAATAGGTACTGGAACAGAAGCAAAAGGAAAGACATGAGAGAAAGAGTTACTGGCTGAGAAAAAAGGCAGACAGAAAAAATTTGAAAGCTGAAAAGGGGTTTGGAGGCGTTAGAATAGCTTTAGGAATCAGTGGGAAATTTTTGGAGATTTTTCTGTGAATTTTTTTTTAAAATTTTTGAAAAATTTTCAGATTTCGGTTGAATTTTTCGACAAAGGTTGAATTTTTCGGTGACTATTCCGGCCAAGTTTGAAGTTTTCGACCAGCTGCCCAGTTTTCGATGAGAATTCCCAGAAACAGACCAACTTTCCGATGAACTTTCGACGAAAAACTCAAATTTCGACGAAAATTTTTAGAATCTGGTGAATATTCAATCGGAGTTTTTCGGATTCTAGAGAGAAGGGAGAGATAAAAGAAGGGAAGAGAGAGAAGAGAAAAAAGGTTCTGCTGAAAAAATGACAGAATTAACCTTATATACCCTCTCAAAACGACGTTGTTTCTACGTTAAATAACCCAGAGAATCCGCGCATTTTACCGAGATTCGACCTGACCCGAGCATCGACTCGCTTTCGACCCGCGCGTGACTCACCTCTCTAAGCCGTTAGTCGAGCCGAGTTGATACCCCGAGCCGCGTCTCCAAGCCGTTTTTCTTCTTTGAGCTAAGCCGAGCCGAGCCATAAGTCGAGGCGTTCCCATGTTTTTTTTATATAATTTTTATTATTATTTATTTATTTATTTATTATTATATTAGGATTGTTTAATATTTTTTCTATTTTTTTATTTATTTTATTTTATTTATTTATTTTATTTTCTCTAAAAAAAATAAAAAAAATATTTTTGAGGAAAATTGAAAGTATCAATTTTCCTTAAGAATAAATTTTCAAAAAAGGTTTTTTTGAGGAAAAGTTGAAAGTATCAATTTTTCTTAAGAATAAATTTTCAAAAAAAGTTTTTTTTTTTGAGGAAAAGTTAAAAATATTCATTTTCCTAGAAAATAAAAATTTCAAAAAAATATTTGTAGGGAAAAGTTGAAAGTATCAATTTTCTTTGAAACTAAAGTTTCCAAAAAAAATATTTTGAGAAAAAGTTGAAAGTATCAATTTTTCTTTGTACAAAAGCAATCATTTTTTTCTTTTTTTATTTCTTTTAAATTTTTTTAATGTTAAATAATCCGACGATGGAGCCTCTACAAGTGAAACAATAGTTTTCTTGCATACTCTTGAGGTGAGAAAATTTTTTCAATTTTCTGCTAAAAGTATTAGAGTAAACTGAGAATAATTTTCAATAATTAATTACTTGGTAAAATTTTAAGGCTTATTAAATAACACAAAATTAAGCTGGTACCATCTTTTGATTGGCGTTATGAGGGTGCTATAACATTCTTCACACGTAACCGAACTCCCGAACCCTGTTCTGGTTAGTAGACCTGAATCTATTCTTTTAGGGACCCTTAAACTTAGGTGTTTTCTGAAAGGACAGATTCCTTAGGTGGCCAATCGCACCTAGATAAAAAAGATTGATGATGACTCCTTTAAGTCAATGTCTAGCGATAGATCCCCGAATTTAGACGTTATGACAGATATCACACCTCTTGTTCTCTAATCCCCTTTGAATGTCAAAGGAATTTGCAAATAATGGAAAAACCTCTAATAGGTAAATATTTGCTAGGGTTAAGTACAAATAATGATAAAAGAAAAACAAATATAACTAGGATATAAAAATGAAAAAAATTAAAACTCTAATATTTAAAATGCTCTTGAATTCTTAAAAAAATGATTGTAAGGCTTGTCGGTGCTTCTTTTTATTTTATTTAGTTATTTAGTTAAACCAATAATTCATTATTGGAACAGATAACAAAAACCATTTCATTCGACATTCGTAATTTTTTATTTTCCAATGGATTTACATCTTTCATTAATGGAAATTTTTTGATTAGTGAGTAATAGCTCTGGTTGTTCGCTGTTCAAGAATTCTTGTTTCGGCAGTTCATACCATCCATACATAGTGTTTTGATCTAAGATTTCAATTCTTCCATGTTTCAGCAGTAGCATATTGTTCCATGGAGCTAAGGTCCAAAATATGGAAGAAACATGTGTTTCCACAACCTTCTTTCTTCACAAATGTGTTGGAATGCATAATTTATAAAAGGACATGGGTTTGTAGCCATTGGGGATTGATTGGGTGAAAAATACTCATTGTTCTTTTGAAAAACTAACCGTTTGAAGTTGTCTGAGCTAAAATTGATTAATCCATTTTTAGAGGAGATTGATCCATTTTTAGAGGAGGTTGATCCATTTTAGTAATTTTGAAATCAATTTGCTTTTTGTATAAAAAATAGATTGATCATTTTTCAAAGGGGAGCAATCAATTTTTGCAATTTTCAAGTTTGAGATCATTTTATATAAAAAATCAATCGATCTATTTTTAAATAGATCGATCCATTTTAGATTTTTACCAAAACTTTTTGTTTATGTGCAAAGAGAATCGATCTTCTTTCGTAAATTTGTATAAAACATGTTTTCAATAAGGAAATAAGTTTGTTTTTTGTCCCAAATCATTTTTCGTTTGAAAAATTGCTAACAAAATTTTCTTTTTGAGTTCAAAGCATTTTTTCAAAATATTTTTCAAATCAAATATCACTTTGGAAAAATATTATTTATTTAATATCAATATATATATGTCATAACGTCTAGATCCGGGGATCTATCGCTAGACATTGACCTTTAAGGAGTCGCCACCAATCTTTTTTATTTAGGTGCGATTGGCCACCTAAAGAATCTATTCTTTCAGGGAACACCTAAGTTTAAGGGTCCCTAAAAGAATATGTTCAGGTCTACTAACCAGAACAAGATTCGGGAGTTCGATTACGCGTGAGGAAGGTTATAGCACCCTCACAACGCCCATCAAAAGATGGTATCAGCTTAAATTTGTGTTATCCAATGAGCCTTAAAAATTTACCAAGTGATTAATTATTGAAAATTATTCTCAATTTACTCTAATACTTTTAGCAAAAAATTGAGAAAATTCCTTCACCTCAAGAGTATGCAAGAAAACTACTGTTTGACTTATAGAGGCTCCATCGTCGGATTATTTTAAGAAAAAAAATAAAAATAAAAAAATAAGAATAAAAAGGAAAAAAAGAATGATTGTTTTTGTGCAGAAAAAATTAATACTTTCAACTTTTCTTCAAAAATTTATTTTTTTGAAAATTTATTTTTAAGAAAAATTGATACTTTCAACTTTTTCTCAAAAACCCTTTTTTGAAATTTTATTTTTAAAGAAAATTGATACTTTCAACTTTTCTCCAAAAATATTTTTTTGAAACTTTGATTTTCAAGGAAAATTGATACTTTCAACTTTTTCCCAAAAATATTTTTTGGAAACTTTGATTTTCAAGGAAAATTGATACTTTCAACTTTTCCTCAAAAACCCTTTTTTGATTTTTATTTAAAGAAAATAGAATAATAAAACAAAATAAAGTGAAAATAAATAAATAAAGAAAATAAAGAAAAGTAAAACAAAAATAAAAATAAAATAAAGATAAAAGAATATTAAATAAACATAATCTAATAAATAAATAAATGAATAAATAAATAAAGATATACATATATTAATACATAGTAATAATAAATAAATAATAAATACATAAAATACAAAATAAAGGAAAAAAAATAAAAATAAAAATACAAAATAAAAATCAATTACCCATTTGGACCAGACCCAATTGATCCGGACCTAGACCAAATTTGATGTCTACAATATATATATATATAAGAACCATGTATTAAATAAATCATTCAAAGTTCAAAATCATTTTCTAAAATATTTTTCACTTCAAATATCACTAATAATTTTTTAGTACTTCAATCAATATAGTTTAAAAACATTTACTAAATAAATCTCAATCAAGTTTATTTAACTTAATATTTTGTTATTTCAAAATAAAAATTAATTCAAAACAAACAATTTATGTCACGTATTTTATCGAAAGTTTATATTTGATACACTATCAACGTGTAAATTTTATATACTGTCAATAAATCAAATGACGATAACTTATTAATGAACAAATATAAACCCTTAAAATAAATATACACAAATTAAAATAACTTACTCATTAATAAAGTGTTATCATCTTAGTCACCACATTAATGAATTATCATCATCTGATTTATTAATAATATATAAAATTTATACACTAATAATATATCAAATATAAACTCTTTTATCAATACATGAAAAAATGAACTTTTGACATAGAAAGTAAATTAAGTAACAATCGCAATTGTATCAATAAAAATGGATCGATGTATTGTATATGTATTTGTCGAACCTCACATAACGGATATTATCATATATGCATTTGATATGAAATATGAACTCAAATGCAAAAGGGTTCAAGAGAGAAGAAACTAGCCAATGAACAAGCAATGTGAAGAAACACAAGCCTAAAAGAGATTACCTTAGCTTCCATTGACAAAAGATAGATTCAGAGGGAATACAACCAATTCACAATTACTAATTACTTGTAGTTCAAGGTTGAACAAGAGAAAGGAAACTACAACAAACCGAATATAGGGAGATGCCTATGCCTCCCGGAGTATGATACAAGAGAAAAATGATGCTATAACGCACTGTGGTTGAAATGTAACAAAATAAAGGTTTTAGGTTTGAATCAGAGTTTTAGTTCAGTGATGTTTTGATGAGGGTGAGGGTGGGCACTGGTAGCACTTGGCAAAGAGCCCAAATGTATCGACTTGCTTAATGAAATTTGTCATGCTAGCCCAACCTCCCAATCCAAAGCCAACTACAAAGACCCAAATCACAACAAATGCGTTCACTGCATACACTGCTGTCCAGCTTGGGAGAAAGAAAGGAGGCTTCTCAGCTGCATTCTGCTCACACAAGAATTACCAAAGAATAAGAAGTAAGTTGATAAATTTACACAACGATGAGTTTGTTTGAAGGTCGAACAGCCTAATTCTTTGTTTTGATCTGCAGTTCTAAATGTGAAGAATAAGACTTAATGGTTTAGCCTACCAGCTACTTCAAAGATGTGGCCAGCAAAAAAGTTAAACTGAGTGATAAGGAAATGCCACCAACCTCATCTTTGTTTCATAAATTATGTGTATCTTTACCAGTTTACCAATCAAAATTATCAACAAGTATATCTATCAAACTGGTTTGATCATGATGACTAGGAAAAGGTGGCTCATAATGACAGACCAGTAACATAATTGTAGCATTCGACGATGCCAGCCAGGTTGCACAAATATTTGGTAGGAAATGAAGAAACTGGAACATTTACGGATTTACCTGTCGGGCAGAGGCTGATCTATAAGTGAGCATATGAGCCAAGGCAGGGATGACGTAGACAGTGAAGCTGACCAGAAGAGATCCTACAGCCGAGTTAATGGGACCAAAGAAAGGAAATATGATAGCCAAGAACCATATAGGTATCACCACAGGTAACCGGCATACTGCCCTCAAACATATGCTCTTTGTGTCATGCATCCCCACCACTTTCTCCCACACAAAGTACAATGGCGTACATGCAAACCCGAATGTTATAAACTGTGAAATTAGAAGCCAAAATAATTTATCATGTGATGTCAAATTCATTAATCAATCAAGGCCATGATAGCATAAACATTGGTATGTAGGATATCCACAAACCTGGTGAATTAACATTAGGACAACTGCCGCATCACGCCATGCAGAACGTGGAAGGAGTGAAAAGGCGTTGGAATGATGAAGAAGTTGATCACCGAAAGCCCAGTAGACGGCAGTAGCCGATGGGATGGTTAGGGTGAATACATAGAGGGTGGCCAATAGATATATGTACTTGAATTTCTGAGGCTTCCACATCGCATGCATAATTTCACTGTAATCATCAAAATTTGTCCAAAACTCAGTTTTAGTCAACCGCTGCAGTAGTCCGGGCAAAAGAGAACCAAGGAGCAAGATTTCCACTTTTTATAAGGTTAAAGAATATGTCTCAAGATATCCTGAAGTTAGGGGAAAAACCTTTGGTTAAAGCTGAGGACCCATGCAATTATTATGATCAAACCCCATTCAAAGAATAGGACTTCAAATAAAGCTCAACTCAACTAGGAGTACAAGTTTCATTATTTCACTTCTTCATCACATTCTTTTTCCTTGTTATATTTATTTTGATAATTTTGACCAAGATAAGAGTTGATTTGATGCACACATTTATAACCAGTTGAACTAGAAAATTACTAACCTACCAGAATTGATGATTTTTCAGCAAGATATTTAATAAAGAATATACTGCAACTTTTGAACAAAACAGGAGACAAGAAAGGTGCCAAACCAGAAACATTGATTCAAGGGTAACTTTACCAAATGAACAAAGGAATATCAATGAATTTGTTTCTTAAACTTGTCTCTTTCTCAAATCCCAAAAATAGAAAGCAAAAGCTGCTAATAATATGCTACTGTAAGAAATGTACTGTACTGCGTTTGAAAAGTTTCTGTTCAATAAAATAAAGCAAAAATTAGTAGTTTCTTTTTGGAACTGTAGTAATAATAATAATGTAACACTTACACAGTGACAGCATGACCGCCGAAAGTATACAGGATATTGGTGGCGCCAGTGAAGTACAAAACCAGCTTAGTTGGACCTTGGTGAGTTACACCTTCCACCTGTAAAAGAAAAAAAAAGGTAAAAAAAATTTAAAAAATGACATTAAATAAAAAACGAAGTAAAGATCATGACCATTTCTTTGTTGTTTTACCTGGCCATGGACAAGGGATGCAATGGTCAAATACCATGCAGTGTAGGTGGTCATGCCAAGCCCCAGAAAAGACCAGATTCTATAGTTGTGAAATGAGGGGATGAACACTGTGGTAGCACAGCAAGCTCCAAAGATATAAGTCCATGTCCTCTTGTCTAACTTGTCATTTATGTAATATATGTTGCTGTAATCAACTCAAAAAAAAAAATAATCACAAATCAGTTGATTAATCCATCAAAGTCGAGAATTAATGAAAATATTAAGAGTTAAATTAAAGAAATGGGACCTTGCACAGGCTATAAGCTGAATGACAGATCCGAAGAGCAAAAAAGTGCAGTTAAAAGCCAATCCGACAGCTTTCCAGTAAGGACCCAGTAGACCATCTAACACTTCAAACCACTGCATTTTAAAAATATATATATACAATTTTTAGAATTTTATGTGAAATTGTTATTTTTTGTTTTTTAAGTATATTTTTTAAAGAGTGTTGATCTTGAAAAGCTAACCTGTATGACATGGTTCTTGAAGCTGACATTGTCTTTCTCCTTTCTGCTTCGGTACTCAATATACAGAAAACTGATGAGATAAGCAGTCCAGCTTCCAAGAACACCATAGAAAACCTGAAGAATAATCCCTGAAAGCATTCCCATTTGAGAGAAAGAATATGGCAGTGTTAACAGAACTTGAGCCACCTGCCGACCACCAGACAAAAAAAAAAAAAAAAGAAAGAATCTTTATGAGTTAGAAAAAAAAAAAACTAGTGTTTACACTACTTTGATTACAATTTTGAGTTGGGATTTTAGTACCTGATTTGAAGCACAGCTAAACCAGGCATCATAAACAGAACCGCCATGCCAAAGAAGGCTCTTAACACTGAAAATGGAATGATCTCCCTTCTCTTCCTCTTTCTCGTCATGTTCATTTGTCTCATTAAAGCATGGAACAATTGCTTCCTCTGCCTGTTTCTGTCCTGACATTGCTTCACTTCTCCATAGATAAAAAAAACAAACACAAAATTAAACCAAACCCACCGCCCAAAACCAAGCAAGCGATATTAGAATATAAGCCTCAAATATTTGACTATGTTACCTTATTCCAGGGAGGCCAATTCGCAGTGACTTATAATGAAGTAGAGAAAGAAAAAGACAGCTTCTTGACAAATGTGAGCCTACCCCCAAATCAGATTCAGGTTCTTTAACTGCTCTCAGGGAGAGAGAGAGAGAGAGAGAGAGAGAGTATTTATCTCGTTTTAGCTTTAAGAGCAAGAAACCACAGTTTTTGGGTGGCTGTTACAGCTTTAATTTTTTATGGTTCTAAGGCGGTTACAAATTTATAAATCAGAAAACTTGTAGTAATTCATAAATGCTTTACAAACAAGAACACAGAAGAATCCCAATTCTCAAAAAGAAACAAATCATAACTCCAACGCTGGCAGCTCCTTAATTATCCTTCAAAAAGCCAGCTAAAACCATTTTAAATGCCCTTTTTTTATCCTCCAGGTTTAAGCTAGCCGTATCATCAAAAGTCATTTCTTTAAGCACTCAAAAATCCAACAAGCAATAAAGAGCTTTCCTTTCCTAATATTGAAGAGGAGATAAACAACCCCTTTTTTATTCTTTGGGAAACGAGATCAGCCAGAGAAAATCAGCGCCTGAGAAAGCAGAAATGGGAATCACAGCTACTATCGAGGAAACTATGGAACTATAAAAGGCAGCTTTTCCTTAAACAGTGTTTTAAACAAAAAAGGAGAGAGAAAAAAATGCAAACAAACATAAATAAAAACAAAAAAAAAAAATTTTATTAAAAAGAATATATATATAAAAAACATAGTGTCTGAGTTTTTTTTTTTTTTTTTAAATTAAAAAGGTAAATGATATATATATATTTTTAAAAGTTATTTGAGTTTAATTTAAAAAAATTTAAATTTGATCCACTTGTTATCAAACTGAGCTCAAATTTAAACAGTTTAAGTTATCGAATAAATCGAATTTGAATATTTGATTTGAGTGACTTTCAAGTTTAATCAAATTTTTTGTTTTTAATATTTTATTACTAATTTATTTTTTTTAACTTTAAATATATATATATACTTAAAAATCCTAAAAGGTATTTGATTCCTAAAATCGTAAATTTCAAAAGAAAGCATGATCTCAAAAAAATGTGATATATGAGATTTTTTTAAAAAAATTTTTAAAGTATATAATATTCATATTCACTCATTTAATTGGGATAAATTATATATATTAAATCTTAATTAATTATTATAATCTCTTTAACATATATAATGAAAACTTAAATAATCTAATTTTTAATTAAAGATGATTATTTATAGCATTTTAAGCTCGAAAATACTTTGAATAATTCTTACAAAAAATTTTTATGAAAGGATTATTTAATTCATTTTTGACTAAAAATGTATTCAATAATTTCTTTTAATTTTTTAGAGGGGATTACTCAAGGCGTTTTTGACCAAAAAGCCTTGAATAATCCCTTTTAATTTTTTTACTAATAGATTATTTAAAGCATTTTTGATAAAAAAATACCTCTAATAACTTTTTTCAATTTTTATAAAGAAATATTCAAGGCATTTTGCCGAAAAAAAGTCTTGAATAATCCTTTATAAAAAATTGAATAAAGTTATTTAAGGCATTTTTGACAAAAAAACATATTGAGTAATCCCTTTGCATTTTTTTATAAATTATTCAAGGTATTTTTAGATAGAAAACATCTTAAATAATCCTTTAAAAAATTGAATGTCAATAATCTCTTCTAATTTTTTAAAGGAGATTATTCAAAGTGTTTTTGATAAAAAAATCTTTCAATAATCCTTTTTAATTTTTTTATTAAGGGATTATTTAAAGCGTTTTTGACAAAAAAAATTGCCTCTAATAACCTCTTTCAATTTTTATAAGGGAATATTCAAGGCATTTTTGCCAAAAAATGCATTTTTGACCAAAAACATATTGAATAATCTTTTACATTTTTTTATAGATTATTCAAGGTATTTTTGAGTAGAAAACACCTTGAATAATCTCTTAAAAAATTGAATGGGATTATTAAAGGCGTTTTTGATAAAAAAATCCCTTGAATATTCTTTAAAAAAGGTGTTTCTGGCCTAAAATATCTTCAATAATCATCTCGTAATTTTTTTTATGAATTATTTAAAATAATTTTTTTGCCAAAAATGCCTTAAATATTCCTTTAAAAAAATTGAATATGATCATTAAAGGTATTTCTGGCTAAAAATGCCTTCAATAATCTCCTCACAATTTTTTTTATGAATTATTTAAGACATTTTTTGTCAGAAAATACCTTGAATAATCTCATACAATAAATTGAATAGGGTTATTGAATGTGTTTCTAGCAAAAAATGCCTTCAATAATTTTGTTAAATTTTTTTACTAAGGGATTATTAAATGCGTTTTTATCCAAAAACCTCTTGAACAATCTCATTCTCATTTTTGTAAGGAATTAGGCAATGTGTTTTTTATGGGAAAAAATGCATTGAAGAATCCCCAATACAAAAATGGAATGGATTATTTAATATGTTTTTGGCTAAAAAAACTTTGAGTAATCATATCATAAAAGTTTATGAGAGCATTATTAAAAATATTTTTTGCCAGAAATGCTTTCAATAACCCTATTAAATTTTTTTTTGAAGATTATTGGATCCAAAATCGCCTCGAATAATCTTCATAAAAATTTATGAACTTCCAATTTTGTTAGTTTTTGGCTACTTTAAACTTTGTCATTTTATATTTCATTTGCACACTGGATTGCTTGTTGTATTAGGTTTTTTATTTATTTTCATAATATTTTTTGAAATATATTAGATTTAATTAATACAAAATATTTGTATTGAAAAATCTTAATTTGAGCTCAAATTCAAGTACCAATAATCGAGCTTAAAATTAAGTATAGAATTAAACTTTTTTTTTATTGATAAATGAGCCTATTTGAGCAAGTTCAAGTGATTTGATTTTGATCACGAAGAGCTTGAGTTAAGAAAATAAAATTAGATCGAATTCAAGCCAAGTATTGAGTTTCGAGTTGGGAGTTGAGCTCAAACTTAAGCTTTTTATTGTATTATCTCGATTCGACTTGATTACACTCATGATTAAGACATAAGAGTGGCAGAGAGATCTTTAAGCTTCTTTTAACACTGTTCATAGTCCATGGGTGTTGTCTCAGTTACTAAATGATTCTATGACAAGAATAAGCCTTTTTAAATTGGTTTATTCGATCCAAATCTTTAGTAGTAGTACCAAAATTTTTACTTTAAAGTTTAACATTTTTTAACTCTAAATTTTCAATTTTTAACTCTAATGTTAATGGTCAATTTTTATTCCAAGAGAGTGTTATTGAATAGTTTGGAAATTTTTTTTGAAAAAAAAAAAATCTAACCATTCACATTTACTTGTTTCATTATAACTGTTAATCAAATTATTGTTCATATAGAATTAATAGATGAATATATATATATATATATATATATGAAAGAAATTTGATCACAGACAAGAAAAGAAGGTGATGGTACATGAAAATTGAGTTACTTGTGTATTCATATTTTAAGAAATCCAAAACAAAATCTGTAAGAAAATTTAAATTCACTCATGAAAAAAATTGCACCAAATTATAGCATAAGATTTGATAAATTTCTAGATTTGTTGTTGTTCGAAAGATACAATGTATTGAGAAATTGATAGAAGAAACAAAGTATCTTGATGATGAATTAACGATGAATTATATGGTAAGATGTCATGGGAATTTTTGGTCAATCTTATACCATCTTTCCAAAAATAATTAATAGAAGCAAAACAAATAGCATTTTTGGCCAAGCCAATATTGGATTATTGACCAAGAAAAAGTAGATCCCTTTCACCTAACTCCTACATTAAAAAAAAAAAAAATTTTGTGGCTTCTAATTTAAGGTATCCAATTAATGATTTTGTCATTTGAATCAAAATGTCAAAAATCTGATATGAGTATTTTGAGTAAACCACCAACTCCTAAAACCTTGAAATGAACAATGAAACAACAATTATATCAAAGTATTGTCATCTCATAAATCTTATCTCTGCCAACCATTTGATTTTCAAGTTTTTGGTAGAAGAAATATTGCACTTTATTAATTTGGGTTTTGGGATTTAGTTTTTATGTAGTAGCTAGTCAAAATCCCATGCACAATTTTATGCACTAATATCAAATTCAAAAAGCAAAAAGTCAAATAATATTTGTTTGGAAATAAGTGACCTAAAAATAGAAAAAATGGATGCTAATTAATAATTCAAAAAGAAAATTTTAATTTTAATTTAATTTATTTATATAATTATTTTTAAAAAATAATATCTAATAACTATGAGATTTGAATTTTAATACTTGTAATATTTTTTTAAAATTCAGATTGTACTTTTTTTAAGGATAAATTGTGATCTCTTTAATTAAAAAAAAATACTAAAAATGGAAAACAAAGATAAGTTGCCAAAATAGAAAGATTATAGGAGATTAATTTTTATGTAATTAAATATATTTTTATAAAATTACATGTACAAGTAGAAATTATAATTATAAGTAAACAATTTTTTTTCAAAATTAAAATAATCCATGGCTACTAATTAAATTATGCTTTTAAGTAATGAGTTACCATGACGTTTTCTTTTTCGAAATTGATAAAAGGGTGAGACAATGCTATGAGTATTGCTTATTATTAATTATGGTCTGCATGCAAGAGAGAATTAAGTCTCTGGAAAATACTCATGGTATTTGCCACCTCTTGGAATTGTTATCATGCCAAAATAATCCACCGTAGGCTGAGCCAGTGCCAGGCCCAGATGCATTCAACATTTGTATTGCCAATTCAATCGCCGTTCACCACTGCTACATTACCATCTTTTGAGAATAAGTTGCTCAATTACTATTTCAAGTTCTCATCAAACAAAAAAAAAATTTACTCCCTTTGTAAGTCAACTTTAATTTAAAAAATACAAAATTCAAAAATTAAATTCGAGTTAAGTTCTGACTCAATCTTGATTGTTATAGGCAAATTTTTTTTACCTCCCTTTTTGTTAGCTTATGAATTGTTCTGAATTTCACCTATAAGTAGGTTTAGTTTTTAACTTTGTCGAGTGTTTAGTGGGAACGACAATGATTAACTGAATGAGACGATTTGGGACCCTATTCTTGCTTAAGGGAGTTCCGAATAATTAATAGTGATCATGAGCCTAACAGGCTTGCATCATAATCTTTATTATAACTGATACTATAAAGAAATCCATTTTTAACGCGGTTTAAATGTTGTTGTATGTTTATATATATATATATATATATATATATATATAGAAAAATAATATAAAAGAAGAATCATGTTCATTAAAAATGTAATTAAATTTTTAAATGATAAATCTGAATTTAATTCGAATGATTCATTTATTTTTTTTTTTAAAAAATTGAATTCTCGTAAGATTAAGATCCTATTATCATAATTACATTCTCCCATGAATTTTCACTTGATCTCTTTATATTAAAAAAAAAAAAATCCCAAATGATGGTTTAGATTTGGATGTGTAAGGCTTAAAACAATTGAGATACATACTAATTACAATATCAGCACGACAAATAATCTTAGATAAGGGAGATGTTGAAGCAATGATGATTAGAAGGAATTTGGGTAGTAACAAGTGAGAGAGAATATTTTGCTTGAAATACCAATGAGATGCCATATGACAGAGAACGGATTTTGCTAATAATCTTCAAAATTTTTCTTTTAGTTTGGTTTAAGAGGAATCTACAAATTTTTTTCAGAATCTTGATGATGGGTATTTATTTTTTATGTTTGGTTTATAGTAGTCCGATTACATGAGAAAATATCAAATTTTCAACAGTACCCAAAATCTCGAAATAAAAAACCTATATTTTCTTATGATATTTTAGGACTATGGGGGAAAAAAGTTATCTTATTTCTAAATTTGACCTAAATAAAAAAATTTTTATACATTCATTCCCCTTTTGAAAAACAAGTCTAGAACTCAATTTTAACTTTTTTTTTAATTCAATTTAGGCGTTTCTTTTACATAAGATGCCGTAATTGATACATTTTTTTAGTTTTCTAATGTATCCTATTAAGTTCCTATTATGGCATTTTTATGGCACATATGCCTTATTTGGTGTCTCACACATTTGTGATGTGAATAGCTATTAAGGCATTTAGATGTGAAAACACCTTAATTGCTTCTCAATTCGCAATTACGGTGGTCAGATGGCACATATGCCTTATTTATGTTCAATCACAGTTTGATAAAGATTTAAGTCGTTATCGTGTTTGAATTCAAACACGATAAAGAAACACTATAAATGAATTATCTTAAAATTTAATTGTCCCTCTCAATTAAGGTATTTCTTTCTTCAAACGCTATAATAGCAACATATTAAAATTTTGTTTTCTCTTTCAAAGATTGTGTTCTGACAATATGAACATTGTAATGTTTAATCGAATTCAGAAGAATCTATATTAATACATCAAATAAGGCATTTCTAATTATGAAACACCTTAATTAATGTCTTCATCATATTTCAATAACCAATACGTTTCTTATTTTTATTTCAACATATCTGAGCTCAAAGCAAATACTTTCTGTTTGAACTAACTTCAGTTTCAACATCCATCATTTAATCTTCATTTTATTCTGTTTATCTGTATTTTTTTCAAAAAATAATATGTATACTATTTGATATCTAATTATCTGTTCTGTATTATTTGTTGCATTCCAATATTTTCTTTTTTTTTTTTTATCTTTTTAGATGTTATTTAGATCTAGATTGAAACTATGTTGATATATCAAATGTGTTATTCATTTTGATTTTAGCTCCATCCACAAATGTTACATTGATGATTTATATTTTCTTTTTTGATGTTTGATAGATTCCATCTACTATATGTAAAGATTTACTTTCTAATTATGTTTTCAACTTTAAAAAGATTCTATCTTCTAAACACTTTATGGCTTGTTTATCACTAAGAACGAAAATGTAATTGGTTACATTGCTTATGATGCATTTAAATTAGATGGAGACTTTATTGCATGTGTTATGTTTTGTTGCTATGACTTTATTTGATATGAATCTCAGAAAATGACATAGACTATCTTATGAAAGAACATCTTATGTTAAGTATATTAGAGAGTTAAACTTAAATATAATGATTTTTTAAAGCGATAAACAGTGTGTTGATAATACTAGAATGGATAGGAGAACTTTTATAACATTATGTCTTGGCTTTAAATAGCAAGAAGATTACAGGTATCTAAACATATGTCAATAAAAGAACTGGTTGTTGGTTTCCTCCACATAATTGCCCATCATACAAAAAATGGGTTTATAAAGCATCAAGTAAATTGATCTAGAGAGATGATTAGTAGGTAATTTCATTCTGTGTTGAATTATGTTTTAAGACTACATAAGCTGTTGTTTAAAAAACCCAAACTGATACCAAATAATTCAATAGATAATAGATAAAAATGGTTCAAGGGTTGCTAGGTACCTTAGATGGGATATATATCAAGGTCAATGTAGACGTAGTTGATAGGCCTAGATATAGGACTAGGAAAAATGAAATTGTTACCAATGTCCTTAGTATTTACACCCCATATATGCAATTCATATATGTTCTACCCGGATAAAAAAGTTCTACAGCATATGGCAAAGTGCTAAGGAATATCATTACACATAGAAATGGATTGAGGATCCAACAAGGTATTAGGTTTAGGGTTTATAACAAAATACATTTTTTTTTGGGCATTAATGTTGTTCCACTGTAATAAGTAATTACTATTTATGTAATGTTAGATATACAAATGAGGAAGGTTTCTTAGCACCTTATAAAGGTCAAAGATACCAACTTAGTGATTGGAGGGCAAGACTTTAACTGACGACCTCGCAAGAATACTTTAATATGAAACACTCTAAAGTAAAAAATTGTATCAAGAGATATTTTAGTATATTAAAAGTTAGATGGGCAATATTAAGGGAGAAGTTAT
Source organism: Durio zibethinus (assembly GCF_002303985.1). Next base: position 14,142,314 of record NW_019168481.1, read on the forward strand.
TTTATTCAATAAAGATATAGTGTAAAATCATTTCTGCTTGTTACCTTTTTTATAATTTTATTTAGTCTGAGATGATAATTGACTCTGTTAAAGGTGATGTTGCTGAAGGAAGTATTAACTAACCAAATGGATCTAAATATCAAGATTTGATTATGCATATTGAGTTATCTGATTTTTGGACTCAGTTAAAGGCAATCTCGCTAATGAGATGTTCATCCATTGGTTGCAATCTTGAGGCTAAAGACTTTATAGAAAATTTTTGTATTTTATAATATTTGCTCAATTTAATTGATTTATATACCATATGGTTGAGTGTAAATTTTGGTTTATATCGCTGTTGAATATATGTTTATCTGATTTTTTTTCTTGAGTATCTTATGTATATTACAATATTTTACAATAATCTTTGTTTTCTTTTCATGTGTATTCATTTAATTTATTCCCTTATTGGGTTTTTTATTTACTATATTAATATTATTGCATGATGTCTAACTATGTGATTAGGAATTCAACATGTATTCTTCGCATGCCAATCCTTTACAATCTATATGAGGCCTACCCTAAAGAAGAACCGAAAGTTCGAGGGTATATAACTATTCTTGGACAAAAGAGGAGGATTACCATCTGGTTCAATGGCTACATCTTTTTGCAGAAGCTCCTAGATGGAGAGTGAATAATGGGATATTTTGCATCAGATATCTAGGTTATCTTGAACAAATGTTGGAGCAACTCATTTTTATTTCTCAACTTAAAACCACCCTTACATCAAGTCTAGGGTTAAGCTACTTAAGAAACAATATCATGCAATTTGGGATATGAAAAATATTAGTGGATTTGGGTAGAATGATCAAGATAAATGTATCACAATGGAGAAAGAAGTTTTTGATGAGTAAGTTTGGGTAAGTTTTTTAATATTACACTATCACTTACCATACTTATTTATTTTTTTCTATTCTTTTTTTTATTTGAATTTACTTTAACTTTTGTGTAGATTTATCCACATGCTAAAGGGTTAATGAACAAACCTTTCTTTTTCTTTGATGATTTTAAAATGATTTTCGAAGATGATAGAGCTACCAATCAAAAAATTGAAACAGTAGCTAATACATTTAAATCAATAAATACTACTGAGGATGCTTACTTTTCTTTAGAGTTTGATATCCATACTGAAGAAAATACAGAGGGAGGAGATGAAGAAGAAGAAATTGGTTTAGTTACTCCAAGCAACACTAGGATATTGTCAGGTAAGAAGCGTTTTAGGAGTGAAGATAGATTAATTGCTAAATTGGTTGATCACATAGGCAAACTTGGAGTTTCATATGATAGAATTGTGAATGTGATAGAAGGCATTTCAACTTTCTTCAAGAAAGAAGTCAACAGTAGTGATAGAAGAATGTTACTTTTCAATGAAATCATGCAACTTGACAGTTTTTCGCCTGATGAAATTATCGTTGCTTATGAGTATATGTTGAAAGAAAATCACAAAGTTAAGTTTTTCTTTACTCTACCACTTATAATGAGAAAAGATTATATTAGAAAATACTTAAATTAATATAATGCCTATCGCTCATCATTTAAGTTTCCTCCTTTTGGACACATGTGGAACATGCTACATTTTGTATAATGATTCATAAATTATGTTTTAAACATTTTCATTTAATTAAGGCAAAAAGAGGTTTTTCTAATGCAATTTTAGTGGCATTTTATAAATTTGTTTCTTTATATTGAAATTTAATATTTAATATTGTATATTATATATAGGAGTAATTTCATATTTGTATTTTTAGAACAAAAGTTGTACTTGTATGAAATATATAAAAATTTGGTTTGACTAATTTCATATTTATATATATTTTTTAAAAAAAGTACTTGTGTGAATAATATAAAAATTTGGTTTGACTAATTTCATATTTGTATTAATATAAATGTTTTGTAGAATGTATGTGAAATGATTTGAATTTCAATTCAACACTAGGATGAACCATTTGGTCCAAAGTGATCACATTCCACTTGTAGAATGTGAATGATATAAAAAATTGGTCATCATAGTGTTTAAATGAAACAACTGGGGATTGGTATTAATTTAAACTAATATGAATTTATAAAAATTAACAATTGCACAATCATAATGCCTATACAAAAAAAAAAAAAAAGAGAAATGTTTGTATATATTTACAACCAATTTGGTTGTTCTCAATCCTCATTTAGCAAAAGTGGATACTTAATTACACCATTCTTTACGAACTTCATTAATTTCTTTTTGTTTGAAGCTTTCCTTTTGTGTCCACTATTAACAAAAAATTAGAAGCCATGTTAATCAACTTCACAATATTATATAAGTTTAATTGAAATAAATTATTTATTATATGATATTTATACTAACTTTAAATGATGTGCTCATAAAATCATATATAACAATCTCCCTCGTAAAATGAAGGACATAATATCCACATTTAATAACTCTAAGTTGACGACGAACCTGAAAATTAAATTGAATGGGTTGCTAAACTTTTTTCTAAACAAACTTAGTATAAAAGAATATATATTACACTTACTTATAATGCATCCATTTGAACTTTTTATTTTTTATGAATTGCAGCCATTCCCCTGAATTGAACATAAAAACCATAGTAAACATAAATACTAGTAATTAAACAAAAATACATTTTAATTAAATTATCACTTATACATAAAATGTAATATATCTTTATTAATTGGCAAAATCGGGTATAGGTATCGACCCTAGTTTCTGGAGTTTAATGAGTAAGGAGTCTACATATTAATCTCAATTACAATAAGTTGCCAATAATCCCTACAAAATAATATGCATGATATTATTTTAAAATGTATTACATGAAAAAATAAATTCGGCATACATTTATACAGAATGTATTAGATATCATAAATGATCTAATTATTACTATGAATAGAACTTATCTGAAATTATAAGGTGTCAGATAATATTTGGACTATTTTTGTAATGATTGACCCACATGACAAGCACGAGTAGTGATAGTGCCAGATAATTGACTAACCAAATTTGGATAAATGAATTTGTATCTATTAGTCAATTATCTCTCATTGACCCCTTTGTACAAGAAGTTGCATGATGATAATCAATAGTATCATATAGTAATACTATATAATATAGGAAAACAAATTGAAAGAATATATTTAAACTAAATGATAAGCTAATCTCATATAAACAACAATATTAGAAGTCGATATCTCATCCATGGTACACAATGCTTTAATCTCCAAATGTCCTATGTACGATTTCGTAGGATAATCAAATAATCCATAGTTGACCTCAATAATAATGTAGTCTTTTCCTAATAACCAAGCATGTGCATAAGTGGTCAATGCATTCATGGCAGATTATGCGAATGTCACCATTTGAGTTTGAACATTCTACTACAAAAGAGTATAAAATATAAATCTTAAAAATAATTTAAAAATAAATAATAAAATTAAATATTAAATCAATAAAAAAAATAATGATGATTACCGAAGATTGAGTTTGCTTTAAGACTTGATTCATGAATTCTTTTCCTTGCTGGATGTCAATAACGGATTGACTTTGAAGCATGTTAGGTTGCATTACTGTCAACATTGCCTCTAATACTGTGAGTCATTGTTGTTGCTTATTAAGGCGTTGCTTTTGCTCATTAAGTCTTTACTGTTGTTGCTTAATTTTTACTTCATATTTAGCACTTTTCTTTGCACGGGATTTCAGTTGATTTTTTAAGAACTATGATGGGAAGACAAATCTCCTAAAACCCCAAACTCAATTATGTCTATCTTTTAATCCCAAAGCTAAGGACAAAATATCTTCACCATAATCGGTTCATAGGTCATTGGATTTATATCTTGTAGCAGATTCATCATAAAACACAATATTATGGTCAGTAACTAACTAAATACAATATTTAATCATTCAAAAAAGCACATTAAGCATACATGATATAAAAATGAAATCAACTTATAATCTTTTTAACCAGTTCTTCAATTGCTTCATTCCCATATGATCCATCTTTTTGTATATGTCATTTTTTTCAAAAATCCCATCTAAAAATTTCGATTCCCGAGTTGGATGTTTCTTGAAACCATTAATCAATATAAGAATGAATTAATAAATATTCATCTATGAGTATAATAAAAATGTTTGAATACTTGCAAGATCAAGCTTGACATTTGTATAACCTTTTTTTGATATTCGATAGTGATAAACGTGTTGGGCCAGTATGTTCTTTTGCTATTATTTGATTTTTTTAAATAAAAACCAAACATCAATTACATATAAACATACAATTATATTAAAAAATATATTATAAAAACTTAAAGAGCTAGGTATGCATAACGAGAATTCATTTGATAGATGATCTCACACTAATTGCGACCATTCTGCATAACTGATAATATCTACATATGTTGTTGGAGGATCAAACAACAATTCAAAATTATTGATGAATAGTAAGATATATTTGGTTATCAATATGCTTTTAAAGTTTCTAAATATTTTTTTCAGCAAATTGCAACACATTCTTCTTATACTCAGATGGGACGTCAAACGATCCTATAAAAAAGGTTAATTAAGTTAAACTCAACAAAGTAATGAATTACTTTGGATTTCATTCATTAAACTTACCATAACTAAATCCCATATAATGTCCTTCTTATCATTTGGAACCATCCTCTAACTATGATAGGCAATGGATATACTTTACTGGACGATAGCTCTAATGTGGCTGGTTAACTTTGCATCTTCACTTAAAATAGGTTGTCGTTCTTGATTAAACTCCACATGAATTTTTGTCCCACTCGTTTTAAGCGCGTTACCACGTCTTCTTGATTTTTTCTTTTTCAATGTAGGCGTATCTTCTTCAAGTTTGATAAGGGGAGACAAATATTCTTCTGAAATCATACTACCTACGATTTGGATCAGAATTATATAAAATTTAATAACTAACCAAAATGCAATACAACAAGCTTTCTTTCTATATATCCACGTAATAAATACAACCAATATACAATATAGTAAATACATAAGTAATACACTAATATGCAATACACAAAACAAAACCAATCGGCAAACCATACATATATCAATGAAATACATCAATGAAAATTATGAAATCATATATCAATGAAACCATGCATACACCAATATGCAATACACAAAACAAAACAAATCGGTAAACCATACATATATCAATGAAATACATCAATGAAAATTATGAAATCATATATCAATGAAACCATGTATACCAAAAAAATTCAACCAATGAAACCATTCATATATCAATCAAACTATGCATACCACAAAAATCCAACCAATCAGCAAACTAAAAACATCCAACCATATAACCAAAAAAAAAAAAAACCACACATACAGTGTAAGGAAGACGTGTGACGATAGTAGAGGCATATATATAAATATATAACCATATATAGTAAGGAAGAACAAAAAATGGCACGCATATATAAAAAAAAGAAAAAAAAAGGCTAAAATTTCGCACTTATTAGAGTTAGACAATGTGCAATGGCGTTGATGGAACCACAATCAGCAAAAATGAGGGGGATGAAGAAACAAAAATGGAAATGGAATGGGTTTATGGTCTTCAAATATACACGAATGGTTTCCTTTATCATTGAAGTGTCTTAACTGTTTGGTTTTTCAAGGTTCATGAATGAAAAATGAATGCATTTATATTTTTAAATTTTCTCAATTACAGGGTTTGTGTAAAACAAATGCAATAATTGAGTAATTTAAAATTTTTTTGTTTGGTATCAATTATGGCATTTGTACCAATAAACTCCATAATTAAGAAAAATTAATTAATTAATGCGTCTCCTTTGAACAAACGCCTTATTTGAAGCTTTTTTCAGAATATTTATAAAAGCATCAAATAAAAATTTTTATTTGATACTTTTTCCAGAATCTTTAAGCCCATTTAAATAAGGTATTTCTTTTTTACAAATGCCTTATTTGATAGACAATTTTTTATAATTTTTACAAAAGCAAATAAGGTGTTTCTTTGAACAAATGTCTTATTTGATGCTTTTTCTAGAATCTTTAAGCCTATTCATATAAGGCGTTTTCTTTTTACAAATGCCTTATTTGATAGACGATCTTCCAAAATCTTTAGAAATTCAAATAAAGCATTTCCTTTGAACAAACGGCTTATTTGATACTTTTTTTCAATGTACTTACAAAAGCAAATAATGCATTCAGCTCTTCCAAATGCCATAATTGATATCTTTTTTATATTTTAATACAACAATTACAACTTGATATTTCTTTAAATGCCTAATTAGGTATATTTAATAAAAAATTAAAAATTTTTTTCCTTTGTTACTAAAAGCATCATTTGTTATTTGGGTATTTTTTATTAAAATAAAATGAAAGGTTCTTACGGTTTGTTAAAGAAATTATAGTGATTATACATAAATTAACAAACCAAGATTCTCCCAAGCCAAATGGCTTAATCTAATTATGGGATATCTTAAAAATCAAATAAAACTTCGGGTATCATACTTTTTCTCAAAAATATAAGATTTCATGAATCAAACGCCCTTTAAATTTTATATAAAAAAAAGGGCTGAAATGTAAGTTTTTCCTTCTTTAATTATCCTTTGGTATTTTCTGTCACTTTCTATGGCTCAAGAATCTATTTGATTAAGCGTCAAACCAAGCATCTCAAGCCATGCTTTTGTCCCTGGTTTTAAAAAATTAAGTCCCCACAAAACTTCTTATAAGAGTTGCATTGTTTCATACCTTGTACATTAATGTCCCCTAAACATTTTTTTTAGACAAAAAATGCAATCGATCCACAAAATGTAGGGCTATGGGACTTTAATTATGCCATTCTTAAGGCATAATTAGAAACTTATTATTAATCATTTTGATTAATTTCCAAGAAATAAATCAAAGGATTGTGTCTATACTTTTAAGTTTGAAAAAACCCATAGCCTTATCACACCAATTATTGCAATTATTTGATCTAAATAGTCTATACACTTTATAAACGGATCACAAGTAAAATGTATTCAATGATTCAATCGAACAATTGTGACTTTATACGTGCACTATCTTTAAACTTATAAGAGATATTGAACGTTGCTCATCCAAAACTTGGGCTTTGGACCCCATTCACAGATGTTTTAATTGGAATACTAATGCTAGATAATGTCAAGTGACAAACGTAATTGGTGTGGGGTCAACCTTTTCTTTTTTCTTTTTCTTTTTTTTTTTCCTCTCTCAGAACTCCTTTGATCATGTAAAGGCTAACTTAGAGGAACAAAATTCCTCTTTTTGGGGCTTGAGGATCGATGTGTAAACATCAGAATTTGCCTCAGAAAAGACAAATTGTTCCTCAAGAGAAATCATAGTCATTTTGTTGGTTGAGTTTGCTTTCCACTAATTATAGATCATAATTATGACCAAAACCTTAAAATTCTGTCGCTTCCAACTTAGGATATAATATTCGACCGCCATAGTAGTAAACGGAATTGAAGAAATTGAGAATCTACGTTAATTTGGGGATTCAAAATCAAACTTAAGAATGCCAATAAAAAGAAATCCAGCCGTGGATTTGGTTGGTTGACAAATCACTTATTTCAAAATTTTGTCATTTTATCAACAGAATCCAACTTAGCAGTAGATTCAAAAGCAGCGTGAAGCTTTAGAAAATTTTGATGACAGTAAAAATTTATGCCATGGTATTGGTGAAATAAATATGAGGTAGATAGATTGTTCCATTCCCATATTAGGGCACGTGTGCACTTTCTTTACTCGTTTTGCCGGAGCTTTATATATTGGGTTCTTAGAAAAGGTTCTTACATATTTCTCTGTTTTTATAATGTTTTATGGCCACTATGGTCTTAAGAAAGCAGGTTTTTTTTATCCGCTATGCAAAAACAACTGAAATATAGATTCCTACCATGTTCAGCTGTTCTGCTGCTACCATTTGGCTGATACTTTTTCTCTTTTTGGTTCAAACATCCAAAGACCCACTTATTGTTGCCACCAAAATCAAAGAAATAGCTACATCAAGTTTGATATGCACCAACTGATTGAAATCCATGACAAATCCATTGTCCTTCCACTCAACAAGTTCACACGGCCACTACAAACAGCGATCTTCACCAAATTTAGCCCTTCCCCCTTTACAATATCTTTCTTACACTACAATGTTATATTACCTGGGAGGGCTTTTGTCTATGATTTGTCTGTTTATGAGGGAATCCTAGTGCGTCTTTGTCAACCATTGTATAAGGCTAGAGTTCCTTTGGCCTAATATTGGAAAATTCCGCAGAATCCCATTGGTTGTCAGTCTTTTCAATTACCACCTTCCGGTCTTCCACCGTCTCCCAAATCTATCATGGAACATGAAAGATTTGAAGATTTTTTTGCTGTGTCTGCCATTACCGGATCTTTCTTGTTTCCAATGAGGCTTGAGAAGAAAGCAGGTGAGAAAGAAAAAAGAAAAACCAAATAAACTTAAATCATTTGGCTAGTTGCAAGTCATTCACTTTCAAATGGTGGACATCTAAAACATTAAAAATTGCTATAAAATTCCTTTTCCTATTATGCAAAATATGAAACTAAGTATCTTTTCTATTTTTCCCCTTTCAATAGGGATAATTAGTGTAATTCAATTGAGACAACATACTCAATTATAGTATCCAATAAATATTATTCGCGTAAAAAGAGTGTAATCAAGGATAAAAAGAAAGAGTTCACAGGACAAAAGCTGTAATGTTTGGCAGGCAACAGGAAAAGCTTGGGGCAAAAAAAAAACCCACTTTTAAACCTATTCAGAAATTTCGTAAGAAAGAAGAATCTTAGAAACATGGAAGTGTCTTATCCTAATTCCTCCCAGTAATAGTGGAACTTCATATTGCAAAAGAAAAGAGAAAATTTTGGTTCATTTCTTTTTCCTCCCCTTTACATGTTATATCAACTTTCCCTTTTATATCCATCTTTTCTCATTCATTTCTATCTCGTAGCCTGTAATCTAAGTCATCCCTTCCTGTCACAGGCAGGAAATGACCTGCCTTCGAAAAGGGCTGCCTTCAAATCCACAAAAAACGAGTCTTCTATTCACCAGAAGTGAAAGGTGAAAGAAACTTCAGCCTTAATAAAATATCTATGATCTGTTCTCAGTCCTAAATATTTTCAAAATCTCCATATGTTTTTCAAAATCATCTTTTACGAACCTTTAATTTAGTACAATGTCTGGTATCTTCAAAGGTTTTGCTCAGGTTTATTCTTTCTTTGAGCAATTTCATTTCCGGTCTCATGAAAAACCATTTTTGCCTCTGCTTAGAACTTCTTCTCTAGGGGTATTTTAGTGATAGGATCTATAGGAACCTCGAGACAACAGCTGCATTCTTTTCATTACTGTATTTTTGAATAAGTTCTTCGATTAAGATTGCAATCCTCCGTATTGGTCTAAGCATTCAAGATTTTATTTGGGGAATGCTCCTTACAAATGTATTTAATTTATGAGAATTAAGATATATATAGATTGATGATTTTTCTTATATTACTTAGTTGTTTAAAAAACCAATACTTAGCAGAGGAAAGATCTCATGTTTTCAGGATAGTTTGTCACTTTCTATCTAAAAGTTTTTTGCTTCTTATGCATACATCGGCAGTCAAAAGTATATATTGCCCTGCCTTTCAGATTCTTTCATTCTCTTATTTCCCACTTGTATTTTTTAACAATACTTTGTGAGCCAGAATGATTATGGCGAACAACAATTAATAATTTAGGGATTGAAAAAGAAGATTCGGAGCAAAAGTTTGCATCAAATAATATAGTGGGATTCGCCCACCATTTTCTTAATATCTCTGTTTAGTTTATTCAACCAGAAAATGCATGGTTTAGTTGCTTTTGGTTCAATTATTAAGAATTTAGCAAGACATAGTAGTAATCGTGGATTGAATATTCCAATCTCTATGACCACCCAAATATGGTATGCTCATTATAAAAAAAAGAAACAAGTATCTCTATGGACAGAAGAATATAGCGTCTAGCTCATGCACATTCTTAAATCAATTGAATTTACGGTAAAATTTAGAAAAAGAACACAAGACATTTAATTTATATTCAATACAAAAATCGTAGCCGAAATCCACTGTTTGCGTATGAAGTTTGTTGGCAGTGAAGTCCTTGACTAGAGATTTAGAAGACAAGGGAGAGGCAGCGAAAGGAACATAAATCTGCAATAAGTAAAACAGAGTCTTTTGTCACTGAGTTGAAACCCACTGGTCCCGACGGTTAGAACAATCTTTCCTTCTACGGTCTGGGAACTGACATGGTTCAATAATGAATGATCAACATGTTTCCTGGAAAGTCCATCCGATGAGCCGAATAACTTATACACCAAGACATGCACTTCAATCCTCAGTAACCCTCCCTACTTGAATGCCCTTTTTTTCTCAACCTGGGACGATCTGGGACTTGGACAAAAGGCTTTTACTCGTGTGGCCATGAGACTTGAAACATATCGATACACAATCGGGAAAGGAATCTGCTACCTTTGGGAGACGAGGACAGGTTTCAGCTTCTTTCAGTGACAGTAGGGGCCTGAGGCATCTTCAAGCCCACTATTAAATGGGAACATAGTGGATTCAGAGTAGAGGACCATTTATTCTTTCAACGATCCTAGAGAGTTCAGGACCTTCAAACTCTCAGCATATCTTGGCAAAATGGGATTTAAAAGGGAGGTAAACTACAAGTCTACAACTACCTATTGTCAGATATAACACTGACGAGTAGAGTTGATATATCAAAATAGCATGAAAGAGAGGAGAATAAAATTGATCATTTCAAATTATAATCATATGGCGTGATTTAAATAGCGGTCGTAGTTACGTTTTCAATCGCGTCATATTTATCGCGTTTTCAGATATAATGAAGATTATTGCGGTCATCGCGATTATCATGGTCATGAATTTTTTTTAATTTTGCATAATTTGTTATAAAATATAATAATTATAATTATAAAAACTTTTATTTAATTTATTTTAAAATAGTTTATGACATCTATGTTTTTTATTTTTTAAATTCACAATTTTATTTAGATTATAATAAAACATTTATATTTGGTTTAGCAACAAAATTTTTACTTGAGCTAAGTTCATATTTAAAATTAATTCTAAATAAATCAAAATATTAACTAAGCATAATACGTTAAATACCAAACATCCATATTTAATAAAATTACAAACTAAAAAATATAATGATTTCAAATTCCATCAATTATAGTTATAAATTAACAAGAATTAATCTAATAACAAAAGAATTGACAACAATATAAATACCAAATAACAAAAAAATTGTTAAATTTCAAATATAAAATCATAAATTAATAAATAATAAAATCAAATTATAATATTTAATTTTAATTATTTTTTTCTAACTTATGCAAAAAAATTTATTAAAAGTTTTTATCTAAAATCTATATATATATATATATATATAATTTCAAAAATTACAAAATTTTAAACTTTTAATAAAATTAAATAAATAAAAACCCACCCACCCACCTTACCCCACCCCATTCACCCCACGTGTCCCTCTCAGACACCTTTCTACCCCAAAATTTCTCTCAAACTTTGATAACTAGAAAGGCAAGCCAAAAACCCTCGTCCATCTCTTCTTTGTGTTTTCTTGTTCTCTCCTTTTTTCTTTCTACATCTATCTCACTCTCTCGCGTACCTTCATCAATGTTATTGCCTACCGAGTATCTCAATATCATCTCTCTTAGATTATCACAAAAATCAACATTATTTTACAAAAAATTTACAAAAAAAAAAGAGATAATTTAACTTTTTCTTATCTTCTTTAATTCTGATTGTTGATTTAAGACTTAAGACCGATTTGAATTTGAGTAACTTGTGGATTGAATTAAGATTATTGTTGATTGAAGTTTTTTTTTTTGTTTAATTTGAACCAATTATTAAGAAAATAGAGATAACGGTAATAACGGTCCATTATTGTCGCTATTTTTCGTTATACCATTTTTTAGCGACCATTACGCATCGTTTTAAGTGTGATTCATTTTTTAACCGTATTTTTTTCTATAGCGGTGGCAGACAGTGGCGTTACCATAATTTTGCTGCAGCTATTCCGTTATACAACTGCTATTTGAAACCCTGGGCATGATATCAATTTATCATTTGTTGTAAATAATCATCACATAAATTTTAAGCAAAAAAAAAAATTGCATAAACACTATATGACAAAGCAAACATCAACTGAAATGCCCTACCAATCAAAATATACTAAATGGTCATAGAAATAACTAATAGATATGGTAGGTTGACATTCATAGATTGTTATATTACCATATTATCCAATATTAACAAAATTAAAAAGTATAAACATCTAAAAAACTTTCACCCGACCAATTATATGTAAATGTAAACAAGTATTTCACTATGAGGTGCCAAATTTCAGCATATATAATTCAATATTACAAATAAATACATAGAAGTTGCCTCCTATTAAATTTTGAAAAAACTAAAGCAAACCCTGATCTGAGGTTAGTGAAATTATTTATTTTAAAAGGTCAAATGGAGTTTGCCGACAAGTAAAAATAATAGATCCAAAGAATCAAACTGTAAATGAGGGTTAAATGCAAATCTGACAGATTCCCACACCACCGATTTACAATGAAAAAAAGTAAATGCTAAGATATCTACAAAATTAAGCCAAATTTTATAAAAACAACAGGTTCACCAAAGATCGAATTGAATGTAGGCAAAATCATTTGAAACAGTGATGCTCCCCTCAATGCCATATAAATGTAATTGAACAATAGCAACTCCTTTTTATTTTCTTAAAATCTTTTTTCTTAAATTTTATCCACTTATTTTCACATGTTAGGAGATCTAAATGTGTTTTATATTTTAATATGTACAAAAAGGTTTGTAAATTATATGTAAAAATAAAATAATTATGAAATATCAAATTTAATTTATTTAAATTGAGTTTGATCAAATATTCATATTAAGAGTTATGAAAAAAAATAAAAAATAAACCCAACAACTGTTATACATTAACTCATAAAATCATAACAACATTTTAATTTAATTTTTTTCTACCATTTAACTTTCATAATATTTTTTGATTCAACATCCTAGAATTTAAAAAAAAAAAATAGTTACATCAAATAATAATACTATTGAATATTATAAATCTTACTAACCTTTTATCAATACAACAATTTTTAATTTCAATTATTATTATTAAATTTTAAAAAATTATCAAATATCAATAAAATTTTTCAAAACAAATATAAATCTTAATACACATCAAACCTAAATTTTACATAAATCAACATAAATAATTAATTTCAATAATAATTATTAATTTTTTAAAAATATCAAATATAAACAAAGAATTTCAAAACTAATATAAATCTTAATACACGTCTAATCCAAATTTACCATAAAATCAACAAAAATCTTACATGTCTAAAAGTCAATAAATCTATAACAAAAAATCCAACAAATCTCAACACTAGTAGTCAATAAATCAATTCTAAACAAAACTCAACAAAAACCAACAACAATTAACAATACTCAACAAAAAAAATCCAACAAAAATTAACAAAAAGTTGAAACCAACAAAAATTCAATAAATCTTATAACAAAAATTTAAACAATAAACACAACAAATAAATAAAAAAAAACTTGAAAAAATTGAAATATATTATCGATGGTGGAAAAAAGGGATGACAACCAACCGGTGACAAGAAAGAGGCAGTCGAAAGGGGAGGATGAACAATGATGAAGAAAGGGAAAAAAATGAGAGAGATGAATTTAGGAGAAATTAAGGGAGTTTGGGGTTTGAGTGAATTGGCCAAATTTGGGAATGGTTAAAATTTGACATTTTCTAACGGATTACTAACAAAAAATTTTGTGGGTAATGTAAATACCTAATTTTATCTGGGATGTTTTATATTTTTAATTTGAGCTTGTTTCTATAATTATGCTCCAATAATCAATTTTTTGAACCCATTTAAAAACTCAAGGATATGACTCAATATGGACCCCATAATGGGTCTCGTTGTTAGGCTTGAAGAAATGCCCAAAATGACTAATTGTTGTCATTAAACAAAATAAAAAATAATAGTATAAAAATAAAATAATATATAAAACTAATTAAAAAATTAAAATTAAAATTAAGCCAAAATAAATTAGAGCCTAGATGAAACAAAATGAAACAAGTAATATCAGCCTAAATAAAGGCAGAATAAGTCCCAAGCTTAAACCTTGTGGCAAGCCCAAGAGATGGCCTAAATAAAGCCATTCAACCTAGCTTGATTACATGAAGAAAATCACATGAAGAAAAAATTGAAGAAAACTACATGAAAAGAAAGCCACTTGAAAGGCATGGGCATTACATGTATGCACGAGACATGAAGAAAAACCACAAAACTGATGGTAGAAGCTAGGCAACGTGGGAAGCTATGGCAAAAACTGAAAGCTAAAAGTGGCATGGCTTCATGCTCTGGGAATGTGGGACATAAGGAAGCTTTCATGGGTAAAAGAGAAAAAAAATAGAATATGCAGTGAATAACAGAAAAAGAGAAGAAACGAAACCAAAAAAAAAAAGAAAAGGAGAAATATTCGATAACAAAAAAAATGGTAGAAAAAATAAAGCAAAAATGAAGTTGAACAAAAGACCAGTAAAATAACTTGGAGCAAGTGGTAGATTGGAAGAAGACGAAAAGGAAAAAAAAACCAAAAGAATGAGAGCTTATGAAGAAAAAGATAGAAAAAGAAAACAATAGGAGAAGAAATAGGTAATTTGTTATGGTTTTTTTAAATAGGTTTCATACTTTCATGCATTTTTCTTTCTATGCATTACTTATGTTTTTCTTTGCTTTGGTTGTTGTATTACTAGCATGTATAGTGTCGTTTCTTACCTAGGTTGTATGCACTGTTTGTTGGCATTCACTTCTAAAAAAGAAGGGGAAAATCCATAAATAATGAAATAAAGTTTCTTTCTTTTCTTGTTGAAGCCAAAATTCTCTTAAAAGCCTTTTCTTTAAAAACCAACTTTTTTTCCTATTGCATAAAACCCTAAAGCCTCTCATATTCAACTTGTATTTGTCAAGGTCAAAGTAGAATGTTCTTGACGAAACTTAGGCGCCATGGTTTTGTTTTTTTATATAAGAGTATCTCCAACTTGGTTTTGAGTTTCCATGCTCTAATTTTTATGAAAAAAACTAGTTTTGGAAGAAAAATTTTTAGTGTTGTTCGGTTCATGGCTTATGAAGAGTTAAAACTCTCTCATTTGGTCATTACCCATTGGTTTATCATGAAAAGCGATACTTTATTTTGTTTGAAATCGAAAACCATTTGTAAACAATGAAAGAAGTCCTTTTCTTTAACAGAAAAATAAAGTCTCTAAAAACAAAGCATGACAGGGGTTTGCAAAAGAAAATATTCAATGTTTAAGTCTTTTCCTCCTTGTTTGCTTTTTATTACATGAAATGCATGTGCCAAGTTTCCAAAGTTCTACTGAAACCTTAGGTAAAACTCAAAATCCTAGGTGAAATCCTAAACCATAAACGAAACTTTGAAGTCTTAGTTGAAACCTTAAATAAAACTCTGAAACTTTAAATCTACCAAAAACCCCAAAATCATCATAAAATTTAAGGATTTGTATGAAAACTTCCTATAAAGTAATATGTTCTCGATTGTCACCTAGATGATAGGATATTTATAAAATTTTATTTCATTAAGAATTTTCATATATTTCTTTAATCTAAAATAATAAAATTAAATAAAAAATAAAAATAATAAAAATGAGATCTCAAATATAAATAATTGCACTCAAACTCTGCTTAGAGGTTGAAGAGTCAAGATGATCTCTTTATATTTAAAGACCCAATTCTTAAATTTACATCATTGCATAAGACACACATTTGCATTTATCTATTTTTAAATCATTATTTGCACTCATTATGCATATATATATTTATTTTAATTATTAATGTTTAATGTCAATTATATCATTCTTCATTTTTACTGCATAAAAAGTTCTTTGAAAAATTAATTTTAAAAAATAATAAAATTAAAATAATATTATAAGAAAAATAATTTTTAGTTATCAGTAATTATCATTTGCAAAAAATGTTATTTTTACTTTTAAAAAAATTTTATGGTGAATCTCATATAGAAATGATTATCTTTGGATTCTACCTAGATGTTGAAGAATTATAATATATTTTTTTAATTTAAAGATTTTCACAATATTTCTAAATAAATAATTTTTAATTGATTTTCTTTCTTAGAAAAAGGAATTATTCTTCAATCTTAAATAAAAATCATTTTTATCTAAAACTATAAGATAGTGTATGGTTAATTGATATCAATTTTTATGGGCACTATGGGGATACTAATTCTTCCCCATGCCTAATCAACTCCTAAACCTAATTCTATTTTTGTAGACAAAAATTATATTTTTAATAAACTTGAATGTGTTTTATTGTTTTATTAAAAAGATAAAAATTTTTTGTGACCAATCACATTTTAAAAAATATTGGTGATGATTCTCAATTTCTTTTGTTTTTAAATTATTACATTTAGCGATCGAATCGCTGGATCGATACGTTATGACAAGTAATTAGGTAACCAACAAAATTTTTCATCTATAATTTTTTCTAATTCGTGCCATCTTTTTAGCTAAGATTACTAGCAGAATTAAATCTATCAGTAAATTTTATCGATAATCCATCGGTATTTTGTGATGATACTCAAATTTTTTTACAATTATATTCTGTCGGTATTCTGTTGATAATTACCGATGAAAATTTTTCATCAATAAAATTCCATCAGTACTAAAGGTAATTTTGGTAGTGAATCTATCTTTTTAAAAATATTCTAAGCTTGATTGTGACTTTTAAAAGAATAGGTTTTATTTGCTTATTAGAACTAAGTTCGAAATTGAATTACGTGTGGAAAGATTTTAGCACCCCAAAATGCCTATTATAGGGATAGTACCAATTAATTCTAAATTATTCTAAGATTATCTTGGTTAAAATAATCTTTATTTCATTTAAATTTTATTAATTAAATATAAAAAAATTTTAGGTTTCTCTCACCATTTTGTGAAATTCCTAAAATTTTCAACACTTTAGGAGTACTTGAAGAACCCATTCTTTCATTCAAGTCTAGAAGTTTGAAAATACACATCTATCATTAATAGTGAAATTCTTATCTAGATCTTTCACCATTTAGGAGAATTTAGAATAAGAACTTCTCACCTAAAAATTTTAGAATATCAACCATTTTGATTTTTGAAGTTTTATTATTGGATGATTTTTATTTATTCTAGAAGCTCCTAATTTTTTTTTATTTTAAATGTTAGTTATTAAAATTCCTATCATTTCAAAAGTGTTTAAAATAAAAACCTTTATAATTTTTCACCATTTTGGAATGGATTTTTCCTATCATTCTAGAAATATTTAAAATAAAATTTTGTATATAAAGACTTCCACGACTTTGAAAATGTTTAAAATAAGACTTTATATATTCTCACAATTGGAATAAATTTTCCCACCATTCTAGAAATGTTAAAACAAAATTTTTGTACAAAAGTTTCCACCATTTTGGAAATTCTAAAACTTTTACAAGTTTCCCCATTTAGAAATAAATTTTTCCACCATTTCAAAAATGTTAAAACAAAATTTATAAAACTTTCCACCATTTTGAAAATGTTTAAAATGAAATTTTGTATATAAAAATTTTCATCATTTTAGGAATATTTAAAATAAGAGTTTTGTGATTTTCTACCCTTTTGTAAATATTTAAAATAAAATTTCACCATTTTAGAGATGAAAAAATTTTTATATAAAAGTTTCCGCAATTTTGAAAATATTTAAAATTTTTGTGATATTTCACCCTTTTTGAAATTTAAATTTTTCATCATTCTGAAAATATTAAAATAATTCTTACTTAAAAATTTCTAAAAAATAACCATTATTGATTCTCTAGAATTTCATCATCAAGATAATCATCACTTACTTTAGAAATTTTTATAAAATAAAAATTTTCAAACACCTTTTTTCAAAAAAAAAAAAATTGTAATAAAAAAATTTAAACATGCAATGAAATAAGTTAATAAAATAATAAATTTTAGTGTATGTGCCTAATCTTGAACAAATTGATTCTGAATGACGTGGAAACTTAAAGTGTGAACAATTAGGCATGTTTTTTCCACTGCATAAAAACACCATCTTATAATAAATGCTTTCAATTTTCTAACCCACATATGGTAAATATTTTTGTCAAGTGTCAACATGTTTGAGTTTGTAATTTGTGTACAAATTTTACATCCACCTGACTGACTACTTGATGCCGAGCTGCGATATTTGAAGCCTGAAAGATATCTTTTTTTTTTTTACTTTAAATAAGCAAGAATTCAATGTATGATAGGTGACTGCTGACGAGTTAAGTGACAAAAGATTTTTTTTTTAACTCATTATGAAATAGTCAAAGTAAATAACTTCTATGATGGAAAGAAATAAAAATTGCTTAAAACGGCTAAACTCTTGCAAAAAGCAATGCAACAGTAGTACTCAACTCCCTAAGATACAAAGAGAAATCTACCTCTATCTCAAAAAGAAGTTTATGGTATCTCCTAATCTCATTTGGTATTATTTTGGCTGGAATTTATAATGGTAGCTGAAGTCCATTTGTTTGATTTTTTTTTACTTTTTTTTTTTCAAAAAAAGGCATCTTTCCCTTTTCTGTACAAAACCAGAATGTCCACAAAAAGCTACCAATGATCGACCTTCTACTCTAGAATTTCACTAACTAGTGTATTCTTTTTTTAGTCAATTGCGTTCTATTTCTTTCGCCTTTTTTATGTCGATCTCATTCGGTTTAGATAGGGATTAAGTGTCAATAGAAATTAGTTTGAAAATTTAAATTTGAATCTCATATACTAATTTGATTTCAATTTCAAATTGGTTTAATTAAGATTTTCTTAAATTTCAAAACTTTCCTTATCTTATCTTTTTTTAATCTTTCTTGTTTCTATCTCTTTTTCGTTTTTATCTTTTTTTTTTTTTTTTTACAGAAACATAAGAAATAAAATTAAAAAATTAGGCTTTTGGACAACCTAAAACAATATAACCTAAAAATGGGCCCGAAAATATCATGGCCCAAAACATGACTTAGACTTAAATAAATTTATCTAGAATCCAATTTTAAGCCCAATTCTTATTAACAAGTCTTGGAATTTTAAATACCCTAGATTAAATGAGGTGTCTACAACTCTATTTAGACTTTTTAGCATCTAGTTGATGTTCCTCAGAACCAAATGAGTTATCAATGTCATAAAGATTCTAAAAGAATCAATGGTAGAAACAACCTTTAATCACAGAATTGACTTTAAACCTTTTTTATCCGACCTATGACGCATCTTTTAATCTTGTAAGTCCATTAACAATCAATTGGACTACATTCATGTGGTCACTTATCCAGATCCCATTCATTGTTATACAACATATATACAATTTCATCTTATATGGCAAACATCAAACTTAAAAGTTAGAAACACAAAAGTATCTTGAAACGTAACAAAATCAGAAAACATGAATGCCTTATTCGTATTTCTCTATAAGTTTAGGTATAGGTCCAAAAATAAGATTGCTAGGATCTATTATTGTTTCATCCGCTTGTGGCATTTTTTATAAATAGCTAAATCACATAAGGGGCTGGCACAACAACATGTTTATTCTTGAAAATGACTTTGTAGACTTTAAGACCTAATAGTTCCAGTATCTAAGTCATCATCTGGATAGATTGCATAGTAAGACTTGATGATTCTAGTATTATATGATAGATGATTGAATCTAAAATCTCTAAAGTTGATGTACGAGCCAATAGAATGCTGCTGATGGTTTTTCAATCAAGTTTCCTTAACTGCAAGTTGTAGGTCATTATTATAACCATAAATACAGAAAACAATACTAAAATCAACTTCTTGTCTGACCATAATTTGTAACAATATTTAGGAATTAGTTTTGCTTGGAGCTTTATTTAGATTGAATGTTGCAGTCTTAAAGCCTTCATTCTACATAAAATCTAAAAATGTGAAATAACTTAGCATATATCGTGTTATATACATAAATATGTAGGTGCATCTTGTTGCAACTTTATTTTCATTCAATATTTCAAGCATAGCATGCTAGGCGTCAACACCACAATCCTGTAGAAGACTTAATAGAATAGTCCAGGATTACGCCTAGTTTCACAACCATGTTTGATCTTATTGCCTTAATTTTGTATTTTCAAAAATTTAGCAATAAATTTTTAAAAAACTTTAAGGTTTCCACAAAATTAGGTTTTTCACTCCATATGACTGAAAACTTGAATGGTTTTTAGTGATGATGATGAAGCACTTATATCCACTGAAAGTAATAAGTGAAAATGGCCTATAATTATCGATATAGATAAGTTCATAAACTTCTTTACATATAGGCTAATTGTGTCCTTATATAAGTAGTGAAATTTCTTTTAATGTAATCTATACATGTTCCAAATTCAAAATGTCTCTAATACTTTGCCATAACATGGTAGACTTCTTATCTATTTTTTCAAGATTAGAACCAATGACCACATTATTTACTATATGCACAACTAAAGAAGATTACCCATATTCATAACTTTTTTTCCTTTTATTTGGTCTTTGGTTGCTTGTTAATTTCAAAATTTGGCTTATTAATACTAGCACCAACACCCAACCACTAAAAGCAAAAGGCACAATATCTAGATTAGATTCAAACCAAAAGGGTTAATACAGTTTAACTTTATTTTATAATCCAAAAAACTTTTACAGTTTACTCTCTTATGCTTGATTTATAATAGTCGTGGCACATATTTCAAAATTTATTTGATTTAGAGTTTAGAAGCATTCATGGAATCAAAATAAAGAGCAGGCTTAAGATAATTCTTCTTCTTAAATGACTTTTTACTGAAACCTTTCTCAATGTTGTTCTATTTGGTAGTGGTGTTGACCTTTATCATTAATAAGACATATTGATATTTACCAATATACTATATCTCCATTTCCTAATGTCAATAGCACTTATGACATTTAAATCCCATGCTTCTTTTTGTACTTTATAAGCGGATTTCACACTATCCCCCTTAAAAGAAAATGGTTTAAAAATCTATAATAGTAGAAATGAGCTCTTACTATAACATTGGTCATTTTTCAGAATGTGCTCAAGGAAACCATTTACCCATCTAATATGACAGTGATGAACAGTTTAGGTTTGATATTCAACCTTATGAAACTTTTCAAAATATCTCTAATGGCATCTTTAATTATCAGTGTGCAGGACACTCTTATCTAAAGCTATTACTAATGGTATGCCCATATATCAAAAGATAATTCTCATTAGAATGTCTTCATTTTATCTTCAATTGAGCTCAATAACATGGGCTTATCACCCGAGTGGGTATGGAAAGTAATCAAGTCTTAGGACAACATTTAAGATTATTACGCCCATAATAGTGAAAAATGATACACATTATTTATTATAATCGATCCTATTAGACGATAGTTACAAAGATAAGATCAAGATTGGAGGTTTTATAAAATAACTCAAAAATGATATTATTCTATTAAATTCATAATTTAAGATTTTTTCAAAGCATACTACAAAAGATAATACAATGCTGGTCAGTTATAAACTTGGAATCATTTGTTATCGATAGGATAACTAAATCACATTATATCCCAATTAGAATCCTTTATTTCCTAAACATCCCTTAAGACAATAATCAATCCAACAATAAAGGTCTTATTACCTTAAGAAACCTCAATAAATGTTGCAACTATCACAAGAATTGTCTTATTATTATTCAAAAATAAATTACGAAAAAAATCCTGAAAGTTTTCATAATTATTCCCATAATAGGCTGGCTCTAATAAATTTGAGTAATGATTTGTGTAATTTAGGAATATTCACCTAATTGTCATATCAAAATTTAATTACAATAGAAATATGCTATATCTAGATTTATATTCACAAAATAAGTCTAACAAAACCACTTAATTTGATTTTAAAGTGAATATTTAAATAATGAAACAATTTTATTAATTGAATAGCCTTCTATGGGATTAAATGAATTGTTTATGGATTAAGTAATCTAAATTCACAGAATTAAACTAAACAAAATATCCAAACAATTCATTTAAAACCAATTTAATTAGGCTTAATATTTTATAAAATGAAGCCATTAATTTTAGACCAAAATATTTTGCAAAAATTTCAACTAAAACAGCCTTAAGCAAAATGGTGAAAATTAATTAAATTAATGGCCCCAAAATTTAATAATTAAATTTGGCATAAGCAAAATAGCCCAATAATAATAAAACCCTCATAATTTCTATATATCAATGACCTAAAAAAAAAGTCTAAAGGGAAAAATTGTAAAAAAAAACCCAAAAATTATAAGAGAAATTGAAATTGGTTCCAAGTAAACAAAAAACCAAATGGCCTAATTTAATAAACCAAAAATGCCCAAAATTAACAAAAAAGAAAAGAGCTTAAATAGAACCAAACTAAAAAATTTTTAAATTTCTTTTTTTTTTTTTAATTTTTGAGTCAAACGCATATGTTAAGGGATGTCTAAAACGTGCGTGACATGTACCAGATGAGCTGTCTGTAGCACATGTAACATATGACTACACGCTTGTCAAACAAGTAGGCATATGAGTTACACGTGCTCTAAGCAAAACTATAAGCAAGTTTTCTTTTTGACTCGTTTTTCTACAATTCAAGTCTTTTGATCCAACTCATTTTTGCTCAAAACTCACCATTTTCACATTGTTTTGAATAAAAAAAAAAAATCATATTTTAACCCCTTTTAAGCTCCACAACAATAAAACAATAATTTGAAACCCAAAAGCACAAATAATAATAATAATAATAATAATAATAATAATAATAATAATAATAATAATAATAATAATAATAATAATAATAATGGGTTAAAAAACCCAAATTTCAAAACCTAAAAACGAGCTTCAATGGCAAAGCCCACATAGTTAGAATTGGTTAGTGACTTCCATGATTAGTTTGGCTCTGATACCAAACCCTAAACCTCACAAAGTCACTAACACAATTTATAATTGAAACAAAAACTGACTTGAATGTAGGTTACAACTTAATCTTGTTCAATTGAGATCCACGAAAGTGATGACACCGTCCTGTGCTTCCTAATGCCACCTTACAAACTCCAAACATTGATTTGTATATAAATAAATGAAAGGGAATTGCTCTTTACCCAAAATTGAAGTTTTGAAACCTAATAAACCGACCTCATACATATAAGATAAGAGTAAGGATATTTCTATATATGTTAGTCAAAATTAACCTATCTCATTTTGACTTTAAATACAGAATTAAACCAAGATCACACATAAAAAAATAATACCACGTGATCGAGTATATCGTAATATGGTACTACTATAATTTCTAGAATTTAACATTAATTGACCTAAGTTTGAATTAGTTGACTATACTCATACACAATATGAGATAAATATAACATCGTGGGTATTCGACCTAATTAGGGAAACCCTTTCATTAAACTCGGATTTAGAAAAAAAGAGGCAGAGGTAGAGGTTTACAATCACTTTGAAGATCATTATTATTGACGGCTGAGATCTTTTCAATTTTTTTAAGTGTTTATGGTAGTAATTAGCACTTAATTGTTTGATCTTTACATAGGAAGGCCATCAAGGAAACAATGTCATATAAGTTATCTTGAAAGGAAGTTTGGTTGTTGTTGAAAAAAGAACTTTAAGGAATGTGTATAGTAATTGGAGGGACAAGTTTATCGTAGAGGATCAAATAAATGATTGGGTGATTTGTGATTGTTTTAGTGGGGTTTTTCATTGTTAATATTGTCGAATAAGGCTTTATCATGTCAGTTAAGTGAACATGTTAGCCACCTAAAAAGGTATTTTTGTTATTTGAGTGCTAGCTAATTTTATTTGTAAATATTTTTTTATTTTTTTCTTTTATTATGTTTTCCAAAAGTTGTGTGAAATTTTTATACTTATTTTTTTATGAAAAAATAAGTACAAATTATTTATTTTTGTATGAAATTATACAACATAAAATTAAAAAGTTGTTGTATATCTTATCAAGATAATATATATTAAAAAATTAATATGATTTTTATTACCGTTTATAAAAAATTAAAACTAGATCAACAACAATATATGAAATAATATTTTTTTATTTCAAATAAAATAATATTTTTTAATTTAAATGTTAAAAACGGAAATTACTATGGGCTGTCTGGCCCAAAAAGAAATCACTATAGGCTGCAATCTAGCAATATATGAAGCTCAAAGCCCATAAAAACTCAAACCCATAAAACCAAAATACGCCTAACAAATGCGACCCAAAGCCCACCATAACCTTAAAAATGCAAAACAAATCTCAACCGTCCGATCAAAGATAACCCCAAAACCCTAATTCACCTTTCTTTTGTCCTCCAGCGATATAAACAAACTGTAACCCTAGTCTCCGTTTTCACCAGCATCCAAAGCCCTCAAGGTTTTTTCTCTCTCAATCACTTGCAAATAGAAGCAGAGGTTAAAGAGACGGCGCCACCTCGCTGTCCGCCTTGACGGAGCATCGGGCATCGTCTTGGCCCTCGATTTTGCCCTCTGTACAACTTTGTATCTTTAATCCTAACTCTTTCCCGAAATGGCAGTGAAACCCTCCAAGGCCGACAAGAAAATCGCGTACGACGCTAAGCTATGCCAGCTCTTAGACGAGTACACCCAGATCTTAATCGTCGCAGCCGACAACGTGGGTTCGAACCAGCTCCAGAACATTCGCAAAGGTCTGCGAGGTGACTCAGTTGTTCTCATGGGTAAAAATACTATGATGAAAAGGTCGATTAGGATGCATGCAGAGAAGACTGGCAACCAGGCTTTCCTTAATCTTATCCCTTTGCTTCAGGTACCTTAAAGTTTAGATCTTTTTTTTTTCTTATATATTTTTGGATTTAGTGTTTGTTTGATAAATAAATAAATAAAGCAATTATTTTGCTGGGTATTTTTGTATCAGGGAAATGTGGGTTTAATCTTTACAAAGGGTGACTTGAAGGAAGTAAGTGAGGAAGTTGCCAAGTACAAGGTGGGTGACTGTTGCTTTTTTTTTCACTAATGGAAGTTGGATTATTTGATATTAGAATTATTTTATCAGTTCTTTTTAGTGATGGTGTAATTAATGGAAAATTGAAAGGGTTTCTTTTACTATAAATTTGTTTGCTATGTTCAGTCATAGGAAGTTAAAGTGATTCTTATGTAATTTTATACTTTAGTATAGTTAGCACAAAAAAGAAAGAAATATCAAGATTGTTAATATCGAATTGAATAGCGTTTTCATTTTCTTTAAAAATGGTATATGTTGGGTACCAATTATTTTGATATAATATTTCGGATGTTTTGGTTTAGTACAAGTATATTTATAAATATACATGGATTTGTATATAAAAGTACTACTAATAATCTGCAAAATAAATATATAATATCTTTAAAAACCAAATAATAAGTTTAAAATATATGAAATAATATAATTATTTTATCATAATATTTTTAAACAGTTAATTTGATGATATGATATTTAATGAGTATTTTTCTTTTTCATGTAAAAATATATTAAGATAAAAATAAAGAGATGGAAAAAAATAATCTTGGCTTTAGGATTGTTAAACTTTATAGAGAGAGCACAATTACTTTCTTGAACTTTGGTTTGGAAAAATAAAGTGTAACATAAATTAATTTAATTTAAAATATAGAGAAATCAAACTTTCAAGGGTTATTTTGTCCATTAATTTTATTTTTATTAGGTTAAAAATAGTTAAAAAAAATAAAAGATAAGTTAAAAATTACTAAATATATTTCATATTTACGTACTGGTTGAAACAAGTTAATTTATCGAAATTGACTGAATATATTAAGTCTGGTATGAAAAACTATTCTTAAATGTATTGTATTTTGGCATAACTGGAGAGTGTTAGCCATATCAACCAGTACCGAAACAGAATTAACAACATTGAGTAATATAACTTGCATAGAGCTTTGCTATTCATGTTCTTTCTTATCTGTAAAATAGATAATATATTATAATTTTGAGAGGCAAAGAAAGCTCGATGGCTATTATGTTGCATTTATAAATACTTTTGAGACTAATTCTTTGCTGCCAGCTCATTTGTTAATATATTTTACTTGTTTACTTCAACCCATCTCATTTTTCCTTAGGGAAAGGAAACAATAGATTAGGTATCACTGTTTGTTGCGACTAAATTCATTGTTCATTTGGTTCTGGTTTTAATATTCATGTTTTAAAAATTTGAACATAGTATTATGATTTTCCTATTGATGTTGTGAAGTTCAATTCATTTGATATATTTTGTGTTTCTTTCTATTGGTTTTGCCCTTTTGCTAAAAAAAGTTCTTGGATTTAGTATCGTATTTTCTCATGAACAGGTTGGAGCTCCTGCACGTGTTGGTCTTATTGCGCCCATTGATGTGGTTGTTCCACCCGGCAACACTGGGCTTGATCCTTCACAGACCTCTTTTTTCCAGGTACTGCTATTTGCTGAAAGTAATGTTCTTTTTACATGATTTTGGGACTTGTTAGAGTCATTGCACGATTATGATCATTACTTTTCTGTTACACTTTAGGTGCTCAATATTCCAACCAAGATTAATAAGGGTACTGTTGAAATTATCACTCCTGTGGAGCTTATCAAGAAGGGTGATAAGGTTGGGTCATCTGAGGCTGCACTTCTTGCCAAGCTTGGAATTAGGCCCTTCTCATATGGTCTTATTGTCCTGTCTGTTTATGACAATGGCTCAGTCTTTAGCCCTGAGGTGCTGGATCTTACCGAGGATGACCTGATTGAGAAATTTGCATCTGGTGTCTCCATGGTTACCGCACTGTCTCTTGCCATCTCATATCCAACCCTTGCTGCTCTACCACATATGTTCATCAATGCCTACAAGAATATCTTGTCTGTGGCAGTTGCAACAGAGTATTCTTTTCCTCAGGCTGATAAAGTGAAGGAGTACCTGGCGGTATGGAGTTGACTCTTTATATGGTAAATTGTTTATGAATTTCTGTAATATTGTGAGCTAAATTTATTGTTGCCTTGCATTCAGGATCCAAGTAAGTTTGCAGTTGCTGCTGCTCCAATTGCTGCTGATGCTGGTGCTGCACCTGCTGCTGCTCCTGCTGAGGAGGAGAAGAAACCAGAACCTGAAGAAGAGTCTGACGACGATATGGGATTCAGTCTCTTTGACTAAGTTTGTTTTTATTACTATGAAGATTTTTGGGTTATAAGGCTATCAGTTAAAGTAGTATGCTTGGATTATTTCTCATGGTTTCTTTTTTTGTGTATTTTGATTGCATTCAAGCTCGGATAATTCATAAGTTTATGAAGTGTTAGTTTATTGCCTTTTATATAGTACTTTATATCTCAGTTTTCATTTATATAGTACTTAATATCTCATCAGTTTTCATTTTGATTTAATGCTACAAGTTCTGAAAATAGTGTTGGTGTCTATACTTGGATTAGGGGTGAGAAAGAAAAAACCGAAAAAATAAAAATTTGAATTCAAATTGTAATAATCGATTTTGTTTGGTTTAAGTTTTTTTATCCGGTTTGAATCAAGTTTAAATATATATATATATATATATATATATATTAAGTTTGAATTTTGAATAGGAAAGTAAAAACTCATAAAGAAATTGAATCTAAATAAATTATATATATTTTAATTTTTTTATATTTTAAATTTTTATAACATAAAAATAATAATTTTATGTCAAAATATATTAAAATTTTATATTAAAATAATATAAAAATAAAAAATTAAATTTTAAAAATCATTAAATTAATAAAATTTGATTGAATGAATATTTAGTTTGAATTTGAATTAAATTTTAAAAATTTATAATATTATATAATATTTTAAAAAATCGAATTTAATTTGATTTGAATCATTATTACTTTTAATTAACTTAGATACTATCTTCGGCTTTATATTGGTATTAGTATTATGAATAATTATCATAGTAAATTAAGTTGTGGTGCTCAAGGTTTGTACTATATATTATTTTGATCTTATAATTTAAAAAATATTATTTGAGGGTATTTGATTTACAAAATTTTAAATTTTAGAAGAAAGTATGATACTCGAATTTTGTTTGATTTTTAAGGTATTTTATTTTCATATTTAAATCATTTAAATAGAAAAAATATCTATTTATTAAATTATTTATATTTATCATAATCTCCTTGACAACTTGTAGATAATTTTTTATTTTGTTTATTAAAAAATCAAATGACAAATAATGCGTTTATCATCAAATAAAATATAAAAATTTGTTATTTTTTAAAAAATTAAATATAATCAATTACAAAGTTTAATTACACATTATGCTGTAATTGAGTATTTTAAATAATAAAAAATCAAACTGTCAATTACAACGTTTATTACATATTATGCTATAACTAAGTATAGTTTTAAAAAAAATTCTCTCAATTATGACGTTTCATTTCAAAAAATGACTTAATTGATGAAATCAAAGAATTAGACTAAATTTTCAATTACAATTACAATAATTATTTAATAAAAACACCTTAATTGAGTAAATATGTGTACTTATAAGTTTTAATAAAAAGTTTTGTATACCACATTTATATATCAACTTTTTAATTTGGTTTATAAATATAAAAATTTTATTATTATATATCTAATAATTTTTCTTTTTCTTTTAATTACATCAATCACTTAAAATTTATTATTATATATTTAGTTTTTTATTAATAAAGAATTGATATGACTTTTTCTATTTCTTTTATTACTATATAATTAATTATTATAATAAATTATATATATATTAATAATAAATTGGCTTTAGAAAAAGTTTTTACGTGGTAAAAGAAAAGAAACGGCGTGTGTCAATTATGGCGTTTTTAAGTAATAAATACCGTAATAATCAAATTTAATATTAATTATGAAGTTTTTATGTGACAAACGTCGTAAATATAATTATACAATATATGAAAGTTTATATAAAAAAATATTAATCTTGATGTTTTGTTCAAAGAAATACTGTAATTGGTTTAATATTAAATTTAATTTAGTTTTAGATTCACTTTTTTTTTTTTAAAATAACATAAAATAAATTTTTTATTTAAATCAAAATTTTAATTGAAATAATTTTTTAAAATCTTAAAATATTAGATATAAATTTTTAATTTCAAAATTTAAATATAATTAAAAATTTGATATATTTTTCAAATAGAGTAATTTTGAATCAAACATGAAAATATAATATTTATAATTAAAATTTCAAAAAATTTTTTTGAATTCTCTTGAACAAAATGTAATCTTTGTACTTCCAATTTCATAAAAGAAAAGCTGTAGTAGTTACAGATACTAATATTAGCAGAAACTTCATATCAAAGTTTGAAATAAATGTGGCATGGTAAGGGATATAAAAAGGGCAAAGAGATCCTAGTTAGTATATTAAAGGAACATCTAATAAATTATGCAATTCTACTTTCCTGAGTAATAAAATACTAATATTGTAAATTTATAACAATTTTGGCTTTTGCGTTTTGAATTTGATGTGACGATGGGCAATGCTAGTGGTAGCGGTTTACTTAGGCTAGGTTACGATTTCAATGCATTTTAGATATAATGAATGAATTTATCCTAGAGTCAATTAAATTTAAATATTAATTTTAATAAAATTTATTCAATACAAATATTTTATTAAAATTTTATTTTTTAATTACATTTATAATAACATTTTTTTTAATAATAATTAAATAATTTTGTTATTATTTTTAATTTTATCTAAATCAATTTTATGGAATATTCAAATTTAATACCCACGTTTTAACAAAGTCACGGCATGCTACTTGTGACATCATGCCATTTTTTAAATTTGAAACCAGTCATGGGATGCTTGTAAAAAATGTAAATTTGTTTTGTAAAAACTGTAAACTTGTTATATTCTCCTTTCCCATTCTTTTGTCGCTGTCTGGTGAGCTATATTGCTTTTCTTTTAGCAATTCTTCAGACTTGTATCTTCACTTTTAAACATTGAATTTGTTCATCGCGGATAATGGATAATGGTGCCGCTACCCAGCCTTCCGTTTTCACATTTCTGTAAAAGTATAACCAACACTATTTTCTATTATTTATTAAGCTGGAAGTAATCGATATTAAAGAGTACTATCCGCACCTGGTTTGTTCTGTAGTTCAGGTGTCATCTCGAGAGACTCACCTACTCAACTGCTCCCAATTGGGTTCTTAATGTTCCGTTCACATATCTGTCGTGCTTAAGTCTCATAACCTTAAGTTGTTTGCTCAGGTGCTTCGAGAGAGTCACCTACTTAACTAATCCCAATTAAGCTCTTAATGTTTTGATCATACATCTTTATCGTGGTTGAATCTCATAATCTCAGCTTGTCTACATTCGTTTACTTCGTCCAAATCTCTTCAAAAATATCAAACTTAAACAATGAAACAGTTGTATCTTGATATGTTTGCAAGTGATTTTGTTTTTGAGTTACCTTATACTAGTATGTTTTGACCAAGAGGACATAATATTGTGCACAATTTAATTATTTGTTTTTAGCTTGAATGGATAATCAGTTTAAGTTTAGAATGTGCAGACCAGCTATTTGATGGAATGCTGATGAAAGCTTATTTCTCAAGAATTTTTCTCAAGAATGGTTTTTAGAATATTTTTGAGTATTCTCTTTGTAACCTTGTTTTATTGAAATGTATGATCAAGACTTCCAAATTGTAAATGATATGTAATTTTGTTAATTGTAGAAGTGTATTAGCTCAATCACGACCTTCAAATTCAGGTTCAATTTTCACATGAATTTGTCAACTAAAATAAATTTGTACAAAATGTTAATCCTCCAAAAAACATTATTTAATCTTGTCTTGTGATCAAATTCACCCAAAAAGATTTTTTAGATTTGCATGAAGTTGAAATTTCCTTTTCGATTTTGTTTTATATTCAGATGGGTTTCAAAAGCTTCAGAAAAAAATTGCTTTTACCATTTAACTCTGCTTTTTATTATTTTAAAATTATTTTATAAATAAAGAAGTACGAGTGAAACTTATTATCAGCTATTGCCGGTTTCAAGTTTCAGAGTGAGTAAGACGTGGATTTATAAAAAAATGGAGAATCGAAAAGCGCCTGAACAAACGATTGCCCCTAACATTGCCAAATCAAGAAAATAACTTTTAATCGATGAATGAAGGGCAGCTAATACTCGAATTATTCTTTCCATTTGCTCATAAATATTTTATAGCAAGAATCCCTCTTAAGTAAGATTGAAATGATGTTACAATATTTTTGGAGTTTTTTTTTTTTTTTTTTTTCAATCAACACTGAGAGATTCATTAAAATCCATTAGTAGTAATAATATTTACGAGAACTTCCGTTCCATGGGAAAAGAAGGGAAGTTCGGTCTTATCCCACCGTCATTTTCGGTAAGAAATAATTCCAGAAGCCAACCTCCCTCATTAAGTTGGATTGTATGGATTTGATTAAAATTAGATATGGCCTTTTGCCCTTATCACTTAAGTCCACCATAGGATTTGGGCCTTTCCTAATTCATATCCAAAATATCCTCCTTGCTCAAACACGATATTACATGGTTAAGGACGAAGGATCTAGCCTTAATATTAAAATATACTCTCGAATTTTAGTAAAAGATAAAATTAAATCCTAATTTTTTATTGCATATAAATAAATTTTATTTGTTTATAATCATAAACTTTTAAAATCAACAAAAAAAAAAATGTCAAATTGGATTTGGTTATTTAGAAACCTCAATTAATTCTAGTAATTTACAGTTTCTTACCCTTTAGACCCTATGTTCTATGTTAGACATACGTGAAAATGGTGTTGAATATTTTATAGCTCAAGATTGCTACATAACTGTAAAGTCTCTTGTATATCTTTTATTCCCTCATAAGTTAAATCTTCGAATAAAGGGTTTTCTAACATTCTCCGATTCAAAATTAAAGAACAAAGTTGGAGCAAGCAAGCAAGCTGGTCACATAATGTCATACTTTTATTGATTTGGTTCGAAAGGACTGCTCATGTTGCATGATTGATGCCTATTTGTATTAAGAATTAGTGTCCCCAACAACTCAAATCTTTGTTGGTAATAATCTCTCGAGTTCTTTTGTAGGGTAGATGAGATTTTGGGCTGTCCTACATTGATGATGGCAAGATTTGTTTACCAAATGCTGAGATTGACATTTTCAACTAAAGTTAAAAGGATTACATTTTCTTCAAATCCCGATTCCTTCTCTCATTCTCTCCTTTTTTTTGAAATCAAAACATAAAATGATGACAAACCCTGAAATGGGTAGTTTTTCTTATCTTTGAAAATGATTAAGAAGATTTTGAGATTTGTTTTTATAGTTAATTAGAAAGGCGGTTTTCCATTTAAATAAGATGGCAGGAACAATTTATCGAAATCTGTTCCCATCTAAATTTAATAGTTTAATTAGTTTGCAATTTTGTCTTAACTTAAAGAGTTAAATTAAGATTCGAATATTATTTCAATGTGTCTATGATTTTACCATTAAGATAAGATCTTATTGATGAATGACTAGCAAGCTAAAATCTTATATTTTATAAGTTGTAGTTAAAAATATTGTTTATGATTCAAATTTGATCGATATTTATTAAACAGTAAAAATTTTATAAATATTTTTATTAAAAATATTTATTTAATAAATGTATCAAAAATTATTTAAATTTATTCAAATTTTATACATTTGATTTATGTAAAAAGATTTTTTTAATTTATCAATTTTAATTTTAATTTTTTTATTTCTAATAAAAAATTTCACAACTTCATTTATAAAATTTTATGTAAGCATTTTTCAGTTATTTTTACTTCTAAAAGAGATACGCAGGACGACTCTTGTCCAAAAACCAGCCACTCTGCCTCTAAATTTAGGCTTCATCAGTTTCATTTCCGGATAAGATCAAGCTTTGAAAAGAATCTGCTAGGATAGAGCTTTGTTCAAGGCAAAGCAATTGGCAAGTGATGATAAGATTTCGTCCCATTTTTCTTCTAAGATTCTTTACGATTCGCGGATAACTCTCCATAGTAACAGGAAATTAATAAACCAATAGCATTGTTCTTCAAAATCAAAATTTACTATTTTTGTCTTATCGAATTATTGTTATTAAATTCTCAAATTGACATTTGCTTTGAAATTTGAAGCATTATCTTCCAAAAGCAGCCAAGGATATGTTACATCTTTAGTCACATCCTTAGCATTGCAGCGTTGGAGAATCTTCCTTAGTGTCGAAGTACTATTAAATTCAAACACTCCATAGAGTAGATAAGTTTTATATGATTCTTGAGTTCTGTTCTTTCGTCATATTAACTATTGTTGAAATATTTATTGTAAATTGATAGAATCAATTACAGGTACGTAGCAAGAAGAGATGACTAGAACTACTTGCCAAAGTTGTTCAATCATCTTTGCATAAAAAGCCAATGATTGAATCAAATTTTGAAATCTACTCAAAACTCAATATTTGATTAAACGCCAAATCACATTGTAAATCAGTCTAAAATCCAAAAAAAAAAAAAAAAAAAACTCAAAATGTTTATAAATGTTTCGAATTCGATTCAAAATTTTTTATATTTAAAATTTGATATTGATCTAAACCCATACGGTATTGCCAACCAGCCTAAAACTCAAAAAAAAAAAAAAAAAAGCTCAAAATACCACAAATGGCTTGAATTCAACTCAAAATTTTGTTTTTGTTTTTTCATAATATGAGGTTAATTAGTTGTTTAAAACTAGTTCCTAAAAAACAGTGTCAGTGCTGATTACAAAGAAGTCTATAGTGTGGGAAGATGATTTTGGCATTGAAAAATGGATCATTGATTTAGATCCTTGAATGTAAACCTTGATTTGGATACTGAACTGTGACCAGAAGCATTGAAACCATGAGTTAGTTCCCCATTATGATATAAAATGTGAATCCCATGCCTGAAATCATGTATGTTTGTCCAATATTCAAGATCATGATTTCAAAAACCCTTGCTGTGTGTAATATCACCTCATTTGATTTGATTTAAAACCAAACCCAACATCAACAGGATTTGGATAAAATAATTTGTCCCACTAATGTTGGTTAGGCTAAAGTTAGGTATAATACTGATTATATAAATTGCATTAGGTCCAAGGTTTTTTTTAGGTGCCCCGACATGTGGGTCTGAAAATCAGATTGCTTGATAAAAAAATTAAAACTAAAATAAAGAGTTATCACTTTTTTTATAGGTGTGATTGATCACTTAAAAAGTTCATTTATTTAATAAAATCAAAAACGAATTTAAAGATAATCAACAAGACAGTTTTGATATTTCAAAATAGAATTAAATTTAGGAGGACTGTTACGTGTGGGGAATTGTCTCAACATATAGATCAGTGGAGCTACTGCTAGACATGGTTTAGAAGAGTCGCCATCAATCTTTTTTATTTAGGTATGATTGACCATCTGATTGAATCTGTGTTATTTAAAGAGGAGTATTAAGATTGACTTAGACATATTTAAATAGTAGATTTTGATCTACGAAATTAGAGTTTAGGTTCGAGAGTATGATTACGCATAGAAAAGGTTATGGCACCCCCACAACGCCCATCAAAAGGATGGTACTGTTTGATTTCAGATCATCTAAGCTTTGATCATATTTGTAATTTATCGAATTAATTCAATATTGAAAATTAGTCTTAAAATTGTCATAATAGTTTGGTAGTAATTTAAGGTAATTTTCTCAATTCAAAAATATTCATAAAGACTAGTGTCCCATTTTGAAGAGACTCCGTTGTTGGATTTATTAACATATCTTATTCTAAAAAGATAAAATCTCCCTATAGTTTAATAGTACTTACTTTGAAAAATAATCTTTCAATAGTTTAAAAGATAAAAAATATTTTTTGATTATTTTTTTGAAAACTTATTTATGAAATTTCTTAATAGTTTGGTGGATTTCATTTAAAAAATTTAAACCCATGAAAACTTTTCAATAGTTTGGTGGAATTCATGAATTTATTTTGTAAGGATTTTTATTTGAAAAAAATAATTTTTTTGAAAGGATTTTTTTTTTGGTTTTGATTTTGTTTTTATAAATATTTTTTTTGAAAACTTAAAAATATTTTTTTATTATTTTGAAAACTTATTTGAAAATATTTTTTTTGACTTATTTGAAATAGTCTTTTTTATAATTATTATTTTTATTTATTTTAAAAAATAAAATAAAATAAAATAACTGAAATAATTTTTAAAGAAACTAAAAATAAAATGAGCTAAAAAAATAAAATCAAAAAATAAAAATAAAATGGAAAAAGGAAACCTTATGATTAGGTTGGGTCGAAATGTAGTCAGCGTGTGGGTCATTGGATCAACGCACGGATCTTGGGTAGTCCAAAACGACGTTGTTCTAAGTCAATATAAAAGGCACTTTTCAGTGTTTTTTTCTCATATGCCCTTTGCTCCCTCTCTCTCTACCCTAATTTTTTGTACTTTCTCTCTAGAATTTCCCCAAGAAATCTATCGAAAACTTCAAACAAAAACTAAGAATTCCACCAATTTTTGGAAAAGTTGTCGGGAAATTCAACAAAAAACTAGAAAACCTATTGGTTTCTAGAAAACTGGCTAGAATATGATTGAAAAATTCAATCGATTGTCGAAAAATTCATCAAAAAACTCATGTTTATCCCAAAAAACCCGAAAAAACCTAAAGATTTCAAGAAAAAACCTAGATTTCCCCAAAATTTCCCAAATTACACAACTTTTGCTCAAATCTCTTCAAAAAAACCCTAGAAAACTAAATATGATCCCAGAAAACCCTAATCTAACCCAAAGATTTTCAATGAACCTAGAATTCTCAAAATCAAAGTCCTAGAAACCCTTACTACCCAAAAATTCTCCAGAACACTAATTCTCTAAAAATCTCTCTGTGTGTTCATCCTCTGTAGAGCTAATTCAATTTATAGGCAGTCCTAGAACCAGTTTTAAGAAATGGACAAAATCAATTTCAAGTTTGAATTCTAGGATTGAGTTCTGTTTAGCGTGACTTTTGGTCCAAAATTTTAGCAATCAAATTGATATGATTTTGCATTAAAAAGTTCGACCATGTGGAATTCTGATTTTGATTCTATCTTTCATGTGTGGATTGGATCAAAAAGGAAAGAAGAAAAGAAAGAAAACAAAAAAATGGAAATAAAAAAATAATATAATGATAATAACAATGTACTAATAATCATAGTATACCATAATATTATATTATAATAATACTATAATAATAACAAAAGTACTAACAACAAAAAAATCGATCTAATTGAACTCGAACACAAATGGGTGTCTACAACTATCCCTATTTGCATATCACTATTATACAGGGATGGTGCAAAGACCTAGACATATAGTTTGTTTGAGTCAAATCAGGGTGAAATGATCCATGATATGAAAAAAATAATTTGACCTAAGCCAAGATTGGTTGACTAGAACAAAATCACAAGTCAGAAGATGATCTGGACTAAGCTAAGATCAAGTGATCGAGACAAAATCACAAGTTAAAATGAAACGATCAAGATCGAGTTGAGGTTGAAGATAAACGATTGAGACAAAACCATGAATCATATGAAATGATTTGGACTGAGCCAAGATCCAATGACCGGGACGAAACCACGAGTCAAAATGAAGTGATCAAGACCAAGTCGAGATAAAAAATAAATGATCGAGATGAAATCATGAATCATATGAAATGATCTCGACTAAACCAAGATAAAGTGATTGAGATAAAATCACGAGTCAAAATGAAATGACTAAAATTGAGTCGAAGTTAAAAATAAACAACCGGGATGAAACCATGAATCATATGAAATGATCTGCATTGAGTCAAGATTGAATGACTGTGACGTAACCACGAGTCAAAATGAAGTAACCAAGATCAAGTCAAGGTCAAAAATAAATGATCGAGATGAAACCTCGAATCATATAAAATGATTTGGATTTAGCCAAAATCAAATAACCGGGATGAAATCACGAGTCAAAATGAAGCGACGAAGACTGAGTTGAAGTAAAAAATAAATAATCATGAGGAAACCATGAATCATATGAAATGATTTGGATTGAGCCAAGATCGAGTGATTGGGATGAAATCACGAGTCAAAATGAAGCACCTAAGATCGAGTTGAGGTTCAAAATAAATGACCAGAATAAAATCATGAATCATATGAAATGATCTGGACTGAGCCAAAATCAAATGACTAGGGTGAAACCACGAGTCAAAATGAAATGACCAAGATCAAGTCGAGGTCAAAAATAAATAATGACCGAGATGAAATCATAAATCATATGAAATGATCTGGACTGAGCCAACATCAAGTGATTAGGATGAAACCACGAGTCAAAACAAAGTGACCAAGATCAAGTCGAGGTAAAAAATAAACAATCGAGATGAAATCATGAATCATAAAAAATGATCTAGGCTGAGCTGAGATCAGAACCTGTGATGAATGATTATGCAATGATATGAATGTATACCCTATCTCGAATGCAAATGAAACATTAATTACAGTACTAAGGCTTCTGCATTTTTATTTTTGCACACCTTTGGTAAAGAAACCATTGTTCATTACCTTAAATATTTATCTCTATCCTAAAAAAAGTTATGAAAGTCAATGATTTCTCTTATTTGGAGGTATTCATCCTTTGCCCTTGTCTCTTTTAATTCTTCAAGGCAACACATAACTTCTTATGACTTTGTTCAATTATTAATTATAATCTCAATTTCAAAATGTGAGATGCAAGTTATGCACTTCTTCTATTTATGGTAAGGTATAAAAAGATGGGACAAATATATATTGGTAATGTATAGCATTAACAGAGAATAATAAGACAGTTTTCATTTATTCAGATAAGTAATAAATTAAAAATAATGGTATAAAAACAAAAAAAAAAGTGTATAGAGATGGCTATTTAGGGTAACAATGCCCTAAGATAAATGATCATATAATCATGATAACAAATCTTGAGTTTCTTCAAAAACTCAACCAACATACGATGCCTCAACACCTCAGAGCTCTTTGAAATTCACTATCTCTAGTATGCCTTTCAGGTGATGCCATATTCTATTCATTTGAATTTGCCTTCATTCAATTCAAGCCATCCTTTTGAACTTTTTCTTTTTGGTTCAAGTTGCCCTTTCGGGTTTTCAACTTGAACTTTTCTTTCTCTTTTTTTTTTTAGGTCAAGCAAAGTACTTTTTCACAACATAAGAATTAACAGGATTAGAAAGTTCATCTCTATCCATTTCTAACAAGATTAAGGCTTCTTTTGAAACAGCTCTTTTTACCACATATGGTTTTTCCCAAATCGGAGTCCATTTTCCCCTATCATCATGTTAATTTGAAAGAATTCTTTTCAGTACCAACTCTCATTCTCAAAATTGATGAAGTCAGACCTTTTTGTCATGAGTTTTCATCATTTTTTTTGGTACAATTGGTCATGATAGAGTATCGCTATTCTTTTTTCTTCAATGAAGTTTAATTGTTCATAATGTTCTTGAACCCATTTAGCTTAGTCTAATCCCATTTCCCTTAGGACTCTTAGGGATGGGATCTCTACTTCTATTGACAATACAGCTTCTATCCCATAAACCAAGGAAAAAAGAGTTGCCCTAGTAGAAGTGCACACGAAGGTTTGATATGTATGTAGGGCAAAAGATAATTTCTTGTACCAGTCCTTGTATATTTCAGTCATCTTTTCTAGAAGCTTTTTGATGTTTTTATTTACAGCTTCCACTGCCTCATTCATTTTTAGGCGATGTGGAGCTGAATTGTGATGTTTGATTTTAAATTAAACATATATTTCTTATATCATCTTGCTACTCAAATTCTTTGCATTGTTTAAGAGGATCCTTTTTAGGAGCCCATATCTATAGATTAACTTTTTTTTGATGAATTTGTATACCAGTGATCTAGTCACAGTTGTGAAAGAGGAGGCTTTGACCCATTTAGTGAAGTAATCAATCATCACAAAAATGAATTTATTCCCATTTGAGGCCTTTGGGGTGATGGGACCAATGACATCCATTCTCCACATAAAAAATGGCCAAGGTGGCGCTATACTGTGTAAAATGCTGTGTGGAGCATGGATCTTGTTAGCATAAATCTGGTATTTATGACATTTTTTTAGCATAATTGATGCAATCTTTTTTCATTATTAGCCAGTAATATCCAGCTCGTATAACCTGTTTTGCCATTATATGCCCGTTTGCATGTGCTTCACGTACGCCATTAAAACCTTCCTTAAAAATCTTTTTGGCCTCAAAAGCACTAACACAACATAATAATACTTGGTCTTTGCCTCTTTTGTATAAAATTTTCTCATCCAAAAAGAATCCTATAGCTAACTTTCTCAAGACTCTTTTATTTTTTTTTTTGTTACTTGATCTGGGTACTACTGATTCTTTAGATATCACATAATATCATAATATCAGGGATTGCCATCCTCTTCATATTCCAAGTTGGCACAATGCACTGTTATGTCCTTAATATCTAATTTGATAGGTTAAATTTTAGCAGTATTACAGCTAAGGTAGCTAAAGCATTTGTAATCTGATTTTTTTCATGAGGCAAGTGTTCAAACTGAATTGCTTTAATTGTTTACACAGCTCTAAGATGTATTTATCGTAAGAAATGAGTTTTGAATCCTTTGTTTCTTATTCACTTTTTAGTTGATAAATGACTAAAGCTGAATCTCCAAACATCTTTAACTTTTCAATTTTTTTGTCCAAAGTAGCATGCAGACCCATAACACAAGTCTCATATTCAACTACACTATTAGTGTAGTTGAAGTTCAATCTTGTTATAACAAGGTAGTAATATCCTGTTGAAGATATTAAAACTGCACCAATCTCATGCCTTATGGTAGTGGTAGCCTTATCGAAATACATTATCCATATCTTTTCTTCACTATTATCTTTTTCTAACCTTGATATGTCTATTAGTTCTTCATCTAAAAAATCAAGCTTTGTGGGCTCATAATTATCGATGGCCCTATTTGCCAAAAATTTAGCAATGATACTTCTTTTGATTGCTTTTTGGCTCACATACACACTGTCATATTCTGAGAGCATCACTTGCCATCATGCAATTCTTCCTACTAGTGATGGCTTTTCGAAGATGTATTTGATGGGATTCAATTTAGCTATGAGCCAAGTTGTATGATAGAGTATGTACTACCTAAGTCTCTTAGCTGTCTAAGTTAAAGCGTAATACATTTTCTCTAGTGATGAATACTTGAACTCGTACTCTGTGAATTTCTTGCTTAGGTAATAAATAGCTTTCTCTTTCTTATCGAACTCATCCTGTTGACCTAATACACATCCTATTGATTTCTCATATACCACTATGTATAGAAGCAGTGATTTTTCTAGAATAAGTGGTGTTAATATTAGAGGATTTGATAAGTATTGTTTTACCTTATCAAAAGCTTTTTGACATTCTTCATTTCACTCACCAAGATTATTCTTTCAAAGTAGTTTGAAAATGGGATCACATTTAAAAGTGAGTTGAGAAATGAACCAAGAAATATAATTTAATTTGCCTCAAAAACCTCGAACCTCCTTTTGTGTGCTTGAAGGGGATAAATTTTGAATGGCCTAAATTTTGTCTGAGTAAACTTCTATTCTTTTTTCACTGACTATAAATCCTAATAGCTACCTGGCTCCAAATGTACATTTGGTCGAATTTAGTTTGAGTTGAAACTTCTTCAATCTCTCAAATAATTTTCTGAGATTGACTGCATAATCTTTTCTTTTTTAGGATTTGCTGATCATATCATCCACATACACTTCAATCTCCTTATGCATCATGTTATGAAAAAGTGTTACCATAGCCTTTTGATAGGTTACCCTAACATTTTTCAATCCAAAGGGCATGACCTTATAGTAAAAGGTTCTTCACATAGTGATAAATGTCATCTTTTTCATATCATCTTAGGCCATCTTTATCTAATTATAACTAGAAAATCTATCCATAAAAGAGAACACTGAATGTTGGGTCATATTGTCTACTACTATATCTATGTGAGGCAAAAAAAATTATCTCTATTCAGGTCTCGATAGTCTACACATATTTGTACCTTTCAATCTTTCTTGGGGACAGGTACTATATTAGCAACTTATTCAGGATATTTGGCTACTTGCAAAAAGCCTGCATCAAATTACTTTTTTATTTTTTTTTTTATTTTCAATAGCATCTCTGGTTTTATTCTTCTCAACTTTTATTGCACTGGCTTGCATTCTCCCTTTAAAGGTAGCCTATGCTCTACTATTTCAGTGCTAAGTCTGAGCAAATCTTTGTAGAACCTAGCAAACACATCCGTAAACTCTCGACGCAAATCCTCTAACCGCTGCCGATCAACTGCTAGAAGTGAAGTACCAATCTTGACTTCTTTTTTGTTTTTAGCATCACCCAAATTGATCAATTCAATAATTTCTTAATGAGGCTAAATGGATTTATCTTCTTGTTCAATTAGCTTCATTAAATCTAAAGATGAAGTGAATTTCTCAGAATCCTCTTCAGTATCAAGTTCATCGGTATTAATTGAATTTTCAAAATTAAACCCTGAATTATTGTCATGATTACTTTTACATTCATTTAGGGACCTAAAAGTTAATATAATTGGAAAGGTTGGCAAGAAACTTTTGATGGGATAATGAATGGAATAGAAGAAATGAACAAAATGCATGCTCATAGTTTTATTAAAATAATGAAAAATAAAAGGCCCAAATATAAGAGTTAATCCTAGTGCTTTTGGGCATAAGTAATTAGGGGATGTGATTACATTAAAGAAAAATAAAAAACAATAGGCATCTAGATGACCCTCTAATTTTTCAATTCATAGCCAGGTGGGCATGGGTAAACCAAAACTTCCTCACTTTGACTTTTATTATGCACCATAGGAATGGATAACTTGGCAAAAGCTTCATCCCATTTTGGTTCTTTTTTTGTGTCTTCTTCAACTCTTAGGTGCATGTATCCTTCAAGAATGAAAGTGTCATTTAAATGAGGAAAGATCATCGATCTGTTCTTTGCCTTTT
Source organism: Durio zibethinus (assembly GCF_002303985.1). The sequence goes on from NW_019168481.1 coordinate 14,184,579, forward strand.
TGCTATTGTTTTGCATTTCCTCTGTCTTATAACCCAATCCTGATCTATAATAGTAATCTTCAATCTTAGAAAGCTCTCTTATCCCTTGAAAGCTTTTGCCTAAGCTGAACCCAATGTTCTAACCCTTGTTACAATTTTACATTAAAAACTTTGACCATGTGGGATTTTGATTCTGATTCTATCTTTCACGTGCAGATTAGAGCAAAAAAGAAAAATGAAAAGAAAAAAATGAAAATAAATAATAATAATAATAATAATAATAATAATATATACTATAAGAATAACAAAAGTACTAATAACAAAAAAAATCGATCCAATTATGTCCAGACACAAATGGGTGTTTACAGGAATGATTAACACCCCCATAACATTTGTTTTAAACGATATCAATTAATCGCATGTTATCCTTGAGTTTTAATAAAAATGACCTTAGCTTTAATTTAGAGATAATTCCTTGAATTTCATTTTTTCACAAATCTCATTTTTGTTGTTCTTTTGTTTTTAAAATGCAAATCATTTTTAGTTTTAAATTAAAATACAAACCTTTGGTATCAAAATATTTTCTAAACTCCCTTATATTTAGGTGAAATTTTTTAAAAACATCATTTTACTTTGAGATTTCCATAATCATCCATTAAAACAAAGATAATATTTTTTATAAAGACAATTATTGAAAATCCCCCAATATTTAGGCTAGATCTCAAAGATTACCTTTATTAGAAATATTAGCTTATTTATTTCTAAAACATTCATTGTCTTCATTTTAAAAGCATGAATGCAACAAAATAAATGATATGAATGACAAAGAAAAATGCATGAAACATTAAACATATATCATATGCATGCTAATATAAAATGTAAAATATAAATAAAATGACATAAGAATGGCAATAAAAAAGTGATAATGCATGTGTAGTTATTATACAAATAAAATGCAAATGCATGAAAATTTGATTTAGGTTTAAAGTTTTGGGTTGGAATTTAGGTTTTGGAAACAGTTTTGAACTATTTTGGTGTTTAGGTTTGAGGTTTAGGACTTAGCGTTTAGGGTTTGGGCAAGTTTAGGGTTTCGATTTTAGGGTTATGTTTTAGGCTAGGTTTAAGATTTTGAGTTAGGGTTTTGGGTTAGGTTTAGGGTTTAATGTTTGATTTATGGTTAGAGTTTAGGATTTTCAATTAGGTTTAAGGTTTAGGGTTGGTTTATTTTTAGGGTTTAGGACTCGAGGTTGATTTAGGGTTAAAGGTTTAAGATTTGGTGTAGGGTTTAGGGTTAGGTTTAGGGTTTGTTGTTTGATTTAGGGTAAGGGTTTGGTTTAAGGTTAGGGTTTGATTTAGGGTAAATTTAAATGATATGCATGCATATAACTTGTGTAAACCAATGTGATTAACACCAAACCTAAATATTAATAATAAATGAAACAAAAAATGCTACATGCTACACACTATGCAAATGAGCTAAATGAACAAAAGTGCTTGACCTTTAAACATCAAATTTAGATTCAAGTTTCAAAGAACCAATCAATAGTATTTTCAACCTCAAGACTCATTTCCATTCTCATAATCTCACACGTCCATCATTAAACCACTGTTAAGAACATGACTTATGTTGAAACACCATAGCCAAAACAAACACTACTAAAAACATTTTTCATTCAAGACTTCAAAGAAACATTAAATCAAGCAATGTAAGGCTACACATGCCAAGCATGGTGAAAGCTTAGGTTGAAACCTCCATGGCCTCTAAGTGTAGTTTTTGGTCATTTTTACTAAAAAAACATTCAAGCATGATTTCAAACATTTAGATAACCTATAAGAAAATGAAGAAAAGCAATCCCAATCATCCACAATAAACTCACATACAAGAACATGATAGAAAAAATGCATGCATAAAGTTCTAATCATAAAAAAGCACACTAAGACATGAAATAATAACAAGGAAAACATAAAAAAAATGTAAGTGAAGGTGTTAAACGATAGTTTTTGTTGGTTTTTCACATTGGAAACTATTTTACCATTTACATCAAATTAGAAAAGTATGGTATGTTTAGCTTTCTCTTGAAATAAAAAAAAAAAAAGATCAAAGGAAAAGGGATCATAAAACCAAGCTATTCAAGTGCCCCAACCCTTTATTATCTTATTAGTAGAATAACCTATAAAAGTTTCTCCTTTCTTGCAAAACAAAAATAAATAAATAAATAAACAAACTTAATGCATGGATAAAGGTTACATGAATGAAGATGGATGTAACATGAAATAAGGATGAAAAGAGATTAAAGAAGCTACCATTAGGATTTTTTTTTCTTGGGTTTTTGGGGTTGGCCATAAGTATGGAGAAGAAGGGAAGGAAAAAATATTTTGGTCAATAGTGGGATGGCCAAATGGTGTAGGAGAGGGTAGGGAAAGTCCTTTTGTCAACCTTTCATATTCTATTTGTTAGGATTATGACAGCTTTGATACCACTTGTTAGGCCAAATAACCCCAATCCAATTAAACATTTACGCTAGTAGAAGCGAACCAAATAATCAATCAATCACACAAGTGATAGCAATTTAACGTGGTTCGACCCTATTGACTTACATCTATGGATAAGAAAAAAATTCACTAGTTGTAGAGAATTATAAACATATAATCAAATCAACCACTCACAATCAATACCCAAAGACACTTTTAATCTCTTTGAATCCTACAGAGTATTCTTAATTCAAACAAATACTTACCAATGTGCACCCATGCATCATACCTATATGGACCATTTCATTCACCTCTAGTCTACTCAAACATATATGCCCATAAAAATGTTAATCTCAGGTAGTCTTATGATGTGTCTATCCCATAAAATCTTTTAACTTTTTTATATCTTTTTTTTTACCTAATCTTATAGAGATTACACCTATTTATACCCATACTAACTTGTCTATCAAGAATCTATTTCCTCTTATAATTCTTCTTCTGTAAGTAATCAATCTTAAATAAATTGCTTATGAGATTTGAGTCATTATTCAGAATAATCTCCACTTGACTCAAATATCATCAATCAAAAATCTTCATACTAAACATGTTTAGCTTTACTTGCAATGGAAGTCTTATAACATTCTTCTCTTGTGTCTTTGTTTTTATGCTAATCGATTCTTAAAACATGAACTCAAACTCTTTCCTTGAATCAAACTCCTTTAGGCTTGTCTTTTCCCATATCTTGAACTTTCAGCTCTAATATCATTTATTAAGATTATAATAGCAATGATACCACTTGTTATGCCAAATAACTCCAATCCAATTAAACATTCACGCTAGCGAAAGTGAAACTAAATAATCAATCAATCACATAAGAGATAACAATTTAACATGATTAAGTCCAACCGATCTACATCCACAGATAAGAAAAAAGATTCATTGGTTGTAGAGAATTTTAAATATACAATCAAATCAACAACTCACAATCAATACCCATAGACATTCTCAATTTTTTCTAGTCTTATAGAGTATTCTCAACCCAAATAATATATACCCATATGCACCGATGTACCATACCTATGCGGACCATTTTATTCTCTTATAGTCCATTCAAACATGCACATTTATAAAGACGTTAATCTCTTATAGTCTTATAGGGTATCTATCTTATAAAACCTTATAACTCTCTTATATCTTTTTTTCTTACCTAACCCTATGAAAGCTTTACCTATTTATAACCATACTAATTTGCCTATTAAGAATCCTTTTTCTCTTAGAATTCTTTTTCTATAAGTTTTCTTATCTATCAAGCAATATACCAGTTTCAAACAAATTACTTATGAGATTTGAATCATTATTCATAATACTATTTTTAGGGGAAACTTCAAGATTTTTGAAACCAATCAATATCCTTCAAAAAGCTAAGTTAGCCTTCAAAATGGTAGAAAAGCTTGTACACTACTAAGAGAAAACAATGGCTAGCAACAAGAAATGTTCTTTCCTAATTATCATTCATGCAGCCATTCCATATCATTTTGTGCCATTGAGACCTTCTTGATAAGTCAATTAGCATCTTCTTTCATGCCACTTCATCATCCAACTTGGCCCTTTTGTTGCAGCACAAAATTCCCTCCCAAACTTGTGCAACTCGTGACTAGCAAATAAAAGGTTATAATAGATTTTTTTAGCCTTTGTTCCCTTCTTTTGCATGGTGTAAGTGGTTCTTAAATGAGGTAATCCTTATGTTTTCATGTTGGCCAATGAGAGAACAAAGAAGCTACACATAAGCTTTGCAATTAGGGCTTAATGCTCCTATTCCAAACCAAGAATGAAAGAGACAGCAACAAGTAGCAAAAACTTATGTAAGTGGTATCTCCTTTCTTATGTTTTGCTTTTCCATTTGTTTGCTTTTTGTATTTAGCTTACTTGGCTTATTTGTATACATAATTAAGCTCTAAATTTCATTCATATAGTTGTATGTTCAGCCATTGTGCCATGCAAAACAACCTATAAATGCAAAGGAGGTTATCCATGCACAATATAAGGGATTTTGATTTTTTAGCTTTTGCTATCCCCTTTTTTGACCACCCATTTGAACTTCTAAAATCTCTTAAAAAATCTTGAACATAGGTCATCTAGTGTAGCACATGTTTGAAAACAATTCAACACCAAATTCTCATTGTAAATTTTCAAAATTAGCTTGCAATGTTGCCTACACAACTTTAAGAAATTCTAAATGTGGCTTTTGTTTTTAATTCTTTTGAGCACCAATTTATGCTTCTAAAATCACCCAAAAATTCTTGAACATAGGTTATTTGGTTTAGCACATTTGTGAAAAAATTCAATTCCAAATTCTCATCTCAAGTGGTTCAAAATTAGCTTGAAATGCTGCCTATATAGCTTTAAGAAATTCTAAACATGGCTTCAGTTTTTAATTCTTTTGAGCACCAATTTGTGTTGTTAAATCACTAAAAATTTTCCTGAACATAGGTTAGTAAGCACATGTGTGAAAAAATTCAACCTCAAATTCTCCTCCTAAGTGATTTAAAATCTAGCTTGAAAATCATTGTGAAACTTGCTCTAAAATAGCCTTGAAATGTAACAAGTTAATCTTCAATTCCTCACCTTCTAGTCATGCATTAATATTCAATAAATTTCTACTCATTCATCTTGTAATCCCATATAGTTTCATTCATAAACATTAACATAAAACCTCATAGAATTTGCACAAGAATTCTTGGAATGAAAGTAGGAAGAATTTAGAAACCAAAAATTTCATAACTTGAATTTTCCAAATTAGTTTTTCAAAATTTCTCCAATTGATCATCTAAACTCAAATCATCATATTTTATGCATTTTTTTATTAAAATGAATCAATTTCTCTCGTGATGCATAGTTTTTGTATTTTTTTTTAAATTTTCATGCTCTTTAATTTTTTTGCACGCACTACCTAATCCAGTTAATTCAGTATTTCAGAATTTGATTCGAACCTTGACTCTGAGTGACAAATTTTATCTGACACCTACCCGAACAAAATTAAATGTCTACCCTAGACCTTAATTAGAATGTGTGTCCTACAAGTTTAGGTTTCTAATAGCCCAAAACTTTCATTATCAAGGGGCCTTTTTCCTATGGTTTGTGATTCATAGTTTGAATGACAAAAAGAAGTTGTTGTCCACCATTCTCATATTTTCTAAAATAAATATGTATTTGGTTAATAGACTTGATATACCATAACTTATCAAATGACTAGCTAGCTAGATAAATGTTAGGTTGAAATATATATATATATATATATATACTAGGTAACCACCCATGCGTTGCTACGGTATTTAGTTTTCTTATGTAGTGTAAATAATAATTGTCATAACGTTTAGGTTATAAAAACCTACCTATTAGACACAAAAATCATGAAGTCACCATCAATCTTTTTTACCTAGGTGTGATAGGCTGCCTATATGAATCTATTCTTTTTAAGGTTGTTCTAAGCATAAACTAAGTGTTCCTAAAAAGAAAAGGTTCTGGTCTACATCATCAGAACTAAGGTTCGAGAGTCAGTTACGTGCAGGGAAGATATTAGCACCCCTATATGCCCAAAATTGGTACCAAATTTATTTATGTGTTATCTAAATTAAACCTTAATCAAAGATGATTTTGTCATGTAAATCAAACAATTCAAATCCCTTTTTTTTATTTACACCACATGGTCATACCAAAAATTTCTATCAAAATATCAACAATCATACAATAATATCAAATCATACCATGTAAAAGTTATCATGTAATAAATGTAAAATCATATCATGCAATAAATCATACAATAAACAAAATCATATCATGCAAAAAATCATGCATTAATATAAATCATACAATGCAAAAATTATCATGCAATAATATAATACCATAAAAATCATTTATGCAAATATATATAATAATGCAATCAAATATAATCACATAAATAAATATATTAATAATCATGCAATCAAATTAAATAGAATCATACAAATAAATATATTAATAACATGCGATCACACATATAAATATATTAGGTAATCAATATTAATAATCATGCAATTAAATAAATCATGCCAGCAAATTAAATTCACACAAATATATTAATCATGCAAATAAAATATTGGGCAAATAAATTATCATGCAAATATAATATTAGTCATGCAAATTTATGCAAAAATAAATACCGTGTAATAAATATAAAAATAAGAGTAAATAATTAAATATTATAAAAGTTATGCAAAAATCACAAAAAAAAAAGAAAACAAACATTATCTCAATGGATCACAGATTCCAATAATTTTTCACCTTTCAAAAATTGATGCTTCCTACTGTAAATCTTAACCTACCTTAAAAAAACTCCAACTAGATCTTCTTACAAATTTTTTTGCTTGATTGCTTCTTCCTTATTGATTAAAACTTTGCCCAAATTTTTTCTTTTTTCAATGTCCTCTGTTTGATCTTAAAGTCAATTACTGTAAGGCCCCTGCTTTTATCACATATTCAAGGTCCTTATATAGGGATTGAATCCCTTTCGATTTCGAACAAATTAATTCAACCAAATCTAAGATTTATCTCCTAATTTTATTCTCTTAGTAATCTTTCTTTTTTCAATAAATTGAGCCCAAAGTCTTTCTAAAATTATTCAAACATTAAAGTTAAAATCTAAGATAAAATCTAAGAGTTAAATTAAATTTAAGATTTTCCATCCTATCATTTTTTTTACCCTTTTTTTGTCTTTTTACCAATTGTTTTTGACTTTTTTGACTAAAAAAACAAAAATTAAACTAAAAATTAAACTAAAAAATTAAAACAATTTAGGACTTAATCTTTGGGCCTAAAATTCACTTTTGCAATTAAAGCCCAATTGCACAATCAAAATCAAAATTCAAAGCCTAATGAATTTCAAAAAATCCTCGGACAAAATGTAATGTCTATAGTTACCCCTTTTGTGTATTTTTTATGAAACAAGAATTGTACAAATATAAAAAGAACATCCATTTTCTTTAGGTCAAGAAAAGTCAAAAAAGAAAATTTTAAAAGATCCCCCACAATTGAGGCATTGGAAATTTTGGAAAAGAAAATGTTCCCCCATAGCTAAGGCTTGAAACTTTAAATAAAAGTAGTTCTCCACTGAAGCTTCAACTTTGAGAAAATAAAGTACTCCCCACCAAGGCCTCAACTTAAAAAAAAAATAAGGAACTCTTCCATCAAGGCTTCAACTTAAAACTTTTGAAAAATAAAATGGTCCCCCATAACTGAGGCTTTGAAACTTTTGAAAAATAAAATGCTTCCTCACAACTGAAGTTTTGAAACTTTGAAAAATAAAATGCTCCCTCATAATTGAGTCTTTGAATCTTTTGAAAATAAAAAGAGATCATTCTTAACTTCGAAAAGCTCTTCCCTTATAAAGGCATTGAAACTTAAAAAAATCATACCTTAGATTGAGTTTCTACATCTCATATGAATCATCATTGATTGCCTTTCAATATCACTTCTCAAAATTATTTCCTCATCTAATTTTTCCTTCCTGCTTTCCAAACATATGCAATGAATGCATGTAATGAATGAAAAGATTTTTCATAATTCTAAAATTCAATTTCAAAATTCAAACTTTAATTTTTCTTCCTTTTAAACATGCATGATGTATGGGATGAATATAATAAACACACTGTATGCATATAATGAATGCATGAGCCAAAGATTTTTCAAAATTTCATCCTCATTTCACAACTTAAACTTTGATCTTTCTTTTCCAAACACGAAGTACATGAGTGCAATAAATTCGATGATATATGCAACATGTAACGAATACAATGAATACAATTCATGAATGCAAAATTCCTACCTAATTTCAAATTTTAAACTTTCTTTTACTTTTCAAATATGCATGATGAATGCCATGAATAAATTTAATATTCTCAGTATGATGCATGTATGTAATGCATGTGGTGAATGCAATATATGATATGTAGTTCATTTATCTTTTCAATTGTAGTAAATCAGAGGGTTCTCAAAACTCTTAATTTATCTTCTTACTTTTTTTAACTCATTAACCCTTGTGGTTTTAGCATGAGCTATCGCGCATCATCGAGTAGTCTCATCCATTATATCATCCAAATTCATAGTTTCTTTCTTTTAATAGGATATCAAAACTCTTTTTCATGTCTTCTTTTTAGCTTCTCATCATATTTTTCTTTAATTTTTTTGAAACTGACCAACAAATATATAAATTGATTTATGATCCAAAACTCTTCTTCATTAGCATCATCATTTGATATCAACATTTGGAATGTTTCTTTTCATTTGTAAGCCACAAGGATTAACATCATTTTAAACTTCTTTCATCTTTCACATTTCATTTTCAATATGCCTCAGTCACTTTAAAATAATACAAGAATATTTCATAACAATCATTTATTCATTCATCATCATTTCAATTCAATGCCAAATGTAATACATCACATTTCTTTAATTCATCATGGGAAGAAATAAATGGTGAAAAACAAAAAAAAAATCAAAGAAAGGGTATTCACTATAGTAACAAGTTTGGTAAAAAATAAATAAGTAAAGAAATCATTTCAAGATGAATCATCAAGATAAATGCTTGGAAGGGTAAGTAATATCTAAGATAATGAATATTCAAACAATTCTAGACAAAATAATTTTGAATTCTTTTTCAAAAGTGTTTTTCATTGATATTCTTGAACTTTCATCAATTCAAGCATTATCCTTATTTCTTAGGGATCCTCATCAAGGCTATTTTTTCAAGTTTTCTTTATGTTACTTAAACTACCCTTTCGAGTTTTCAGTTTAAGTTTTCCTTCTTCATTCTTTTTTTATTTTTATTTTTGTTTTGCTTTGTTCTTGCACATATTTTCCTTTTTATTTCTTTCTTAATCCATCAGTGACATTTTGATAAAAATTTTCAACTTTTTCATTATAAGTTTGTCTTAGTTCAATTCATGATTCTCCATTTCAGGCATACACATTCAATTAAAATAGATTTTTAAAAGATGTAATGCAGGTTAGGGTAACTGGTTATGAAAAAAAAAGTATGCCCAAAATTAATGTGAAGGGTTATAAACCAAATGATCATTTATTATCATGTAGAGCAGCTTGATTTTTTACCCTATTCTTCATCAGTTTTTTCTTCTTTTCTTCACTTTTTTTATTTGCACTGTTTGTCATTATTTAGGAAAGATCTGAGCACCAAAGAAGTTTTTCTTTTCTTTGCCCCTGAAGTCATTAGGGACCTTTACTTTTCTTTTTCTTTGTTTTTCTCTTTGTGATCAAGCCTTTTTCAAACTTTGTCCCCAATGTGGAGGGTAATCATTGGTTAGGGTTTCTTTAAAAAAAAATTCAATAGGCTTAAATAGGATAGCAAATGGATAATTTTACTTCTTGTGTAAAAAGTAAAAGAAAGATGACCATTTTTCATTTCAAATATGAATACTCTTAATGAAAAACATTTATTGACTAAGGACAAACTTATGAGTGAACCATCATAGAAAAAATACACACTACATCACTGCTATCTATGAATAAACGAAATCTCATGCTAGTTTTATTTTATAAAACCTATCCTCTTTTACTTTAATAATATCAACAAATTAAGAGTCTCAACTTATTAATTCCATCAATATGAATGATACTTTCAAAATCAAATCATGAATTATTATCATGATTGTCTGAACATTAATTATTTAGAACATAGGGGTAGGTGAAGTATGAAAGGCATGCATATAAAAGCAATTGAACAAATAAGGAAATGTAATGAAAATATATCTATCACTTTTATTGAAATAATGAAAGATAAATAAAAAACTAACATAAAAGACTCGAATGTTCCAAACTTGCATTATTTCTTAAAGTTCCTAAAGTGATAGGCATTTACAAAAACTCCTTCAAAATTATGCCCTAGTGTGGTTAAGCAAAGGTTTCTTGATGACATATGTCTCTACTTCTTGATCAAAATTCACTAATCCATTTTTTACAAAACTTTACACTTTATACTTCAATATTGTGTAGTTTTCTATAAAATGGCTAGCAATCTTAGGATGATAGTCATAAGTAGCATTAACATCATACCACTTGGGGTAAGGAGGTTTCATAAGTTCTAAATAAATTGGTGTGACCAAATAATTCTCAATGAATTGAGAGAGTAGCTCAGTGTATGTTATAGGAGTTAGATCTATAAGAGTTTTTTATTTTTTCACCCAATTCTTAGGTTGAGCAACTGGTCGAAAGTTGGGTGACTATATGAGTGTTTGATGAGTATAAAAACCAAATGAGATATTGTTGATGGTTAGGTATTAAGGTTGGTGTATCGAGTAAAGAAAATATGGGGTGAAGTCTCTAAACTATTCAAGTTTTTTTATTCTTGATGGCATTTTCAATGATCTCTCCAAAAATTACTATATTATTGAAATTTTTAGTGACATTTCCAACCATCCTTTCATAGCAAAGAGTCGTGAGAGTCTTAACAAATAGGATTATAGTCTTTTTTTTAATGAGCGAAAGTTGAACTTAGGCAACAATATCCCTCAATCTTTAGGTATATTCTCTAAAACTTTCAGTATCCTTCTCTTACATTCTTTGTAGAGACATATGATTTGGTGCCAAATCTTTAATGTGTTTATATTGTGCAATGAAAGCCATTGCAAGTTCTTTCCATCCATGAATTTAAGATATATTCAATTGCACATACAACCTAAAAATTAAAATAGTAAGACTGTCTTAGAAAACATGGATGAGCAACTTTTCATTATGAGCATACATAACCATCTTATGATAATACATTGTAATATGTGTAATAGAACATTGGGTCCCATCATACTTTTTGAACTTAAGCACTTTAAACTTTGGTGAATCATAACCTCAAGAACTAGGCATAATCCGATAGCATCCATTGACCTATAAAAGTTTGTTCTTTCAATGTTCTAAGCTTCTCTTCTATGAGATTTATCTTTTAAGAACCATAGCTTTTTTTAGTTTTAACATGGTCTATCTTTAAATTTTTTTATTTCTTGAAATCATCAAGATTTAAAACTTGTGTTGGATCAAATGTCTTGATATCAAGAATAGAGAAAATAAAAACATGAGCAATAGTTCTTGGCATGTTAGTCTGCACATAATGATAATTTACAGTGGATGACATTTGGTGCTAGGTCACTTGAGATACATGTACTGAATATAGGTCAAAGCCATAAGGATATAATGGATTAGTCTCATTTTGTATCACTACTTCTTCCAGCACTTTCTTCCTTTACTCATGTTTTTTAACAATTTGGTAATAGCTTTCAACTATCCTTTCAGTTTTTCTTATACTTTTTATAACTTTTAAAAATAAATAGTATTTTCTTCTTCCATGATCCTTGCTTGATATCTAGTGTTGTAGTGCCTCAAATTGTTTCAAAATTGAGCTATCCTTGAACCTTGATTTTTCATAATTTTTAAGAATTAGGATGACTTTTTATCATGCACTTTAAATAGATGTGTATGTATGAATGCATGAATGCATGAATGTATGAATGCAATAAAGAGGATTTACCACATAACAATTGTTAACAAAGAAAATTTTTATTGAATTGAAAGTTTTTTCTACCCAAATCCAATATTACATCTATGAAAAGTCAAAAGTTTATTGTGGAAAGAAATCCCTAATTTGTCAATATTGGCCTTACACTTCATTAATGAAAGCTAGCAGCTCTTAGCCCTATTGGTGTTACCTTTGTCTTCTATTCTTTAACTTTTTCTACCATGTCCTTAACTTTGTAGGTAACCATAGTGATTTGGTGAAGCAGACATTCAGTTGGTTATAATTTCTCACATATGCTTCCTTGACTTGTTCAAATTCTTCACTCATAACACCCATTTGTATTCCAATTTCAACCACTACCCTATTGAGCATTTGGATGTGCTTTTGTGCGTCAATGAATGTTTATTCTTTTTCTTACATCTTTGCTTGTAATTGCTCGTTTTCTTTCAAAAGTTAGGCTAACTCATAATTGGTGGATGATTGTGTGATGTTTAGATAAAAAAAAAAAAGATTATTCCATTCATCCTTTTCTTGTCTGAATGCTTGAACCTTTTGGTCCATTTTTCCTTCAAACTCTTTTTTTAGCCTTTTTTTTTTCAAACTCCAATTCAATTTTTTCAACTTGGAGCTTTCTTTTAATAGTTTTCACTACCAATAAGGGATCAAGATGTAGTGATTTCATTGGGCCATTTAAAGTTGTTTCTTCAAGGATTTTAATGTCTTTACCTCACCTAATGCCCCACATAAGGTACTCAGAGGTAACCTTATTTGAGCATCTCCTCTTACCTTCCTTTTGAGGTAAATTCTAAGCATGCAGGGTTTTGGCTATCTTTATGGAGGCATCAATTTCAACATATGAGAACTCTATTTTACTAAGTCCAAAAGTGGTTGGGATAAACAATTCATAGCCATATTATCTTTGCACCATGATGGGAGAATAACTCACTGTACTTCAAAAGTCTAAGAGAGGAACCCAAAGCTTATCTTCACAACTAGACAACACTGATCCATAAGGCATCCAAAGAGCTTTCCATATCACATCTTAGCTAGTAAGGTTGCTTAGAAATATGATCCATACTTCCTTGGATTTTTGTGTATGCCATTCATTTTCACAAAATTGCTTAATGGGAGTGCTTGTAGTGAAATATGACTTGTGAAATTTACCACCATTATTTTCGATATGACTTTGTATCCAAATGGTTAGTAATTAGGCACATCCAGCAAAATAACCCTCTCTATTTTGGTGATAATGATTTAAAGATTTAATAGTCTTAGCCAAATTGTAGGAATAGAATTGATTTGGTAGCCAAGTTGATCAAAGAAATTCACCACTATAACATTAATATAACCAATTACTTTTGGAAATACGATCATCCCATATAAAGCTAATGCCATCAAATCCATTTCTCTTTCACTGCCAAAATATTTGTATATAAAGCCACAAACAATAGACTAAAGAATACCAACACTTTTACCCTTTTCTTTCACCCAATTATCAATAGTTTGGACATTTACAGCCATCATTTAAGCAAGCCTTTTTTGGTAACTAGTCTTTTTATTTTTCCAATATACCTTATCAAGATTTGAGAGATCCAAGCGAAGGAAAATTGAATATTCTTCAATAATTGCCATCATGTTAACCTCAATGAACACAAATCAATGATATGAAGGGTTCTAAAACTGAACCAGGGCCCTAATAAGCTGATCATCAATAGGGATTGAAAAAACTAATGCAAGATTCCTAAACTTCTTTTAGAAAGTCTCCTTGGTAGTGACACTCCATTGGTTCTAAATACTAACCAAATCGCTAAGATCATTTTGTTTGAGATTGAGATGGATTTTGATAAGCAAAGTAGTTACATAATTGGTTGGCAAACAATCACCTACTTTAAGCTGAGCTTTCTAGGACTTCATTTTTAGACATATAGGAAAAACCTACCCATTAGATACACATTAGATACACAAATCATGACATCACCACCAATCTTTTTTACCTAGGTGTGATTGGCCATCTATTTAAATCTATCCCTTTTAAGGTTATCCTAAGTGTAAACTAAAGGTCCCTGAAAAGAATAGGTTCTGGTCTATATCATCAAAATTAAGATTCGAGAGTCGGTTACGTGTAGAAAAGGTATTAGCACCCATTTACACCCAAAATTGGTACTAAATTAACTATGTGTTATCTAAATTAAACCTTAATCAAAGATGATTTTATCATACAAATCAAACAATTCCAATCCCTTTTTTTATTTACACCACATGGTTATACAAAAAAATTCTATCAAAATATCAACAACCATGCCATGCAAAAGTTATCATGTAATAAATATAAAATCATATCATGCAACAAATCATGCAATAAATCATGCAATAATATAAAATCATACCATGTAATAAATAATGCAATAATATAAAATCGTACCATGCAAAAATTATCATGTAATAATATAAGACAATAAAAATCATTCATGCAAATATATACAATCATGCAATCAAATATAATCACATAAATAAATATATTAATAATCATGCAATCAAATTAAATATAATCATACAAATAAATATATTAATAAATCACTCAAATAAATATATTTATAACATGCAATCACACACATAAATATATTAGGTAATCAATATTAATAATCATGAAATTAAAAAAATCATGCAAGCAAATTAAATTCATGCAAAAAAAAATTAGGTAAATAAATTATCATGCAAATATAATATCATTCATGCAAAAATAAATACCATGTAATAATATAAAAATAAGAGTAAGCAATTAAATATTATAAAAGTTATGCAAAAACCACAAAAGAAAATGAAAGCAAGCATTACTTCAAAGGATCACAAGTTCCAACAAATTTTCACTTTTCAAAAATTGATGCTTCGTATGATAAACTAACCTTCCTTCAAAAAATTCCAATAAGATCTTCTTGTAAATTTTTTTGCTTTATTGCTTTTTTTTTATATTCAAAACTTTGCCCAAATTTTCTTTCTTTTCAATGACCTCTATTTGATCTTGAAGTCAATTGTTGTGAGGCCCCTCTTTGATCATAGTTTCAAGGTTTTTATATAGGGATTGAATCACTTTGATTTGGAAGAAATTGTTCAATTGAATCTAGGATTTCTCTCCTAATTTTATTCTTTTAGTAATATTCCCTTTTTTTCAATAGATTTAGTCCAAAGTCTTTCCAAATTTATTAAACCATTAAAGTTAAAATCTAAGATAAAATCTAAGAGTTGAATTGAATTCAAGATTTTCTATGCAAAATCCATAATTTTTTTATTTTTTACTTTTTTTTAACCAATTGAGTTTGACTTTTTTAACTAAAAAACAAAAATTAAACCAAAAATAAAAATAAAAATAAAATTTAAGGCTTAATCTTTTAGTTCAAAATTCACTTTTTCAACTAAGATCCAATTGCACAATCAAAATCAAAATTCAAAAAATCTTCGAACAAAATGAGATGTCTATAGTAATAGTCAAAATTTTTTGTAAATAGATAAAGAATATATTTTTAACAAATATTGTGTGAATGTATTTATGTAGGATAAAGTTGTTTGAAAACATAAACAATAAAGTTTAACAATCTTTAATATAATTGACATAAACATTAACGTCTATCACATAATAGAGATAATTAATGTTCTTATAAAGTATTTAAGTATGATAACTATTTTGACATCTCTGAAGATCTTTTTCCTGAAATGAATAAAACATATCCATATAGTTAGTTGAACTTAAGTAGTTTGAATATTAGTCATGTCATGTAAATTGCATATTTAATGATAGTATATAAGTAAGATGTTTTTCTTACCTTTTCATCATGTAATGTTTATTTAGAAGCAAGTGCATTGCCTTTCTTATTTAGCAAAACAATAAAGAGCATTATTGCATTTAAATGTTTTTTTTTTAAATAAAATGGTTTAATAGTAACTAACTTTGTTCTTGGTTTCTTAGTTGGTGATTCCTTACCAAACAAATTTATTGGAATGGTAGTATCTACTATTGAATCAGAAGCATTTTCAAGCAAGAAATCTTTCTTTTCATTTTGTAAAGGCTTTGGTAATGGCAGCATCAGAGTGGGTTCTTTTGTTTTAGTTTCATTAAGTTAGAAAACAATATTAATGGAGTATTGAGGTTCTAATTTTTCAATGGCATGCCTTGTGAAAGAAATATAGAAAATCCTTTTTGTGTTCTCTAATTCTTTTAATGGTTTAGGAAGCATAAAAGGGGTTTCCATTTGCCATGGCTATCAAACTCATTATTGTTCTATGGACCAACTCTTTTCAAGATTACCAAAGAACATAAACTGTGTAATTCCAACATAATCTTCGACTGTTATAGGCAATTTACACTTGTAGTGTAGCTGTGATTAGTTATTTGAAAACATTTGAGTTATAATTTTTTTATTTTTGTTTATCATACCTGGGAGATGGTAATCTTTCGCCATGTTTATTGCATCAAAATTTGCCATTACATGGTATAAAAATTCTTGTGCATTCACTACATCAATTGTGGAACCAACCTTGGGTTGCATCAAGGTCAAGGATCCTTACTTCATATGTAAACTTTATGTTATACAATTTTTCAACTGATAATATTATTGCATGAAAATAAATTTTTTATATAAAATGAGGTAAGATAATTTACCATTACTGCAGTTGGTCCTAGTTGCAATAGTTCTTCAATTGTCTTTCTATTCTTTCTTTTTTCCTCTTATTATGAAAGTTAAGGTTAAATGTTAAGGTGTAAAAGCTGCATTTTATTTTTTTGGACTAATGCACCTGTTGGTTTTTTTAAGATATAGTGTAAACAATGCAATAACTTATTTGTAAACTATATATAATTTATGGTTATGTGTAATAAACATATTTTTTAATTCAAGTGCTTCTGGAATATCAGGATTAGTTATGATTCTTGAAGTTGAGCAAGTTGAAATGGATATCTAGCCTGTATTACACATAAATCAGGATTAGACTGAAAAATAGTTTGATAATGTTTTAGATGAATTTGTTAAAGATAGTGAAGAAACATACTTATCCATGAACTTTGTTACAGTCATTAATGCAAAAAGTATGACATGACTTTCTTGATTGCCTTCAAATTGTTCATCAGAAAGTTGGTTCACAAACTCTTTGCAAAGTGTCACCCCAATGATATCATTCCCATCAAATAAATGCAACAATCAATAATATTGAGCAAACTATGCTACAATTAACAATATTTTTTAAAGAGATGTACTTTGAGATTTTGATTTCAAGGTTCCTTTTTTTAACTTCTTCTAATTTGTCTTTAACAAAGTTTTTCCAACTTCAACTATGCTGACCAAGATAGCAATTACATATGTATTTGGAAAAAAATTGGTTTTATTTGGAATTAATTAGAATATCATAATAGTAATATATCATTTTTTGTGTTTTTAGAAAACTAAGTGATAGTACATCATGTTTCCTATTTATAGCCTCCAACTTGTTAATGTCAGGAAAGTAGTAATGGTATGTAGGGAAAGCAGTAGATTGGTTAATTTAACTACCTTTGTAGTTCTAACAAAATTAATTGTGTACAAATTGAGAACCAAATTTTAGTATTTCTTTCTTTGACTGATGTAGAAGTTGAAGATCAGGAAAACTTTATCTTCCTTAAAAGTTTTCCATATGCTGGCATGTTAACTAATTTTATGATTCCTTGAATAGCATTGTTCTGTTTAAGAATGGAAAGATTCATTACAATAGTGTGTTACTTAGCTGTATTTAAAATGATGATGCAACTTAGTTCCTTGAAAATAAATCTTTAATGATTAAAATACTACTAAGTTTCTATTTAGTCTAATATAAATTTAATTCAAGATGTAATTACTAATACACAAAGAACATAGTAAATGATGTTTTTCATTTCTTTTTCTTTCTTGTTATGATAGGTTTTAATGTCATGGTTCTTACTGATATTACAACATCTAAGCTTCATTAAGTATTAGTTATTGTAAGATTCATTTACAACTTTTAGTATTCATTAAGGTTAAATATTTTAAAGCTATTGAAAAAGTGTAGGAACAATTGATATGCTTTGGTTTTTTATTTGATTTTAGCAAGAAGTGATTGAACAAATGGTTATGAATATGATAAAAAAACAAACAGTTAAAAATTTACTAACTCATTGATAGCAAATGAGTCATGACTAATGACAAACTTGTTTGCTCTTGGGTTGATTGACTTCTATATCTTGATTATTTTGACCTCAATCATACATTTGTCAGGTCTTGTTGTTAAATTTAAAGACTAGGCATGCCATTCTTCTGATAACCTACATTATAGTTATATACATTAGTAAATGTGTATTAGTAAAGTTATTTAACTACAAAAATATTAATACATGTGCTATCTTTAAACCAATATATTGAAAGACTATAGGAAAGAAATATAATTATTTTATATTGTCTTTACATAACTATGGTGTTGGTATACTAACATAAAAATTATTTTCTGTTATGCACTTGTATCTAGGAATCTATTTAACAAAAAAAATTATAAGAAATTTTCTAAGTTAGATTATAAAAATAATTATTCCATCATGAGGTTAATATTGCTTGTAGATATCATTCACATATCAAAAACTTTCATGAATCATGAACTACATCAGTTTGGAAAAACTTTTCGTATGATAGCTAATAACATTTATAAGTATAAGAAATCTTCAAAGATTTCATTTTACATACCTATATTGATGGTATACTGATTTGAAAATTATTTTTTATTTGGCACTTCTATCGAGAAACTTGTTAAACAAAAAATTGTAAGAACTTCTATAAATTAGATTGTAAAAATAGTTATTCAATCATGAAGTTAATATTGTTTACATATATAATTTACATATCAAAACTTTCATGAATCGTAAACTACATCAATTTGGAAAACATTTTTGTATGATAGATTATAACATTTATACCTGTAACAAATCTTTAAAGATTTCATTATGGACAATATTTTTTGTTTTATTTCTATTGCATTCTATCTCATGTTCAATATTCCATCTCATGTTCAATCAAAATTTTAAGTCTTTCATAAGAAGTCACTCTTGAGAATGCAACATAAAGCTATCCATAACTGAAAACAGGTTTAGGTAAGTATAGTCCAACAAAATCTAATATCTACCCTTGACTTTTATTGATGGGGAATTGTTTTCTTTTGAAAACAAATGGCCATTTTTGCTCTTTAGCTGTCATTACTATTCTTGGAATGAAAAATTTCTCACCTATGTTGCTACAATTGATGATTTTACCTTTATGACATTGCTAGCTAACTGTGTGACTATAAGTCTAGTTTAATTACAAAGGCCTAAACTCTTATTGATATTCCATAAAAGCATGATAGATGAACTTTTTTTCAAAGTAAATTCATGATTGGGAATACCAAGAAAGGTTAATGAATTAATGAATTAAAGAATTCAAGTGGATATAATGAATCATCATTTGTTGTGTTGCTAGATTCTAAAGATATTGAATCAAAACTAAGATAAGTTTTTGATTCTCCAAGCAACCAAGACAAAACATGCTTGTTAATTATGTCAACAATCTCATTGTATGGAGTAATAATAGCTCTTTGTTTAAGGTATATGTCATCAGCATAGCTAGTTAAGAAGCTGTCATAAATGGTAGAACAGATAGCATGGATTGGATCATTTATATAAGAAACCAAGAATTCTTTAAGTATTTCTATCTTATTAGACATGTCTTCATGTTTTTCATTTGAAACTTTTGTTGTCCTATTGCCTATATCAAGTAACCATTTAGCAAAATTGGCTATGTCCCTTCGTTCTTCATCATCTATTATTTCTCTAAGAAGCCTCATGTTAACTGTAAGCTAGAATACCATATAGTTGTTCCATAAATTTGACTTGCTAATGCTAGCATTAACAATATCTTGTTATGAGCTAATTTTCATTATTGGTAAAACTTGCCTAAAATCACCACCAAGCACAATTATTTTAGCACCAAAAGGTTTTGAAGCATTTTCAGAATCAATGTAAGAATTAATATCCTTTAGTGATTTATCTAATGCTTTAAAATAGTGTCTATGCACCAACTGAGCTTCATCCCAAATGATTAACTTACTAGGTTTTACTAATCATACAAGTTATATCCTTTTATTAATAGCACAAGTTGAAGTTGTATCAACTATCAAAGGAATTTTGAACCTAGAATGGGTTATCCTTCCTTCAGGTAATAGTAAAAATGCAATACTTGATGAAGCAACAATAAGAACAATATCACCTTTTGTACAGATACTTGAACTGATTATTCTTCATAAATATGTCTTTCCTATTTCACCATGTTTGTAATCAAAAAGTATTTTCCTTTCATTATTGTTTACTACTTGCATAACTACATCATGTATTTGTCACAACTCTTCATTTAAGTTATCGACCAACTGTTCATATTCTGAATGTAGCTCAAACAAACAATGGCTAAGCTCTTCTTGTATTAATCAATCATTAAAGTTTGATATGGAGGATTATGATGGCATTGGTAAACTGTACTCAACCAATGAGGAACAATTCCTATTAAAAAGGGTCTCTAAAGTAATTAGAACTCGTTCTTTAAGGTAATCATCTGGAACTTGATAATTAGATATTCAAAAAGCTTTTCGAAAAAGGTATTCAATATCCTTAGACATTAGTTTCCAATTGTTTTCTAATTAGCTTAATCGATCACTCACCTCACAAATCATTATCAATATTAGGAATAGTTATCTCATTTTTTAACCTGTTGCCTATTGAAAAGCATGTACCATTGCATTTCACCATTTTCTATCATTTCCTAGCAAGCTAAGAGCATTACATGCAAGCTAGAAACTATCATATCTAACTCTATCAATTGTTCTTAAATTTTCATAACTTGTTGCACCTTTTATTACATATAGAAGTAAAAAAAGATAATATAATTAACTAGAAGCAGGGTGAACAAAAGATATTTTACTAATAGATTGTCCACTTTTTCTCTCTAACCATAGTTGGTTGGTAGAGTGCCAAAACCACTTAGTTGAAAATTTTACATAAGGGATCTAGCATTTTCAAACTTTTTGTTTGTTTCCATTTATTCTGTTAACATTGTTCTTTCTATTCCTAGCCTTTGAAGGACACCAACAAGGTTATCATTATCGTTGAATGCAATAAATGTCTCCTTGGTAAATATATCAGAAGCCTTTGGACAAATGGTTCCCTATAATTAATTGGGAAGTCCACTAATCTCCAATAAACTTCATGAGCTAATAAATATCTGCAATCAAGATATTATTTGATTTCATCTATTTGTCTTTGATTTGAGTTTTATGGTCTTGTAGATGGTAAAGATTGTTCTACAATAACTTTTACTCTATTAGTACCCTTTTTTATATACTTAAAGAAATACTTAATTATTTTCGATCTGTTACAAAGCTCAACATTCACATGTGCTTGGTACTTTACTACCAAATCTAAATTATGTAGGATAACCCATCGATTGTCAACCACAATCCCATTCTTATCTAATACATGATTTGTGGACAAATTTTCTCTTTTTTTATAAAAAAAGTAAACTTTTCATCATCAGTTACAGTTTCTTGTTAAAACTATTTAGGATAATATTTTGAACAGACATTATCTTTTATGCATTGAGCATTATCACATGCTGTACCATAGGATCTATGAATCTTGTATCATGTTACAACTAAGTATCCTATTGGGTCAACTACCATATTTGGAATCTCGACTAATATATATTTGTCTACATCAAAAGTAATTACTATTTTATTGTATAGATGTAACCACAACAAAATATGTACATGAAAGAGCCCTCTTTTTTGAAACTCAATAGTGTAAATGGTTAGACAAATAAAAGATTCTAAAATCAGTTTCATGAAGCTATTTACATTAAAAAGAGAGATAAAGAAGTTTTTTCAAGATAATTCTTGATTTTTTTTTAATTTAAAGGAGCTAACCCCCAATCATTTTTCCAAAATAATTTTTTTTATCAAATCATTCATGAGGTCAAGGACTTTCAATCTAAAAACTCTACAAATAAACTCTAGTCAATTTTTTGCTCATTGTTCAAGAATTAATTTCAATACTGCTTGGATCTTTATCCATTTTGGATTGCATGTAAAAGTTGTGAAAAAGTTTGGGAATCCGTAACTCTTACATATCACCATTGCATATTAATAATTTTGGAACATGTATCGAAGACTAGCAATAAAAGATGTGGGAAGTATTATTCATTTTTCAACATTAGTTGCATCAAGATCTCCTCTTGATACTGTATTTTATATTCCTTCATATAATTCAAACCTCATCTATTTGTGATTTAACTTAATATCATCTAATCTTTCATTTTCAACAATGGAAAAAGCATCAACCAAGAATTAGTGTAATAATTTTTCACCTCTTTATAGTGTACTTTTGTGTGTTTACTGTTGTTAAATTAGATATACAAAATGTTCTCACATGATTATACACTATCTTTTAATTTGTTTCTTACCACTAATGACTCATACTTGACATTAGTTCTTTATCCATCTTCACCATATGGGAACAACAATGGATACTATAAAGGCATGTACAAAGGGTAAAGGTAGCTAGTACATTAAAAACCTTCAGTTCTATGTTGGACGACAATATCATGTTGGTTGATTAACTCTTCTAAGTTTCCAACTATTAATCCGACAATCTTAGAGGCTATTGTTGTATTGTAAGTTTGAGTGGATTCAAATCTATTACTTAATAGTCTTAGCCAGACATAAGGTATTTTTGAACTATTTATTCCATCTCTAACCATTCTAAAAGCTTTGACAACTTCATATGCTTATCTAGCATTTCTAACAAACCCTTAACTAAGTTGTCATCAATCGTACTATGACTTTCATCATAATTTAATATTGTTTTTCTATTTTTAAATTTATGGTCTATATCATAGATGTATAGTTATGCAAACTGTGATCTTTTTCCTTATGATGGGATCAAATATCCAAGTCTATGATAGTTTTAACAATTTATTCTAAAAACAAATGGGCCTAGTCTTGTTTTTATTGAGTGATAAACTATTACACTTAATGAAGTAAACTGAAACATAGCATTATAGACTCTAATTTGTCTCTAAATGAGAAAGTTTGACTACATAATTCAAAATCTAACATATGATCTAAGAAAAGAAGAATTGGCTTAGGTGCTGGTAGGTGAACATGACCCTTTCTACAATAAAGGCAGAATGTTGGATTTCGAGGTCATCGATTCATGTCGACTTTTTTTTCATACCACATAAGAGCCCCACAAAATAGGCACATACCTCTAAGGCCTTCGTAATTTGAAGGTTCAGGATAATTTCCTAAAATTAATAAGTATTTAGCATTAATATTGGATTTACTATTTTTTATGAATAATAATATTGTACTGTTTTGACAAACATGGGCTTTTGCTTGAAAAGCTGTTGCATACTTACTTGTAATAGGTTGGTGTCTTTCTTATTTAAAGTGTTCTGCTCTAAGTACATTTTTATTAGATTCATTTCCTACATATGTTGTCAACAAAAAGAGGTTTCAAGGAAACTGTATACTAATTGAAATATGAAGTTTTTTTGTATCGTTATGTCATAAGTAATACTTGTTTTAGGTAAGGCTCTCTCATCTAAATGGCCTCGACTATTTGTTTGGAGTTATTCTATTCCCTCATTCAATGGTGAATTGGAATACGGATTATCGATAACCTCAAGCTGAAGTAATTGTCGATGATCACTATTTCTTTTAGACTGTATTAAAGGTATTGTCTTAATCATGCTCTTTTAGATATCCTATTGATGATGAAAGCTATTCTACTTATTTTCTTTTCTCTCACATTTTTTGTATTCTAAAAGCCCTATTCTGCTTAGCTTGAGTATTATAATTTGTGTTTGTTCTAACTATGAAGAAATTGTAAGGTAAAACAAAAGGTATTTAACGTAGAAATAGCTTGAATTTGAATATGTTAACTTTCAGTGGATAACATAAAAGCAGAAATCAAGATTAGAATGCTAAAGAACATGAATAAATTCATTTAGAAATTCAAACATAAATGAAGTCTCATACCATAGGAGATCAGTCTAACAATGACATCAATAAGCAACCAATAATTAATGCAAAACAACTGGTTTACTGTGACAAAGTATGTTTCTAACAAAATTTGCAACTTTTAAGATTGGAAATAAACAATCCCTGTTAAAAAAAGTTTCAACAAAGAACTAATATTTATAGCCATTACAAGAGAATAAAGATATTAAGATTTTATCTAAAATAAATAATATATTAATTAACCTTTAAAAGCAAAAGCAACTACGTAAACAAATAACATGATAATGAAATGTCACATATCCATATTAGTTATCTTCAGTTTTGTATATAGTTGAAATAAGTATATTTGCTTTAGATTGTATAGGTTGTTAACTGTATACAATATAATCACAAAACATCATATTTCAGTAGGTTGAACTCCCTAAGTTACTGGCAATACTAAAATAATAAAAAATCAAGTATTGCGAAACAAATTAGCTATATGATAATGGAACATAAATCAGACAAAACAACATGATTATTACTAATCAAGAGCTGAACAAAATACATGAGAGTAAGATTTGCAGACATTGCATATGCATTAACCAGTATATGTTGTTTGTCAAACCAAACAAGAAATTGAAATAATGTTTTAGATTCCAATAGAGACTCAATAAAACAAAGGATCAACAAATAATTAGGAAATTAAGTATAAGAAGCTACTTATTCTTGTAAAACGGTGGGCACTCAAATTGCAAAATAGTAACATAGAAAAAAAAACTAAATTTTAAAAATTAAATAAATTTTACGATGGAATAATTTTTTTTTTGTTGAAATAACAACAAACCTGAAAAGCAAAGCAATCTTCTGTGATGTAAGGATTGTTTCGGGTAAATGGCAAAACTTAAAGTAAATCTGCAATGAAATTTCTTGCGATAAAAGTTGTGTTTGTAAAAGGACAATACTGAGACTGGGAAAATAAGAAAAAACGAAAAATAACCTAATTACAGAATTTAATTATTAGTTTTTTTGGAGGAAATTAGATGCATTTTTAAATATCAATGGTGCTTTTATGAAACTTTAAAATCAAATAAATTGATTATAAATGAAATTTGATGAAATAAGCTAAAAATCTTAGCAAGTTACTAATTTGATAATCAAATACCATGAATCTAAGGAGGATCGATTAGTGTTCCATCTTCTCTTCAAAGGTAAACAAATTTGTAAGCTAATCTTAATCAAATATTTTTTGGATAGAGCAGAAGAATTAAAGAAGATTAACGGGTGTGAGTTTTTTTTTTTTTTTTTAGGCAAATATGCAGATGCATTGCAAGCTTCCAAAAAATGAAGATATAGATGCGTTTAATGATGAAGTAAAAAACGTCCCTCCTGAACATTTCTATCAAAAGCCAAAAATCCTCCATTTTACATCCAAAGCGTTTAAAACTCTCCAGCTGATTTTTTAATTGACAAAAAACCTGCAAAATAAACATACGAATATGAATAAAAGAAAAAGGATATTTAATGGACTTGACACATGTAATAAATAATGAGTTGTAGCTGACATGGGTAGTGATAGAAGGCAAACGGGTTGATGTGAAGCTTACGTGATACTATCCACGTGCTACTATTCTAGGCATCAGGAGAGGAAAATATATGTATGTTAGATATATATAGATAAGAGATCGCTTTAATTTGTTCAAGATATTCACCCACTTAAATAGAAATGTAATTCAATTGATTTGTGACCTTGGGCAAAATTTTCAAAATCGCATCTTGGAACTAGAGGCTAGAGTTTAGGTAAAAGTGGTAAAGTAAACCCAAATTTAAAATTGGTTTTAAAAAATTTAAAATTAACTAAAATAATTTGAATTAATCAAGAAGTTAAAAATTAAAGTAATAACTTGATTTTGAAATTACCTAAACTTAAAAAGGATATGAAACCTTAATTAAAACGAGCCAAAAATTTAAAAATGAAACTAATCTAAACTTGTAGTACTCAAATTAAAAGCGATTTAAATTTAAAACGACTTAAATCTAAGATGACTCAAATCATTTTATTTATTATTTTTAGTTCTGATTAACTTTTTTTTTTCTTGAAGAATTAAGAAGCAGAATGTCCCTTGATTCCTGCAAATTGTATTAAAATGCATGCATAATCCTCACAATAAGAAAAATTAAGTGCATGCATATAAATTAACTTAACCCAACTAAAACACACTAATCATTTTGCTTTTTGATTGGTAAAACACACCAATTAAAATTCAAAATTATGGTAACCTATAGAAAGGCTGCTAACAAGATAAGAGGTGGGGCTCTTCCTTGCCTAATTCTTTACTAACACTTGGGTCCCCATCAAGCTTAAATTGTTCAAGTTTTTTGGGAGACAAACGGCAGCATTTCTTGTTGAATGCCTATCCACTACAAAAGATCATGTTGAAACAAGGAGGCGACCGGCCGTACCAACTTTTCTTTTGGCACTTGTCTAGGAGACTTTTTGTTCCTTAATTAATTAATTAATTAGTTCTCAATACTAGCAATTAATGGTAACGATGATGGATGCCGGTCTTCTATGTAAAATTTTTCTTTTTTTAAATTGTTGGTAGAGTAGATGATTTTCGATGTTATCCCTCAACAATTTAATAATATAGTTACAAACTACCGTCATTAATGTTATATTGAATAATACATATGATGCAAGAATAGTTCACGTAATGCTTATGACTTAAACTCTTAATTAATGCAAGGATTGACTTTAGTATATATAGTTGAATTATATAGGATTATATAGTACTTGTTTGAAATTTAAATATTCTTAACCTCAAGTAAATTTGAGCGTTTAATGTGGTACCAACTTTAATTTGACCTTGTAGCTTAAATTTTAAATTTGTACTAATCTAATCCTCTTATTCTTATGAAAACATTAACAAATCCCATTTTTATCGACACACATTTTTTTTTTTTTATCTTTTAGATTACGATTGACGTTTGAACTTGAAATCCTCAATTTTAAAATTGACAATAGTACCAGCAAACTTTAATTTTAATTTGAGCGTTTTCACCTAATTGGGTAGATAAAAAGATTAAATTAAGACCATGATACTTTATCTTTATATTCAATATATAACAAGAATTGATAGTTTAAATTAAGTGGTAAGAAGAGAGGGTTAAATGTAAACAAATATTAAAGCATCCCTAATCGTGTCACCATCAAAAAAATGAAATTCAATCATATTGCATCAAGATAAGTGTTTACATGAACTTAGAGATCAGATCAAGATTAAAATAAGCTTAGTGTTTTTGAGAACTTTGACTCCAATATTTCTAAACTACGCAGTTGTTGAAACATTGTAAAATCAACATCAACCCCAAAATATAAATTATATATAGTTTGCTTGCTTTTGTTTTTTTAAGACGGTTTCCTATAAAAATCTCTTCTTTTAAAGAAAGCCTAATTTCAAGACTTAAGTCATTAGACATTCATATGCAATATTCAATCCAAATTATACCGTTAGACTGCCATAAAAATGCTAACCATCTTCATTCTAATATTCTTCATTTTTTTTACTTTTTGTGAATAAATGGTTGCTGGGTTATCAAATCAAAACAAGATATTTTGAAGAAAAAGTTTGAGGGATGATATATAATTGATACGTTTGAACTTTAAATAGACAAAGATGATTTAGGATAAAGGAGATAGAGTAGCAAAAATGGCAACTGAATCAGACAATCATGATAAGAAAATCGACAGAACAAGAAACACAAATCGCTTACATATTCTAAATGTCTTAGCATATTATAATACCATTATGACAAAAAAAAAAAAGTAACAAAATTTGATTGGATCATGATCAATTGATCATGCTGGGGTTTTTGCCGTTTTACTTTCGGTTTTCATCATAACAATTTTTTATTGCAAACTCAATTTGTAGATTATTTCTTATATATATATATATATATATATATATATATATAAAAGAGAGAGATTAACTTACCCAATATAACTTTTTTTTAGTTTTACATATATTTGTAACCCTTGATTTTGTTATATCTCAGAAAGACAAATAAAAAAAATAATTTAATCTCATCCCTTAAATCTATTAAAATTAATTATTAAAAATATATATAATTAAAAAAATTATATTAAATAAATTGATCTCTCATCATATATATATATATATATATAAATATATAATGAATGGAAAGATTCGAATATACTTCTTTGAACAAGAAAAACATATAAGAGTTATCGGACTAAATGTTTGAATGCATTTTTTTAACTAAATTAAAAAAATTATATTAATGCAGTAAATGAAAATATTATTTTATATAATAATTTTAATACACTCAGTAATAAAATCCTATAAAAAAAATTCTTTATCAAGTGTCTTAAAATTGATTAGCAAAACAATATTATAAATCAATTATCATCCGTCGTGTTAATATACAAATATTTCAGCAATACATAAATATTTTCGCAAGTGATTTTAGAGCTTTGAAAAAAAAAGACAATTTTTTTCTTTATAATTGTCTTAGGCTACATAATTTGCCGGCGGCCATAAATCATCGGTTAAATCCAGAGGTATAAGGCAATTAAATTCCACGTGGCCAAATCACAGTAGCCTGTTGGACACCGTCAAAGGAACCTGATGGGCATGCGCGATGTACGTAACGAGCACGAAAGCCAGGCGTTGTGGGACGCGTGATTATTTGGCGGAACAATAGCGACCGAGTTGTAGAGCATTACGGCCGAGTGGGCTGGAGGAAGAGCAATAGGAGAGAGACACGTGTTGCCAATAAAATGCGGTGGCTTTTGGGGTTGAGCCGGTCAACGCGGGGATTGAGTCCTATTATGCCATGAAAAACGTTTTGAATATATTTTAAATATTATTTTAATTTAATTTGAAAATATTAAAAATGTTATGATGATGAACTGAATGAAACAATAATTATTATTAAACAGTGTGTCAGTAAAATTTATTTAAACTCTTTATTACATTGTATAGAGAATAAAAAATCCCTCAACACTTGCTATAAACATCTCATGTCAAAGTTATTAACGTATAATACTTAATGAGTATCAAGTAACTGCTTGTATGGATAAAAATAACTGTGTATTGGTGGTTGAAGAAACAATGAGCATCAAGTAACAATGACCTTTAAAATGTTTTTCAACGCATGAATAGGTTGATATTAAGAATTTTGTTTTTGTTTCGGTGGTTGAACACCATTTAGAAACAAATAGAATAGAATATTGGCAGATTCTTAATGTTTCCCACAACTAATATAGTAGTAAATAGTGGGGGTTGTTGGTTCCATGCATTTGAGGGAGGTTCGTTTTATTTTCTTAAGCTAAAATGAGCAAAAGAAGCCAAAACATTGGTGGATAAACAAATTTGTTATTCCATCCATTTAGGCTTGTTATTAACCATGTGACTAATCAAACTCTCTCATTCAACTCTTTTGTTTGACTTCAAGTTTAGGAAACTATACCATCCTCATCACCTATAAGAATAAAAGGAAAATTAAATAGTCTCTATGATTTTATTTGCATATCAAGAGTTCATTCAAAATATTTTCATGTCAAAAATCAATAATGTGTGATTTATAATCCAAATTCAATTTAAAATTTTGTTTATTAGAGTTTAATAAACATAAATTTAATGATGTTATTCTAAAACGTTTTAATTTATATAACAATAGCATGTAAATTACAAAACATCGAATTCTTCAAAGAATTAAATATATTTTTTTTGAAAATTTAATATCAATTAAATTTGTTTTGTTTAGTGAACTTTAATAAATGCAAATACTTGGATGTTATCCAAAACGTCTTAATCCATATTATGTCTCCAAGTTCCAAACATCAAATTGGAGTTAAAACTTATTGAGTAAATTGGCTTCAATATTTGGCCAAAAACGATGGCTTCAATTAAGCCTTTCAAAAGCCGTTATGTATCGAGTATGAACCTGACTATAGATGACTTGTTTGGTGCAATGTCAGATAACTTCGTTACCTTGCAAAAGAAGGTCATTTTGGGCAGCTTTCAAGTCAATCAAGAAGGTGGGTGACTGTCGTTTTCAATTTAACCAAACAAAATATAGCCGGTAAATTTGAAGTTTTCCCTTGAAGGCGGTAAACCGACAATGGCACAATTGTAAATAGCTTATAACGATGGGCATAAGTTTTGGATAACTCGGTTGGATGAGCGGTTGACATCTGACCCAACGAGACTTGTCTACTTGTGTGAACACTGAGGAAGCATCCCATGCATTGCACAGGAATAATTGGTCCATTTGGTAAAAGATCAGCTATAGCACTGCCCATTTATTTAAGAGAAAGGATTACGCTCATCGATCTTTCTATGTTAATAGCTTATAATCATTTTTCAATTATGTCTTGTAATTATATTTTTTAAAAAAATAATTTTTTATTATAAAAGTTATTAATGAATTATTAAAATAAATATTCATTATTTAATTATAATATGTAATAAATAATTATTTTATTAAATTTAATCATGTGATATTATTAGAATAAAAATGAGATATATTTATGTGAAATAACTGTTTCATATAAAATTTTTTAGTTAATCATAGTTTTATTTAGCAATTTTCTTTTTTAATTATTTTTTATTTTGCATGAATTATTACTTTGACTCTTGTCCTTTGAATGCTAATTTGTCATAAAGCTTGCGTTTATGGATAAATTTGATTCTTTCATTGTAAGGAAAAAAATATATAAGAAACTATGTAAATGTTATTGACTAATTGAATCAATAATATTAGATTTTATTGTGATATTGGTATAATTCAATTAATAAAGGTTTTACAACAAAAATTAAGCATTTTCTATTTTTTGTCTTTGCGTATGGTGCAACTTGTATGCAAAACTTTAATATTTCAAATTTTGAGGGGGATTATAGAATCATCAATTGTTTTATTATTAAATTTGCTAATGAGTATTTTAAAGAAACTCTTAAAATAGTTGAGAAAAAAAAAGAAAATCAAACTATTTTTGCAAACTTCAATAAAAATTAAAATTAACAAATATAAAAAATATAGATAAATGACGTGAGTACTATTAATTGGAACTGTTCTCAGTTCAGTCCATTGTGAGAAGGTGTACAATTGAGAATGGATTCCGTTTTAATGTATTAGATAATATTATTTATAGTAATATTTTTTATTAAATGTAACAATTAACCATTAATCTTATGATTTGTACTATATTAAAAAAATAAATTATTTAAATAATAAATAATAATTTTAAAAAGTATTTTTAAAATACTCGTTAAAATAACTGTTATTATAAATAAATTAATTAATTGTAAATAAATTAGTAAAAGTAAATCAATAATGTTGGTATTTGTTAATGATAAATTTATCTCTTTTGTAAATAAATAGGCCGAAGCAAGTGGCAATAGATGATTGGTGGTGAGAGAGTTGATAAGCTAAGTAGAAATTTAGTTGATCGACTTGGCTAGGCGGACTTTAATTGAACACATTTTAGAAAACAGACAAACGGCCAAAGTCCAACTTGGAACGGATCGCTTCCACATTTCCAAAACACCCCATGAGATTCCAACACGACTTTTCCCGTCTCCATGAAACACAAAGCCCTTCTCGATTCCAACTTCCAACGTTTGGTCTGAAATCAAATTTGGATATGCTTCAATTCTTTTCTCATTTTTTTAAAGAAATAAAATTTCAAAATCCTCGTTATATCTTTCCACAGGCCCTTTTCCTATTAGGCTATTCCCTTAACCCGAACGCCCGCCTTATAAATATCCAATCTCTCTTCTTCTTCGGTCAAGAAAATTCCAAACCTGAAAACTAAAAAAAAAAAAAAAAAATTCAATTTTTAATCATTTTCAGAAATGGTTGATTCAGATTGTAAAGCAAAGATGGCTTCTTCCGACGTCCCAAACAAATCCCCAAAGCTCTCTAACAAACTCCAGGTTTCGATTCCAACACCGTTTCATTTTTCGAATACTTCATCTCCACTTTCCACTTCCTCAACCGCTTCCTCAGCTTACGACTATTATCTTCGGCTCCCGGAGCTCAGGAAGTTATGGGAGACGAAAGAGTTTCCAGCTTGGCAAAACGAGCGCGTTTTGAAGCCGGCTTTGCACGCTTTGGAGATCACGTTCCGGTTTATTTCAGTTGTTTTATCGGATCCTAGACCGTATTCGAACCGCCGCGAGTGGTCGCGTCGGCTCGAGTCACTCACCACGAGTCAGATCGAACTCATCGCTATGCTCTGCGAAGACGAAAACGAGGAGAAAATCGCCGCAGGAACGACACCGATCGTTGATCTGACCTCGTCGAAGGGAGTACTAGCACGAGAGTGCAGCTCCGCCGAGGTATGGAAGATTCATGGAGAAACGACGGTGGTGAATCAAACCAGCGAAGCCAGCTTATTACCTCGACTCGCCACGTGGCAGAAATCCGAAGACGTAGCACGTAAAATCCTCTACTCTATTGAGTGTGAGATGAGGCGGTGTCCTTACACTTTAGGTTTGGGAGAGCCGAACCTATGTGGCAAACCAAACCTTTACTACGACGCTGTTTGCAAGCCGAACGAACTCCACGCGCTTAAGAAGAGTCCGTACGATCACATCAAGAACCACGAGAACGCGACGCTTTACACGACGCATCAGATTCTGGAATCGTGGATCCAAACGGCGAAACAAGTATTGAAACGAATCACTTTGAGGATCGACGCGGCAAGCTTCGAAACCGCCACGAGCGATTGTTATTTGATGGAAAAGATCTGGAAGCTTCTAGCGGAAATTGAAGATCTCCATCTCCTGATGGACCCCGACGATTTCCTTCGCCTGAAAAGTCAGTTACTGATAAAACCAGTCAACGAAACAGATGCGCTTTGTTTCAGGTCGAAAGGGTTGGTTGAAATTACAAAAATGTCCAAGGAGTTAAGACACAAGGTTCCGTTTATTTTGGGCGTCGAGGTGGATCCTAAAGGTGGACCCAGGATTCAAGAAGCTGCGATGAGATTGTACGCAGAGAAGCAGGAGGGTAATAAGGTCTTTTTGGTACAAGCTTTGCAAGCCATTGAAGGAGCCTTGAAGCGGTTCTTTTATGGGTATAAGCAAGTGCTGACGGTGGTTATGGGAAGTTTGGAAGCGAAAGGGAACCGAGTCGCGGCGAGTTCCGACTCGGAGGACTCATTGAGTCAGATATTCTTAGAGCCTACTTATTTCCCCAGTTTGGATGCGGCTAAGACTTTTTTGGGCGAGTTTTGGAGTCATGAACAGAATGGGTCTGGGTTGACTCGGTGGAAGAAGCGATGATGACTAGGACCAATCGTTTGAACTTTAGTTTGGTTAATTGATATTATGGAAATGAAAAAGAAAAGACAAGAAAAAGATTAATTATTCTTTGTAGTGTTGATGTTTGAAGAACAATTATTGTTTGTATGCTGTAAAATTTTTGTAAAATGGGAATTCATGATTTATAAAATTGTAACCAAATACTAGAAAAATGGGTTTTTTTTTTTTTTTTTTTGGTTATTGCTGCAGATCCATTTAAATTAGATTTTTTGTATTAAAAAAAATATAAATAAAAAAAATTTTAAATATTGCAAGGATAAGAGGAATGATTTTTTTTTTTTTTAATTATAGGTTCGATTCTTGGAAAAAAAAAGTAACAGATTCAATTGCCAATTTGGTTGTGATTTCTTACGCATAAGAATTCATATTTGAAGTTAATTTAGATTATTTTCTTTAAACAAATTGTTGTATTAAAGATATGTAAGATATTTGTTTTTTGAATTTTTAATTTATCCTTAATTTTTTACTCTTATTTACTTGATTCATTTTAAAAAGATGTTATAGGCTAAAATATTACTTATAAAATTTGAATCGATACATGAATTAATACTCATTGGTTAAAGATATGTGTTACGGATTTAAAGAGAAATTTTGAATTTCATATCGAACATAATAGGAGGGTCACTGAGGTATATAAGGGTTCACACTACTTTCGTCTTGTGAGGGATCTTTTGTAGGATAAAACTGTGAGGCCAAAAGGGTCAGAGCAGATAATACCTCACAAAGGTGTGAACCGTGACAGGAAGGCTGATTTGAGACGCCGGAAGGGTGAATGCCCAAGTCTCGGAGCCACACGAGTTCGAAACTTGAGTCTCGACCCATGACAAGTGGTATCAGAGTCAATCCTAAACCATTCGATCCACGTCAAGCATTTCGAGGAAGGTAGGCAAGGTGATCAGCTTACGTGACAAGAGCGTCATGAGGTTGGGTGCGGAAGAATGTCACAGATCTAAAGAGGAGTCCTGAATCCCACATCGAACATAATAAAAAGCTCACTAGGATATATAAGAGTTCACACCACTTTCACCTTGTGAGACATCTTAATTCGGAGTTTAAATCTCGACCAGTGACATACGTATTTTATTATTAAAAGGTAAATAATAAAATTGATTCATATCCAAGCAGCTGCAGAAGAAATCTGATTTAATTTTTTTTTTTATTTTATATTGTATAATTTATCAATTTTGGGGCAGGCTAAAAAACTACATAAGAATTTATGTTATATGGTGTCGTTTTCATCTTCCAAGAATTGCTCCATTAAATTCTGTGAAAATAATTGATGACTAAAATTTCCAAAAATCTATCGACTCTGTACTTTAGTCAATTCTATAAAATATCCATCCAATTTCCAGGGATCCTATGTTAGGTTCGTTTGTCCTCGAGCTAAAAGTAGTACTAGGATCAATCTTCATTTGAAAAATTATCTCATACATTGTTTTTAAACTTCACATTGTCACGTATACATCAAAATATATTTAAAATAATTAATACATTAATATAATAATAAATAAAATAACGAGATAGTATAGTTTTAAAAATTTCAATGAAGGTGTATAATATTGGATTTAAAAACGTTTTAATTCCCATTGCATGTGAAAATTATCAGCAAACAGAAATTGAAATCGAATTCCATCAACCGGTACAAATAGGTAACAGTTGACAGCACAACATTATGATGCTGGAGTTGGGGTAATTTCAGCACAACATTGTTGAAAAATTTATGGTTTTGGTCGGATATAAACGTGGTTTTCACATTTGAAAGCAATGTCTGCCATGTAGGAAAGATCAGGAAGTATATGGGATTGTATAATCTTGCCCTTGAGCGATGGTTGATGAAATTATTTTTATTATTATTATTTCTAAGGTTTGTTGGGCTGTGGGCAATTCCAGGCATAGCTCCAGAGGAGTTCCAAGTTCAAATGGTGGCCGAATTTAGAAGGCTAAAATATAACAAAAAAAACCTGTGAAGCATTTAAATCAATCTAACTAAATTCTTATACGATTATGTCATCCAGATAAGTCATTAATTTTTTTTCTTTTACTATCAAAATCTTTTTACTCTTATATTAATGATATATTGATATATTTTAAGATATGTACACATTGACATGATAACAAAAGTATACATTGTGTAAAAATAAAAAAAAAAATTCAAATAAAAAATTATCTAACAAATAATTTTATTAATTGATATCATAATTAAAAATAATTTAAAAAATTAATAATATATAAAATTAATAAAAAAATGAAATACCTAAATTTATGTGAAAATTAATAAAAATTATTAATTATTTGATCATGATCGAAAGTAATTAATAAAAGAAAATGTATATTAATATATAAGTAAAATTAATAAAAAAATCTATATTCATATAAAAAAATCAAAATGATTTTAATTTCCTTTTTCATATAAATATAACTATTTCCTTTTTATTAATTTTATATATAAATATTTCTTTTTTATTAATAAACATCTACTTCAATTCCTTTTTTTGCTGGCTGTTTGTGTTACTACTAGAACACAAAATTGATTTGTTTAATTTTATTTTCTGACCCGAGCCTTTTTCATATTGCTGTAGCATGTGCTTCACTTTTTTGCCTTCCCTTTTCTTTGCCATAGCACAAAAGTAAATTGTAATCTGCGAAAAAAAGGTAAGTGACTTTGGGGACCATTTTTTACTAGCTTGTGCCCCCTTGATCTGTCCTTCTCTTTTGGCTTTCTCCAGTAATGTTGATAGACTTTCATTGCATAACAGAAACAAGTATGGGGACAACAAATCTCCTTATCTGATACCTCTTTTAAAACAAAATTTATCATTAGTATAACCATTGATATTAATAGAGTAAGAGACAAATGTTATCCACCGCATGATAAGTGAAATTCATCTTAGGCTAAAGCCTAATCTTTCCATCATCGAGCTAAAAAAGGCCATTCAATTCTGTCATAGGTTTTACTCATATCAAGTTTTAAAACAAACAAATCATTCTTCCCTGGATTTTTATTTCTTAAAGAGTGTAACAGATCATAGGCGACAATTATGTTATCCGTTATAAGCCTACAAGGTACAAAGGCACTTTGGGTTCATTAATGCAGAAAGGAAAAACTAATTTAAGCCTACTTGCTAGGACTTTAGCGACAAGCTTGTAAAGGGCATTACATAGGCTGATCAGTTTAAATTAAGTGATGTTTTTCGGGTCTTAAATCTTAGTTATGAGGACAATAGTAATATGAATAACCTGGTCTAGTTCTCTTTCCCCATTTAGAAAAGGTAAACAAAAATTAATCACATCACTATCCACGATATGCTAGAATTTTTTATAGAACAAAGTACGCATACCATGAAGACTTGGAGATTTAATAGGATGCATTTGTTTGAGGGCCGTCAAAACCTAATTAGCTTTGAATTCTGCAAGTGAGAGTTCGTTTCTGGTACGCATCTTTCAATAGCCTCAAAGATTTTTTCAGTGTGATTGCATCTTTGAGTTTGTAAAAGTTATCTAAATTGACAAGTGGCAGTGCTTCGGATGTTATCTTCATTGTCATACCAAATTCCATCATCTCTTTCTAGACCTCCGATCGTATTATTCCTTTTCTCTGGTTTGCCTTAGCATGGAAAAATGTAGTGTTCTTATCCTTTTTCTCGGAGCCAATCAAAATAAGACCTTTGGGCTTAAAATGTTTCTTCTTATTCCAATCCTGTGTTCAGCTATCTTCTTATTTTTGTGCATTTTCCCAAATATTTTGGCTCAGCAGAAAGCTTTTAACATGATTAAGCTCTTTCTTTAGTTCTTCAATTTTACTTCGCATGTTCCTAAATCTTGTTCTATGCCAGTGTAATAACTTCTCATTCGTGCTTTTCAGCTTCCTTACAAGATGATCACTTTTATTTCCGTTCCATGCCATGCTGACCTCATCTTCACAGTTAATTTCCTTCACCCACATGGCCTCTAAGCGAAATCTTTTTTGGTTCATTTTTCTTCGTCTTACACTTTGTTTCCTTTCAATATTAAGTAAAATTTTGGAGAAGAGTAATATAGAGTCCCGTTCTAGATGATACCGATAATAATGAAATTTATAATAAGAAAAAAATCCGTCGACTTTAAAAATCATGAGGGTTCAAGTCCATCTATCCCCAACCTTAAAAGCCTGTTTGATCTCTTACCCTTTTTGTTAGTGGTTCAAAGTTTAAGTAAAAAAAAAAAAAACTCTTGGGAAGATCAAAGAAAAAACATGTTCTTCTTCCGTAAAGAATTCTTCCAAAAATTCCGAACCTAATCTTTTCAAAAAAGCACGTACAGTACTTTTGTGTTTACGAGCCAAAGTTTTAACACAAGAAAGCCGAAGTATATATTTTATTCGATACAAACTCTTTTTTTTTGAAGATCCACTGTGATAATGAGAAAGATTTTTTGCATATATGCTCAAATTGATCAATAATATCAAAATAGGAAGAATCGACCCACTTCGACTTACTAATGGGATGCCTTAATGTGTTACAAAATTTTGCTTTAGACAACGATCCAATGAGAGAAATATTTGGAATTCTTAGTCTAAAATCGGAGCTTAAGGTGACAATCCAAGTATTGTTGAAATAGTTCCCACTAGCTTTGGTTTGCTACTCTGTGAAGTCTTTCCCTAATATTATTATTGGTCTTATTTCCCATTTCCCAGGTGTACCACTATCCATTGAAACCAAGGTCTTCAAAGCCAACATCAGCTAAAGCTCCTCGAAAATCCTTAATTTGACTCTCTCATGTAGGCAGTGCCTGCACTTTTCTTGAGTTCACAATATCTCATTGAAGTCACCAATGTAAAGCCAGGGTCTTGAGGACCGTGTCACCAAGTTTCGAAGCAAATCCCACGTATTCCCCTTCCTACACGTTTTAGGCTTCCTTTAAACCCCTGTTAGCCTTCATGCCCTCATGGTTATTCCTTCATCAACATCTATATCAATATGGTTCTTTGAAAAACTGAGTAATTGGAGCTTTATCTCTTCTTTCCTGAGCATGGCTAACCTGCCACTTACATCTTTTGAACTGACTCCAAAGCATGAATCCATCCTACATTTTCTCTGTATCCTGTCTAACTTATTTACATGTAGTTCCGTTTCGTCAAGAAAACTACTTGGGGCTCTCATTACCAGTTGCCATAGTGCCTGCACTGTTTGTGGGTTCCCAAGCCCACGTCAGTTCCAAGCTAAGCACTTTATTGGTCCTGATGGATCTGGCTTTCGGTTCCCGCTGTTTGAGTAGTTACGCCATTCCTATACCTTCTCACTTGAGACTTGGTAGTTACTATATCTGAATATGGTTCAACATCCCCCTTAGTATTCTTTCTTTTTCCCAAGTTGGTGGGCTCATTAGTAGCTCCCCTTGTTTGCTCAATCTTGTTTTTTCCACTGGCATCTAGCCTTTACCCTTTGAGCTTTTGGTTCCAGAAAATGTACCTTCGATGGTAATTACCTTGGGACTCCACTTGTGTGTTGAAATCCAACCTGTTTTTGCTTACCATTCACCTTTTTTTTTTTCCATATCAGCATATTTGTCAGCGCTATTCACCATCCGTACACAGTTTGTATGGCATGAATTCCCCACCATGCTAGGAATTATTTTCGTACCATTTTTAGCCTCTTCCATCTTCTTTAATCTCATCGCTCCGCACGTAGAAGATATTTCCTCTGTAACCACATGATTTCTTTCCCCTTCATCTTTTCCCGAATCACCAAAAGTTTCGCTTATCCCTCCAATTAGCAAAATGTTTGCCAAAGAACTTATTATGCTTTGCCTCTAATCCCATTCTTTAACTTTTCTCACTGCTTCGCTATCATTTGTGCTTCCGACCACCATCAGCTTGTTTTCTCCTCTATCTTCGCTGAATTGTGTTTGACTATTTCTTTCAATCTGAGTTCCATTCATACTCTACTTCATGAAAGTTGGAGGGTTTGCATTACAGTGTCAAAACCATCTTTTATAGGTGACGCACACAACAATCTTCATATGGTTTGTCATTTACAAATTCTATACATTCCTTTTCCCTTTTGTTGTAACCCGAATCTGTGTAGGCAAAAGGTTGGCAATCTCTCATAGTTAGACTCCCCCTTAACTCTGTAGAATCGCTTTTCGCTTTTAAAGATGCAAATCTCCTTAGTGGTTTGCTTATTTCAATCTCTACCCTGATCAATAGGAAGTTACCTCATCCTGAATAGTCTTTGCTTGAATCGATCTCTATTAGTCTTTCAATCTGCTTCCCTATGCACTCTACTATCTCCATATTAATCCACTTTAGTGGAAACCTATAAACTTTGATCCAAAAAATTTGCCTTATTGAAGATGTAGTTCGAAGCCCTGAGGTTGCCATCATACTCTCTAAACAG
Source organism: Durio zibethinus (assembly GCF_002303985.1). The sequence goes on from NW_019168481.1 coordinate 14,224,361, forward strand.
TAAGAGGTGATTATCGAAGGACCGTGGTGCTCTGTCCATCACCCTCACTTTATCCTTCTTCCAAACTTGATGAGAATTAAGTTTACATCTAACACATTAATCTGCACCCCTTTAACCACCTTCCATATCACCTTCAGAGTGCCTATCATCGCCCCTTTGTTGAACAGTGGTTCAGTAAAAAGTCTGTTTAACGACCAATTTTCTTCCCTGGCTTAACCTTTGATTCTTGTCCCAATCCAATCTCCACACTATCTCGTTCCTCTTCTGTAAGAGTAAGAATGCCCCAAATTTTCTTCAAATCTTCTATCATTTTAATTACAAACCCAAGAATGCCACTAGTTACTTGAGATGAAACTATTCCGTAAGGACCACTCAAAGAAGAGATCTTGGAGGTTGAAACTTACGTAAACAACTAGAACTCAATTCCTATGCTCTAAGGAGACTCCCACTAAGCATTTTAGTCTATTTAAACACTGATATCAGTCCATTTATTCACTTGGCAATTAATCAGTCACTCATCGATGAATCGGAAACGAACAAAATTTGTTTAGACTAAAGGGTAAAAATCCCCCTAAATTATCATTTAATAATCACTTAAGTTCTTAATATTTTATTACAATTAATCAAATATTTAATTTTTTATTTCAACTCAATTGAATCTTTAAATGGACGGAATTTTGTCACATGGCAAAATTTAATCAATTGATTCACAAATTATAGTCAAGTAAACCATTAGAGGGATTTTAGAAAAAATAAAAAAAAAAATTTTATTTTATTTTATTTTCACATATATTAATTGCTTCTCATAGTAAATTTTAATATATTTTTTATTAATGTCACATAAAATTTTATTTTAATTGAAAAAAATTAATAATGTTAACTTTTTCATTTAAATAAGAATTTAATTAGATACAAATAAATGATGGAAAGATTAATTGATTACAAGATAAAATTGAAGTTTGAATGATGTTTTAATTATAGTTGAGTGTTGTCTTAACCCTTTAACTATCTATTTAATAGCATTTGAAATTATTTTATAATTATCTGTATTCAAGATTTGCACTAATTGAATATACAAATAGGAAAAGGATTATCATTGTAATTTTTTATGTAACTTTATTATTTTATTATATTTTTATGTAATTTTAGTTATCTATAAATGAAAAGAAAATATTCAAGCCAAATTAAACAATATTATGAAAGGAATTTGATTTTATTTTAAGTTTTATTAAGAGAAAATTTTATTTCAAATTTCAATTAAAAATAATACCAATAATTAAATATATTTTTTGTTAGGACACCAGCAACATCATAGGCAATTAAATACAAAAAATAAGAGTCTGTGACTTCCTCTGTTAATTCCTCTTCCACAACTTGAAAATCGTCCTCCATTACATCATTGATATTTTTCCGTTAAATTTTTATTCAAACAATATGAAAGAACCAAAACTGTTTTTACTGTTAAATCACAACTCGCTTGCTACTAGTTAATTGTTAAAGCAGGGATAATGTTATATTTAGCTCCCATGCTATTTTTTTTTCTATATAGTATCTATATTTTAAAATATTTAATATAATATTTGTATTGTGAAATCATGTGATAATATGGTACTTAGAATTACCATCATTCGACAGACATATTGTGTGATAAACAACAATTAAAGTGACGGCAAGTGACATTTTGTACGACGCAAGCATATTATTATGCTATTTAAAATTTTATAATATAAATTTTACATTTTAACGAAGTATAAATTTAATAATTTTAAATATGATATAATAATACGACGTAAAAATAATATATAAAAAATTATGTATAAATTTAATATAATCATATTTTAGATCTTAATTATATCGATATGAATAAAATATATCATATTTAGTCATACTTGTATCAAATAATGATGATATTATTTGACACGATTAAAACACGATGTTGTTTATGCAAACATATATACTATATAAATTATAAAAATTATTTTAATTTATATTTTAAATAAAATAATAATCATATTCATAGCATCATTTTGGTATTTAAATAAATTATAAATTTTTAATTTTTAAATGATTTTTTGTTTAATTACTAATTTAAATGATATATTTTATTTAAATAAATAGATTAATCATGTATGATCGTGTTTCTTGAATTGTGTTTAACAAATTAATTTTAAATATATTAGTTGTGTTGTGTTACATATAATATATATAACAAATATATCGTATTCGTAATTAGATTATTTGTTGTATTTAAATGTTCATGTCATGTTTATGTCAAAATTATTTATGTTATATTTAAAATCATGTCTAATACGAAATAAAAAATAATAACAAGAATTGTCAAGTCTAACGATATACAGCCTTCAACCATTGCACTGCGTGGTGCTTTTTCAATCTTCTCTTTTTTTGCATTTTTTTTTTATATTTTCTCAAATTTCTTTAAATATTTATTAAATATTTTTCAAATGATTTAACATTTAGGTGGATACCAATTTTTTTTCTTATCGTTTTTTTTTTAAATTAATAAATATATTTTAAGACTTTAATTTTTTGTTGCTTTTGAATATTCATCCTCAAAATTTTTTAAAATTTAATAAATATTTTTATATGATTAAATTTTTTAATGTGGACTCACTTTATATTATTTCCTTTTTTACGTTTTTCTTTTTTAAAAAATTATTAAATATTTTTTAAATTTTTATTTTTTTGTTTGATGAGGGTACACGTGTTTCTTTTTTTTACCGTGTGTTTTTTTTATTTTGTTTTTATATATATTCAATACACGTTTATAAGTTTTTTAATTTTTTTTTTGTCTTCCCACTTCATACCAAGGAAATGTCACATGTCAAGTCATTTGTTTCTTTTTTTTTATTATTTGTTTATTTTTTTATGTGATCTACTTGATATCAAAGGTATGTTATATGTTTATTTTTTTATTTTATTTTTCTCTTTTTTATTATTTTTCTATTTTATATATACTTAACAAATATTTTTTTGAGATTTTAAACTTTTTTATCTGATCCACTTGATATCAAGAATATAACACGTGTCTAAATCATTTACTCTTTTTCTTTTTTTGTTTTTTTTTACTTTTTGTTTTTTTCTTCTTTATTATCTAATAATTTTTTTAATATTTTAACATTTCTTAAATGTTAAAGCCATTTGATACTATTGATTAGAAATTTATTTTTTTACTTTTTCATTTGATCATCTTTAAAGAAAAAGATATTATAGAGGTGTTGATGTCACATTCAAATTTGATAATTTTTTCCTTTTTGTCCCTTTATTAATTTATTTTTAATCCATAATATAAATTTTGAGAAAAAAGGAACTCATAATTTAGATATATGTACTATATTAATAAAATTATTTTTTAATATCTTAGTTTAATAAATTTTATTTCAAAAAGTTTTTATTTTTTATAAATATTTATTTAATTTATATTTTTTAAAGAGGTTCTTTTTCTACCAATCTTTCTTTTGTATTTTGTATTTTGTATTTTGCATTTTGCCTTTTTTTTTCTTTTTTAAATTTTTTATAAATATTTTTTAATGATTTCAAATTTCTTTTCATATGAGACCTTTTTGATATCAAGGTCATGCCACATGTTTGCTTTTTATTTTTATTATTTTTTTCTTATATATTAAATAAAGATTTTAAAGATTTTAAAAATTTTTTGTGTGATCTACTTGATACAAAAAGTTTGCCATATATCAAGTCATTTGCTTCTATTTTTTTTTCTTCTATCTTTGTTCTACTTATTTCTATCTTTTTTTTCCTTTTTAATAATTAATAAATATGTTTTATATTCTAATTTTTTTAATTAAGACCCACTTGATATTGTTGATTAAACATATATCTTTTATTTTTTCCATTTTTTATTATTTGATAGTTTTGACAAAAAATGATATTATGAAAGGGTCATCACATTAGGATTTATTTTTGTTTATTTTGTTTATTTGGTTTTTAAGTCTATAATATAAATATATGTTTCATTATTAATTTAATCTTATATTTATGGATATGTATTATTTTAATAAAATTATTATTTAATATTTTAATTTCTTAAATTCACGTGTTATTTTCATTTGACTTCCTTTTATTTTTTTTTTATCATTTATTTGTAATAAAAATGGTAATTAATTTAAGTATGATAAAACAACTTATACCCAATGAGTTTTGGTTTGATTGATTCAATATGTGCGAATTTTTAAAAAATTCAAGATAAGGTCAAAGTTTTTCCTTTTCTAAAATTGAAATCAAATTAGAGGCGAGTTTAAAGTGTTTCATCCTATCTCGAATATATAAATAAAATTATATCTTTTAAATATTTATATATTTATATATGTGTTATTTTAATAAAATTATTATTTAATATTTTAATTTAATAAAAATAGTATATTTATATATAATTAAAATATAATCCATTCATTATATAAATTTTACTCATTTTGATTTTTATTAGATCCTTATTAAATGTGTTAATGTGCCATCTTATGCCTCTCTCTTTTTTTTTTTTTTCTTTTTTTCAACTTTTTTTTATTTATATTCTAATTTAGATAAATTTTGTAAAAATAAATAAATAATGGAATTATCCACGTGATACCTTAATTTGATTTTTAACTTTCATCTTTTTTTTTGTTTATTAATTAAATAAATTTTGCAACAAAAAAAAGATGATAGATAGAGATGACAAAATAATTCATATTCAATTGGTGTGGATTCAACCCGATGGTGTTTTGCATATCTTATTTTGGGCTTTTTTTTTACTATTTTTTTTCATTTATTTTTTATTAGATGAATTTTGTAAGAAATAATGTAAATAAAGGTGTTCACGTAACTTCTTTATTTATTTATTTTATTTTATTATATAAATTTTACACCCAATGAGTCATTTATTAAAAGTACAAAACAATCAGTATTCGATTAGTTTCGATCTGTCTCGATTAGATATGAATATTTTTTAAAAAAATTAATATCAAGTCAAATCGAGTAGATTTTTAATTTAGGAGATAAAACACAGGTCAAAATGAAATTTAAATTATTGTGCCCAAGTCACATCGGATATATATAAAAGTATATTTTATTATTTATTTAATTTTATATTTATATACGTATTATATTAATAAAATTATTATTTATAACTTAATTTAAGATATTAACATTTTAAATTCAATTTAAATGCCTACATAATATTCCCATGATCTTTTTTCCCCTTTTTATTTTTTCATTTTTTCTTTGTTTATTATTTTTCTTTTTATTGTTTTTTTTCTTTTACTAATTTTTTAAATAAAAAGTTATTATTTAAGATCTTAATTTAAGATATTAATATTTTAAACTTAATTAAAATATCCATATAGTACTCTTATGGACTTCATTTTCTCTTTTTTTTTTATTTTTTTTGTTCTTTTCCTTTTTATTTTAATGCTTTTTTATTATATTATTTTTGTGAAAAATAGGCCAATGAAAGTATATATGTGACACCCCATTTGGCTTTGTTCTTTCACGTTTTTTATATGTTTTAATTAGATAATTTTTATAACAAAAGGTTTCGATTAATACAGATACCAAAATAATTTATATTCAATGAGTTTCAATCCATTCTAATATGATAAAAAATGATTTTTTAAGTCGAGATTGAATTGAGATGAATCGAGTTTTTTAAGAGAAATAAGATCGAGGGGAAAGTGTGTTTATAATGTTTTGTCTTGATCAATTTCAAAGTATATATAAAAATATATATTTCATTATTATTTTGTTATTTATTATATTAATAAAGTTATTATTTGATATCTTAATTTATAAAATTAATATTTTAAACTTAAATGGAGTGTTTGTTTGGCACTTTTTTGAGCTTTTTTTTATTTTTTTTATTTTCTTGGTCTTTTCCATTTTTTTATTTTTTTAATTAGATAAATTTTGTGAAAAAAAAAAGTGATCGTTTGAGATATCCATGTGTTATTTCATTTGACTTTAAAAAACTTTCATCTTTATTTTATTTTTTTAATTAATAAATTTTGTAATAAAAAATTACTAAATATAGATAGCAAAACAAAAAAATTTGACTCGTAGCAACATACGAGCATCATGCTTAGTCTAAATAATAAATTTTGCAAATGTACGGTACACAATAATGGCTCCTCATGCCGCCACATGTCATTTTTTAATTTTCTTTTTTTTCTTTTTTGTGTTTTTTTTTATTTTTTGTTTTCTTACTTTTTAAAAAATATTTTAATAAATATTTTTTAAAATTATAAAAAAATATTTTTAAAAAGATTTTTATTTATGTGTGGGACCTATTTTTATTAATTCTTTTTTTTTTTTTTGCTTTTCACCCTTTTTAAGATTTTTCTTTTGAAATTTTAATAAGTATTTTTAAAATTATATCGTACATCTATTATATAAATTTAATTAATTATTTTTTATACTCGTTCAAAGTTTCAACATATTATCTAATTTTTTTATTTTTTTCTTTTAATTTTTTAAAATTTTTAAAATTTTTTGTTATGTTTATGATGTTTTATTTCGATTCATTTTAAAGTGCATATAAAAGTATATATTTTATTATTTATTTATTTTTATAGCTATATATATGTATTATGTAATAAAGTAATTCTTTTTACTTTAATTTAAGAATTTTTTTTAAAAATTTTAAGTTCAATATTCGATGCCAATGTAGCACCCTTTATTTGCTTTTTTTTTTCCCTTTTTAACTCTTTTTAGGTTTTTTCAAATTGTTTTCATTTACCCTTTTTTTCACTTTTATGCTTTTTGTTTTCATATTTTAAAATTAATTTGATGAAAAAAGGGATCAATTAAGATATAATCGTTTCATGCCCTTTTTTTTCTTTCATTTTTTTAATTTGATAAATTTTGCAAAAGAAAAACAATGAATAGATATATGACAAATAAAAGAATTCACCTACAGTTAATCAAACAATTTAAAACATAAAACAGTAACTAGGGTTGGCATCGGGTCGGGTTCGGGGCGGGTTTTGCTCACCCCGAACCCGACCCGACTTTATCATCAATAAACCCGACCCCCGACCCGACCTGAATTTTTTGTTATTTTTTCATACCCGACCTCGACTCGAATCCGATATTATATAATCCGTACCCGATTCGATCCGATCCGAAATTAATAAAAATATTATTTTTTAAATATAAATATTTAAAAATATCATTATATAAATATATATAAATAAATAATTAAAAAATAATTTTTTAAATAATATCGGGTCGGGTAGGGTCGGGTATGCCTAAAACCCGACCCGACCCCGATTATTTCCTAACATTATCCGACCTGACCCGAAACCCGAAATTCAAAAAAAAAATTCGACCTCATAGGGTCAGGTCGGAACCCGTCGGGGTCGGGTTGAATTCTCATCCCTAACAGTAACATGATATGAAAATAATACAAAGAAAATATAAAAATAACGTAGGTTAAAATTTTAACAAACAACATATATGGGTTTAACATAAACAAGAAAATGTATTTTATGTTTTTTTTTGTTGATTCAAATTATGACATGTAATTTTCATACAAAATATTATGAATGCATAAATTTTCACTATTTTATATGACATGAATAAATGAATTATTAGATATACTCACAGTAATGCACATATATTTTTCAATTTATTATAATTTAATATGTGATATCTACATAAATTACATGTGACAATAAGGTGATTATACAAATAGTTGTCATGTATTATTTTTAAAATAAAATTATAATATTTTTATTTTTAAAAGTAAAATAACAATAAAAATTTTCTAAAAATTTTATTTCACTTTTTTCCTTTATTTTTATTTTTTTAAAATAAATTTCTTATTTTTGAAAAAAATTATTTGTTTCTTTCCTTTCCTCTCCTTTCTCTCTCTGACTCTCATTTTCCTCCGCATTTTGGTATGTCAAAAAACCAATTATTGTAGTAATACATGCTTCGCTGGTTATCCTTCCCTATAATTGAGAAAGCGAGATCTAATTCCCAATATCAGCTTAGATTAACAACAATTTTCTTTTCTTTATTAGCTAGCTAAATTACTAGTTTGGAATATTGCAACAGCATTGAATGAGCATCAACAGAACAATGGAAGGAAAAAGAAGGAACATTTCATATGATTTCCCCAACCAGAGACGAATAAAATTCTGTTTCTACAATAGGATCCGAAAACATTAATCCGGAAATCAGAATAAATGGTAATCTCAAATGGCGACTGCCACGCTGTTACACATGGTAAAAGTACAAGAAAACCAGGCTATAAGAGCCGCAGGGCAATACAGCTCTGTCCTCGAGAACATGTAAGCTACATAAAAATTTCCAAAATATTATACAACTCGATACAAAAAAGAAGAGTTGGAATATTTCAACCGCTGATTGAGCGAAATGAGTGGAAAATTTGAAATCGAAACGCAGGGATCCTCCAGCATCACCAAAACCAAACATTGCGGCTATCGACAGCCTTGAGAGAAGTAGATACTAAGGGCATCCGCCCAAACTCAGCCACAAATTTGTTAAGACATTGAGTTCTTCTTTCACTATGACCTCCCAAGCTGCTAATTCCAGTTGAACCAATCTCAAATATTTTACCTACCACAAGAATTTAATTGAATTTATTTAACATTGTAATGAATGGAAAAGCATAAAGGAAATAAACATGCAAAGCTTGTTCATAATTTAGTAAACAACAAGAGGTTTATCAAGAATTGGCTTTCAGGCTGGAAGAGAGCACTCAAGAAAAGCATCTTTCTGAGAGATCAAACAAACAAACATCATTACTTGCATTAAGCTTTAGCATCCATTAGCCAAAATGAGTTGAATTCATTCTATGCATAGATCTCACTCATAGATAGGCTTCTGAAGAGCAACTCAAATACAGCATCTACAGGAATAAGTAATAATGGCATGTCTATAGGTTCAGAAATGTAGCCTAAGAGACCACAGTTCTTATCGGCAAAAATCATCTTTATTATGTTCTCATTTCTATCCATATGCTAATTTACTTCTTGAAGTGGAACTAAACCATGATCTGTCTCATGTCTACTCTGTCATGACACATGGATTAGTACTTCCTTGATGCCTGATGATTTGCTCTTTGGAAGAACAATCCAAAATTGGCTTCCATTTTTCATCTTTAGTCAATGAGGTGTTAACTTTCTTTCCATTTTTAAAGTTTTTTTATGCAAGCCTCCCATTGTTTTTGCATACGGAACATGAAGTTCAAGGTAGAGAAAGAAAAATACAGTAGATGATGAAGACTGCTTTAGATTTACCTTTCACCCATATGGGAGGAGCACCTGTTGCATTTGCAACAAGAAATGACATTGCAATATCTTCACAATTCCTGGTGAACCCAACCTAGGAGTTAGTAAAATAATAAACATCTAACATATATAAATGATGAAACCATTTAAAATCTCTGCAACAGCAGTAAATAAAAAGGGACCTGTTCCTGGTTATGTATTCTTTAATTGATGCAGGCATCTCATCAGTGTAAAGTTTGAGATACTTTTTGTGGAAGAAGGCAGCCTTTGAGAGTACCATGCTATATGTACCAGTCCACCAAACAGACCACCATCCACCATATCCGTATTTATCCTTGCCTTTCTGCATAAAGATGAATAAAGCAAGAAGGTATTTTTTTGACTAATTTGGATATTTTGTTTATGATCCTCAAATTTATGCCAACAAAGAAAAGGGGTTTCATGTATAACCTATACAACTGCCGGAACTCAATCCATTATTTGATACCAAAGAAAAGTTTATAAACTTTATAAAGTCTATAAACCAAATAAAAGTTTCAGTCAATTCTAAGCTTCATTTATAATTTCATCTGTAAGGCATAACAATATTAAGATACCGACAAGGCTATAAGCTTTCTTTTGTTTGTAGATATTATAGTATTTCCCTTCCTTTATGTCAATGTGTAACTATCAGCAAGGCCATTAACACAGGAACTCTTATCAACCAATGCAGATCCAGAGAAATGGAACCTTCAAGATCCAACAAATTTGCCATTTCAGTCAATGAAAAACACGAGTTTAGACTTTTAATCAATTCTTATAGTATAATGTTTAAGTTAATGAATTTGTTTCTAAAACAGAGAACAATGACAACAACTATGAAACTTGGCGCCAGAAATAGGCATATTTCCAATCACATATCTAAAGTCTGAAACTCTATGACCATGAAACTTAACAAAGGAAACTGATAAGAAAAGGCTACACCAAGGCTAACATCAAATCAACTGCAATAAATTATTAAAACTAAGAATTTCCAAGACAGCTGCATACCGTTTCATCCACCCAATGCATACGGGGAACATATCCCACCATTGTATCTGGGGCACTTTGCCAAACAGTGAAAGCAAATTCTATCGAAGAGCAGGGAAATATAACATCATCATCAATTGAAAAAACAGCATCTGTCTCCAAATCCTTAATTTCTTTAAATCTGTTGTTCAAGCTATCTTCCTTATTGATATCAAATATCAACTCAACTTGGCGACCATTTCTAGAGTTCAAGAATATAACATGGTTAAGGAATCTTTTAAGAGGATCTGATGGAGAATTAGGCTCACTCCATATGATATGGATAGAATCAAGCCTAGGACATGACGCATAGTGCGAAATGGACTTCTTCAAGAGATCATATCTTTTCCAAGTATTCATTACAATTGCATATCTTCCCCTGTACAAAAAGATTACAAAATCCAGCATTGAACGTCACCACTTTATCACCAATTTTCTTCAAAAACCAGGAGGGAGGGAAATTGTCTATAAATGGCTTAAGTAGATATTGGAATATCAATCATTTCTCCATATTTTCAGTAACATTTTAAGCCCAAATTGATATTTTTGGAGAGCTTTTTTTTTTTTTTTTTTTTTTTTTTTTAAACTTTGAAAAGATGTAACTTTTCTAATCACAAGCCTTCAACCAATATTTTTATCAAATATCTAGACATTATTTTTTTTATCAAATATTAAATTTGAATACCAATCACTTCTCAATATTTTAGTAAAATTCTTAGCTCAAACTGGTTCAGTTTCAGATCCTAACTGTTTTTGTAGTTAAAAAAAAAGTTAACTTCCATAAATAGAATCTTTTAGCGACGTTTTCATTAAAAACTCAGCAAAATCTAAATTAGATCAATGAACAATTTAAAAATCTGATCAAAATTTTAATAACATTCCGAATTTAGATATTAAATTTATTTAAGTTTCCAAAAAAAAAACATTTTTTTGGCAACAGTTCCTTTTTCTATATCTAAACTTAGAAACTACCCAACAAAATCCAAAAGAATATTCAATAATTTATCTAATCTAAACTTAAATAACACTCTAACGAAAATATAAGATTCAAAATTCAAAGAGATTATTAATTGCGAAACGCACCGTGGAGAAGAAGAGCGGTCGAGCGACGCAACGTCACTGGTCCATCCCCACAAGGAAGAAGAACCGTCGCGGTTTCGGTTCGCTACCGCGAGTAGAGTTAACGCGACGCAACCGCAAAGAAGGATCTTGATCTTCACCGATCCAAGTGTCGCGATCCCAATTTGACGTAACTTGAAAACCGTTCGACGGTTAATTGCTAAACTGCCTCTCATCACCTTCTCTATTCCTCACTCTCTTCTTTCTTTTCTTATAAGAAGGAAAAACAAGGACTGAGTCGGTCTGAACACAAGGGCGTGACTGAACGGAGCCCGAGTCAGGAAACGGAAATTTTCATCCGGTTATTATTTATTTGCAATTTACGTTTCTTTGTTCCGGTACAGTGACGAGGAGGTACAATTCTCGCCGGTGAGGAGGAGGGAAGGGGAAATGATAGGGTGTGGTGACGTGTATGAGGTTAAGGAAGTAGAGTTCCTAAAGATGGATTTACGGGAAACACGTGGTGCGAGACTATTGGCTGAAACTTGACGTTGATGTCTTGCTTTTTCATGTCCAACAATGAAAGGGAGAGGGAAATGATTCAGTGATGTCTAACGAGAAAATGGAAAGTTATTTTCATCCGTTAGGTGAAAATCAGATGGTCAATCACGGCCATTTAGTGGAATCTCGAACATGGACAGTTTTGCTTTAGCCAGTGGAACCCACCCAGTTGGCCAATTCTCTCAAGAATAGAAAAGGAATTTTGATCCGGATCCCACCGGATTTTTTTTATCAATTTTTTTTTTTAAATATCAAATATCAAATCGAATCAAATTGGATGATAAAAAAATTAAAATAGGATAAGAATTGAATTTTAGGTAAATCTAATATTATTGATCAAGTATATATATATATATATATTATTTTTTAATTAATTAATTAATTTTATATTTATATATTTATTTAATTTTATATTTATATTAAAAAATAATATTTTATTAATTTCAAATCAAATCAAATATAATTTTATATAATATTAAATCAAATCAAATTTAAATAAAAAATATTTTAAAAATTAAATTAAATCAAATTCGAATTTTATATATATATATATATATATAATCATATTGGTGGATAAAAACCTTTTCAACTTAATCCGTTGCCATTCATACTCAAAATCTTCTTTCATTTTTTCTGAATTCTAATATTTCTCTCCGTCGATTATTTAAACAGGCAATAATACCGTGCGGCATTAGGTTTTGAAAATTACGAAGTACTTTTTTTTTATTAAAGATATAAAAAATTTTATTATAACTAAAAAATTATATTAATTTTTATTTTTTTATTATAATTAATCAAGTCTTTCAAGATTTATTTTCATCTATTAAATTATTATTTGAATGAAAAAAGTTAACACCATTAATTTTTTATTAATTTAAATTAAATTTTAATATGATATTAATAAATGAATAAAATTTTATATAAGTGGTGTAATTAATATATGTAAAAATTAAATAAAATAAAATTTTTTTCTATTATCTCTTTTTTTCTCACTAAAATTCTTTTAAGAATTCAATTAATTATAATTTACAAATTAATTGATTCAATTTTGACGTGTGATTAAATTTTGTTAAAATAAAGATTTAATTGAATTAAAATAAAATATTAAAAATTTGATCGATTACAATAAATATTAAAAAGTTAAATAATTTTTTAATTAAATTTAAAGATATTTTTATCTTTAACCTTTTTTTTTTTTACATTTTTTACCAAAGATTTTGGCAAGCTATTACATTTTATGGGTTTTTTCTAATTTGATAACTTTTTGCTTTCCATTTTGTTCATAATTTTGATTTAATTTGATCGACTATTTTATTCATAAGTAAGCTGATTAATAAATTATTATGTCTTTCTTAATTGTTGATATTATGTTGTTTAATTGTGATTTTACTGGTAAGTATCGTAAAAATTTTAAGAATAAGTATTTAAATTTAATTAATTGTTATTTTTTGTGAAAAAAACTATTTAAAAAAATTTATATGGTCATAGGTTTCTAATCATACATGCTTTGTTTTTTTATCTAAAGAAAATCAAAATTAAATCTTCAAATAAATAGATACATGTATCATTGAGCTAATATTCACTCTTTTATGCACCAATTATTGACAAAAGTTATTTTCATTCTTTATTAACAGGAAAAAAAAACCTTATTTCTTGTTCATTGCATATCCTTATGTAAAATAATAAATAAATGGCCAATATGCATTGGGGATAAACAAAATACAAAGGTTCATTAATTCTTCAAAAAAAAATCCATTCATATATATTTTTAGAGGAATATTATATTTCATAATCATATGTTAACTGTTATTTTTGAATTCCCTAGTCATAAAAATTAATTTGAGATAAAATTTCATTAAAAAAAATCAATTTCATTGAATTCATATATGATGGCAATTGGTAACCCACCAATTAGTGATATTGACAAATCAATCTATGAATTTTGTGCTGTAGCCATTGGAAGTCTATTGAAGAAATGAAATCAGAAGAAAAAAAAATCATTTTCAATGTAACATCAAAGGAAACAACAAGGTATATATTTTGTTACTAAAGGACAAGACGAAGGTGGTACCAACAATGAACACCTGGGGGAGAGTAAATTGCTTGGAAGAATTGAACAAACTGTTGCTAAAGAAGACAATTTTGTAGATTTTTTGAGTTTGACAATTTTGTTTTGATCTTAAAGGCTTCGGACATAAGTGGTTAAAGCTCGCTGATATAGCAGGCCTTGTTTTTGACCCATTAGGAGATATGGGTTTGAAAGAATTTGCCCAAATCAAATTTGGGCTTCCAACACATGAGATGAAAGATATAACAATCTTTTCTACTTTTCAACTATATAAATAAAAAACCATGTTCACTACTCATCTTCTATTGATTTTAGATTCATTTGGATGGACAACAGATTAGTTTTAATGAAATTAAAAATAGTGATAAAAATAAAATTAATTATTGTAATGGTAAAATTAAATAATATAATAATAAAATTAAAATTAATGATAAAATATATGTTTGGATGTAAAAGTAATAATGACAGTGAAGTGAATTATAGTGAAAAAATGATCATTAGAAATATTAGAATAAAAATCATATTAATCAAAACTTTAAATTATTTAATATTTACAAAATTAATTATAATTTTATTTATTTATTAATTTATTATATAATAAATAAAATTTATTTATTATAATAAATTAATAAAATTACTATGTAATTATATAATCATATTTATTTATATAAGATTATTTGAATATTTTTAAATAAAAATAAAAATGAAAAAAAAAGTTAGTGATCAGGATATTTTTGTTTTAGCACAACAATAAGAAGGGTAAAAGAGTAAAAAAAAAAATTGAAATGTGGGCTGAAATGGAAATAAAGAGCTGCGATTAGGAGAGACTCACTGAAGCTTCAGTGCAATGGCCGAAGCTTAATCTTATCGGATCCTATTATCCAAACAAGCTTTCGGCCTGATTAAGCATCCTAATCGTGCCGCACTGGCAGTAACTGATGATCCAAAAAGGCCCTTAGGCCCTGCACCTCCGGTGAGATATAGTTGCCAAAATTTGTGCCAATTGATGTTTAGCATCTGTTTAGACGTCAAAGCTATGCCACATTTATCTTTTTTTTTTATTGGAGGATTTAGCTCCAGTTGAAAAATGCACTGGACTTCATTTTTTTTTTCCCTTTTTATTCTTTATGTTATATTACCAAAAAAATCCTTATACTGTAATTTTTTATTTTTTATTTAAAAACTATAAAATAAATTTAATAATTTATTTTATAATAAATAAAACTTATTTATTATAATAAATTAATAAATAAAATTCTAATTAATTTTATAAATATTAAATAATTTAAAATTTTTGTTAATATAATTTTTATTTTAATATTTTTAATGGTCATTTTTTTTTCTACAATTCACTTCACCGCCATTATTATTTTTAGATCGAAATACATATCTTACTATTAATTTTAATTTTACTATTATAATAACTAAGCTCACCTCTATCACTATTTTATTTGAAAATTATTATAATACCCATATTAAAATTACTTATTAAATTTTAATATAATATGAAATTAACTACAAATTAAATTACTAAAATACCTTTATTATTTTTTCATAAAAATTTGACATGTGAGATTTTATTTGAAAATTGTTATAATACTCTTATTAATTGCATATATTAACTTTTAATATAATATAAAAATAACTACATATTAAAGTATTAAAATTAACTACATATTAAATTATTATTCTTTCATTGAGATTACCAGGATGCTCCTATGATATTTTGATGAGGTGACATGTATTTTAAATGACTATAATATTCCTTTTATTATAATTATAGAAATACTTTTATTATAATTGATCAAAATTATTATAATATCTTTTGTTATAATTATGAAAATATTTTTATAATTGTTTTATAGAAAATTAACATATGATATTTTGTTTGAAAATTACTATAATACTCTATTAAATTATATATTAAAATAATTATAAATATATTCAAAATAATAAATAATAATAATAAAAAATTTTTTGACACAAAAATAATTCACCCCAATGTAAGGAGCTGGTATTTGTAGTTTTAATAGAAAAGAGTTACATGACGATGCTGACAGAACCCATAGGTATCATGTGGGATCCCTCGTGACAGTCCAAATCGTAGCAAATGCCAAGTGGTTTATGATGCTAAATTTTAATTCCTTTATTAATCTTCAACATTTTCTTTTTATTTTGATAATATGATTAGATATGTCTTCGAGTTTTGTTTGAACTTAATTTTTTTGATATTAATGGCATATTTATTCATATTAATTTAATGTATTAAAATTTTATTTTCGGAACATTCTTCATAAAGATTGAATCAATATGATTAAGAAGGAAAAAAAATTCTCTCTTTATCATTTAGATTAATCCTTGTGGATTCTTCGACCATTCTTACTGTAAAAAGCATGCTCTCCAAACTTCATTGAAAGGAAAAAGAATTGTACATCTTTTAATTTCTAATTAGTTTGTATTGAAAAAAATGGCAGGATTTGGTCATCAGCTGTCATTTTGTGAGGCTATATGATTTGGGCAGACCAACAGTATAAGCTGTGGCCTTGATTCAACAGGCGGTTAGGGTGGATAATTAATCTTATCCTATATTTTAAACAATGTAAAGCGACCATTATTTTAAGTTGTTAAATCATTACCTTCTGAACGCCTGGCCACCCAAATATATATATATTTTTATATGGATTTCGGAATGGTTTATTTGGCTGACTTCTTTTACTATGATGTTCGTCTTTAATTTGGAAATAGTAGCAGTTTAATAAGTAGATTAATACAAATATAAACCCATACTCTAGTGAGCGTCTTAGTTTGGATCCTACTCATATAATATGATACTAAAATGAAGAATTAATCTTCTTAATTTGCAATTATTGGTCAAAATCAACCAAGAGAAGAGGAAGGCAAATAATTTACAAAATGCCTTACATTTTTCATTTTTTGTTTTTAAATTTGTAAAAGAAATATTCAAACTCTACTTAAAATCATGTACTGAATATTGAACCAAATGCTTGGTGCAGTGCTGAATCCTTATTTGAATACCCAAATTAGCAAGATAAAAAGAGGGCTTCTTCTTCTATATATAATAATATAAGAATGATTGAGTCATTGGGAAAGAATTTGAATGCCTAGTTTTGGACAAACACAAGAAGTTCAACTACAAATGTGACACCTAAGCTTTAGCTTCAAGCTGACAGCAACTTTTTTGAACTCTAGCTCATGGTCCAGGACCATGCAAATTTAAGGGAGTCCCCCCATGCATGATTGTGAAGGAACCTTGGTGCTATATTTCCTTTTATCATGACGACCCAAATGCTTGAAAAGGACCTCCAAAAAACATACCCGAAGGCCCCATTGCTACAAGTTTTTTAACCTGGAATCACTCCCTTCCCCTGTTGATCTTGAAAATTGCTAAGGCTGGGTCCGATTTGCATATTTACAGAAAAAAAATCATTTCCAAAATATATGATCTCATATGTGAGAATTAAAAAAGTAAATAAAAAAACTATTTTTTTATAAAAATGAGTAAAATAAAAAATTTCAAAATTATAATTAAAATTTTTTATTTTATATACAATCAATCCTAAAATTATAAAATATAAAACTTAATTTATTATACGGTGTCATGTCTCTGACCTAAAGCTTTTACCAGCACAAAATGATAGAGCCGAAAGATTCTGATCAACTGATTACATGTCATACATTACATGCCATTTTTTTTGTTATCCAAGTACATGTCACCGCATTACTCACAGGAATTGATTAATAGAAAAGAGATTAGACGACAGAAATTAATATACTCAAATTCCATGAGTTTATCATTATCTTGCAAAAAGAACTGCCTAGGTCACGGTTTCTTTTCTCATTTCTTTGCACTTTTAAGGGATAATCATTGGTTCATTATCAAAAATCAATGACTATATCTTACTTATATTTCATCCTTATTTGTAACATGTGTCTCGTGAACGCTATCATACAAGTATAGTTTATTTGTCATATTGGATATTACTTTTATTCAAGCTTAGTTCATTTGTCAAGTCAGATATTACTTTTATTTTTATTATGCAAGCGTCGTTTATTTGTTATATGTTGTTAATTTTTTTTAATATAGATGAATATATTTTGATTATTTATGAATTTAAATATTCATAAATTTATAATATTTATAAACTTAGTTAATTATGAATAAATTACCTCATATTTCATATCATTTTAAATTTTAAATTTATTTCATAATTATTATTAATTAATTATGAATCAAATTTAAATTGAAAGAATTTAACTAATCATGAACTTAGTCATTCATAAAATTAGGATATTAATAAATTCAATTAATTTTAAATGAATATACTAAGTATTTAATATAATTTAATATTAATATATTTATTAAATAATATAAATACATATAAATGTATTAAATTTATAATAACGGAATATGATCTGATATATAATAATTAGGTGGTTTGTCTTTATAGAAATATAAATACTTATTAAAATAAAGAAAATTATCTACCAGCCACATGTTCTCTACTCATTATTTTATATATATGAATTTAACTTAGTGGAAGTGGGAGAGAAAAAAATTTGGACCAAATTCATATTTTATTGATGGAGGATGATTAATATGGAGAAATTATTAATATTGATCTTGTAAGTTAAAAAAACGATATAAGCTGGGGTAAGTTAAGTACTTTTCTTTTTGAGAGGGTTTTTTTTTGCCATGAGAAAGGGTTAGTTAAGTACTTTAAACACAATGAAAATGACATAATTCAAATCATATATATATATATATATATGTTATAAGATATAATAAATAAAATTTGTTAATGTGAAGGTTTACGAAGATATTTTTTTTATATATAAGAAAATTTTTAAAATTATTATACATAAATTATTTACTAATTTTAAACTACTTATCAATAATATATTTTTAAAAAATGATTGAATTATCTAAAATTTTTAAATTTTAAATAAAAAACCAATTAAAGAATATGAAAAAAATAAAAATTTTAAATTTAAAAAAAGTGAAGAATCAAATTCAAAATCAATAAAAATTTCAAACTTTAAAATCTCAAAAAAATATTTTTATCTTAATAATTTTCTTTATAATCTTTTTATTTTTAAGATTCTTTATAATTTGAAATCACAATATCACTTATTATTTTTTTTTAATTTGAAATATATTTATCAATTTAAAAATTGTTTATACACTTTAATTTAAAAGTTATCTATACATTCTAATTATTATTTAATAAACCTATAAATATGTTACAATACTGTAAACATCATTTTGTATTTTATTATTATTATTATATTTTTTTTTCTATTTTTTTATTTTTTTATTTTTTTTTCTTTTTTTTTTCCTTCTTCTTCTTTCCTTATCCAATTCAGTTTGACAAAAATCTGAATGCATTAAATGCACTCTCCCTAAAGTCCAAAATCACCACGTCAGTCGCCTGATACCCGGCCTAACTTGACAGCGTGAATCTTGACCACCAAAAGTCTACCACGTTGATTGAAAATTTGAGATTTGAATCTCAAAAAATTTACGATTTGAATTCCAGAAAGCTCTATAAATAGAGCTTATTTCTTACACGATTAGAAGAGAGGGAGAGCCATCGATTAAAAACCCAAAAGCTTTACCAAAGCAAAAAAAAAAAAAAATCTGCCAGAATAAAAAAAAAAGCTTTCTGTAAAAAAAAAAAGAATAAAAAACCACAGTCCCCAAGGTAGGGGAACCTAGCACCATCATAAAAAAAAAAAAAAACCAACACACAAACACAAAAAAAAAATAGTCGAAACTTCTAGGCTAGATTTACGCTGTTTGGAGCATTTTTTTTATGGAATGAAGGCTGAATCTGTGTTTAGGGGGTTGAGGGGAACATTTTAATTTTTTTTTATTTTTCAATCATCGACGATGACAGTCAGCGACCAGTGGCGACGGCCACGGCAACCAGTCGGCCACCTTGCGTTTTGGCTAAGAAAAAAGAAAAGAGGATTTTTTTCTGAAAGAGTGTAGATACCAAATTTTGTCCAGGTCTATTGATGCTTTAAATCACATTTTTGGTTTCTGTTTATCAATAGTAAACTATTAATAATAATAGAAAAATATTGATAATAAAATATTAATATTAGTTTAATATTTAAAAAATATAAAAAAAAGAGAAAAAAATTAATAAAAAAATAAAGGATTGGTGTACAGCACCACTATCCAATCCTATCAGACCAATCACCCAATCCCATCAAACCAACCACCTCAGTTCCATCAGACCTGCCACGCTTATGACCTAACCAAACTAGCCACCTTACAGTTACCCCTACAACATACCTTAGCCATATTTATAGCCACTTAGATCCCCAGCTCCTTAAAGCTTTAGCTTCCTCCACTTTTAGCTCTCAGAAGCTCGAACATGCATACACAAACACCCTGCTCTCTCGAAACACCAAGCTCTCATTTATACTTGAAGCCAACCTCTCTAGAGCATGAGTCTTTCACCCTTATCTTGTACCCAACTAGCTAGAGCCTTAACTAGTTCAACCTTCTATAAGCCCCAGCACGTATTACCAGCCTTCCACATCCAAAAACCCATACACACAAATACCCAGCCATAACAAAAAAGAAAAAAAACCAAAAAAATTCAACACAATCCTCTCTGTGGGAAGGAACCCAGCGCCAATGAGGTACCTACAAAAAAATAGTTTCGATTTATTTAAAAAAAAAAAGACAAAAACTTTAAGCTCTTATAAACACCAAATTTTATCCAAGTCTACTAGATTAATTTTTGTTTACTAATATTTTTGATACTATTATAAAACATAATAATTAATAAAAAAAAAATAGAAACAGAACAAAAAAAAAACTGGGATGGCAGTGGTGGCTTGCACGGCACTATTGGCCACCCATCCCTGTCCCTTCACCATTCCCTGCAGCCACCATTGGCCGCCCATGCTCCTACCTTATAGCCACCCTACAGCCTACCCTAGCCATCCCTGTAGCCACCTTACTGCACCCAATCCTTAAAGTCCCAGTTTCTTCCCTTTTCAACCTCTCGCTTGACACAGATCTCGTTCCTACCCATCAGAAAACCCCAACTCTCCTTCACCCCGAAATGTCCTAGCTTCCCACATTTAGAAAAACCCCAACCTCCCACAAAACTTCCTACCCATCAGAAAATTAGACAAAACAAAACCTAAATACCCAAACAAAAACACACAAATCGAAACAAAAAAAACAAAGAAAATAGTCCTCCCTGTAGGGAGGAACCCAACGCCAAAAAAGGTACCTACAACAAAAAAATAACATCAGTTTTGATTTTACAAAAAAAAAAGAAAACTGAAAGCTTTGAGTCTCGATCTACGTTGATCGAGGTACTTTCTAGCAAAACGAGCACCAGATTTGAAAAAATCACGAGGAGGTGAATGTTTGAGAAAGTTATGTTTTCCAATCACTAGTGGGGGTAGGTGCGACGGCCGGCACGGCGGCATAGATGCCGGAGGTTGAATGTTGACCAGGCCTCAAAGCTCCTTTAGGAGTTGTGCAGATTTTTTTAGGGCAAAAATGGTAGAATGAATAAAAAAAAAATTCGATCTTATATAGAGGGCTGAGACTCAAAATGACATCATTTGGGAAAAGACCCAAAACGACATTGTTTTAGGCCAAGAAAGATCCCGACATTGACCCGGATCTCACCCAGGATTCGCGCAACCCGACCCGTATACCTGTTTTTTCAACAACTATTGATCGGTCCAATTAAACTAATTTGAACCGGACCGAACCGTAAACCTCCAATCTAAACCGCTGGACTGCCCGAACCGTCGAACCGATCAGATCGATCTAGACCAGCACTATCCGGACTGTTGACTGGTCCGATTCAGGTAAAAACATTTTTTTTTTGAATTTTTAAATTTTTTTTATATATTATTATTTTTGTTATTTTGAGTATTTCTTTATTCATGCATGATAAATTTAATATTTGATTATTTTTAATAATAATAAAAATGAAAATAAAATAAGATAATAACTAAACAAATATTAAAAATGCTTAAATAATAATAATAGTAGAATAATTTTTTTATTTTTCCTGCCTAGATGTTGGAGGGAATAAAAACATATTTCTAAAAATAATTTCGCCTAGATGTTGGAGAATTATTATTCATAAATTTTCATAAAAGAGAAATATATGAGAATTAATCATAAAAATCGAACTTGTTCTAAAAGTCCGCCTAAATGTTAGAGATTTTTAGAGATGTTCGCATTTTTTTTAAACCCTAAAATCCAAACCTTAAACCTCAAGACCCTAAAATCAAATCTTTAAAATATCAAGATCCTAAAATTAAAACCCTTCAAACCTTAAAATCAAAACTCCAACCCTTTAAAAACCCTAAGACTAATTCTTAAACCCTCCAAACCCTAAAATCGAAATCCCAAACTTTCAAACCTTAAAATTAAATCCTAAACCCTTTGAACCATAAAATTGAAATCCAAAAGTTTTGAACCCCAAAACTAAAACTCCTAAAATCCAAAATCCCTCAAACTAAAACCCTAAAATCCGAATCTTTAAAATCTTGAAACCCTAACATGTAAAACTTCTACGCAAGCACTTACTCAAAACATTATGAAAATCTTAAGGACACGTGTGAGAATCTCATTTGAAATGATTTGTTCCCGAAAGCTGCCTAGATGATGGGGTGTTTAGGAAATTTTACTTTGTTAAGTTTTTTTTACACGAGTTTTTAATTCGCATTAATAATAAGATTAATAAATAAAAAGTATAATAGTAAATTAGATTCTTAAATATAAACAGTCGCACCTAAGCTCTGCCTAGATGTTGGAGAGTCAGGGTGGTCTCATTATACTTAAGAACCCAACTTTTAAATTGCATTTCTTTTTACATGACATTCACTAGCATACATACATTAGCGTGTTATCATTATTCTCTTTTTAATTTTTATTTACTATTTGATGATAAAATTTTTATAATAAAAAAGAATAATAAATTTTAAAATTTTTTTTGTGATATTATAAAATAAAATAAAAATAACATTCCAAAGGAAATAATTCTTGGTACTCTGCCTAGATGTTGGAGATTCACTAAAAATTATCTTCTATAAAGACTGTTATTTCATTTTAAGAATTATCGTATTAAATCTTAAGCGAAAAGAGTTATTTTACATTCTGCTTAGATGTTGGAGGATTTTAAAATAAGTCTTTAACTTTAAGATTTTTTCAATATTCTTAAATAAAAAGCTTTAGCAAAATTTTATTTTTCCAAATGAAGGGAATTAGTGTTAAATTTCAAATTGAAATCATTTTTATCCAACACCGAAAATAACGCATAATTAAATGGTACCAATTTATAGACGTTGTGGGGGTGCTAATCCTTCCCCACATGTAACCGACTCTTGAGCCTAACTTGTTTTTTTTGTAGATCAAAATTTATATTTTTGATAAACTTTATACTCGTTTTTATAGTTTTGTTAAAAAGATAAACTTTTGGGTGGTCAATCACACCCTAAAAAAAATTGTTGGCCACTCCCCTTTTATTTCTCTCGATTTTAAAACACTTTAAGTCTGGCGGTCCCAAAACCGTTACGATAGCTTAATGACTCCACTGGAGACTGGTTGAGAGTTAAGCCAAAATTTTAATTATGCGCTATTGACAATGGTTGGATTTAATTGATTTTATTTGATATTTAATTTAATTCTTTTTATTTTATTTTTCAAAATATAGACGTTAATGAATAAAATAAATTGCATGCTAGTTATTACTTTATTTTGATTTTGTGTTTATGATTTATTTATGTTATTTTAATTAATATATCTCTTTGCACACACTTTACATATTCATCTGCATGCATGAGCTCTAGACCCAGGCTCTTATCCTTTATAGGAGAAAGTAAAGTAGCTATGCTCTCGTGAGGTGATAACCTCGGTATTTGCTAGTGAAACACTTTCACTCAGATTGAATCATTTCCGTTAGTAACTCATGATAGGTAAGGATCAGGGAACCTTACTAGTCTATAATGGATGATGATGTAAGAAATAGTCTGAGAACCTTTAGACACATAAATCCTAACTTGACATATAGTGAGTCGTAAAGCCTAACCTTCGATAGAGCATTGTCTTTTTGTGGAAATAATAGAAAAGCATTTTCTTGAAGATTTTTTTTCTTTTCTTTGGTAGTTATCCAAAATTTGCATTTCCATAAAATATTTTTGAATTATTTTTAGCATTATCCAATAAACAAAAAGTGAATTTTTTTAAATTCTTTATTTATTGGCTAAATAAAAATTAATTTTTTTGAGTCATAGTATTCCATGTGATGATGTTTCATTTTTTGCATTTTCGTTTGATTTTTAATCCCATCCCATACGCATCATAATAAGATAATGTGAGCATTCCATCCCATCCATATCAATGGATAGTGCATGCATCTCATGTTAGGCACATGTTGATAGATGATACATGCCTTTCATATGCATCTTAAAGGTAATGCGCACATTCCATTTCATTACACATTTAAAGGTAGTGTCTGTTCATTAGGATGACATAACACAATTATTTCATGTAAAAATATAACGTGCACTTGATAGGTTCATGCATTTCATACAAGTATGCTACATTAGTCATAAGAATACATCTCACCATTCATGTAAATATGTCATTGCATTTCATGCATATAGATTCATGAATAATAGGGTCGTATGGAACATACATTGCATTTTATATCCCACTATCCCTACAATATAACACTATATTCCTTGCATACACATTCATGGTTGACGAAAATTTTTATTTGGGTCCTCGTACATATAAAAATCCATTGTCATAGGCATATATATATTTCATGACATTCTTTAGCCATCATATTCATGTATTCATAAACATACTTTGTGTGTCATTGTTTTTGTGACATTCATTCAATAAGGGTAATAATCTTGAATTTTTTGTCTAAGTCTCAGAATAAAATGTCTGTCTTGGTAGAAATTAGAATGGTAAAAATAGAAGATTGATTGGAAGCAAGGATTAGTGCTCTTGAGTTGAATCATGAGAAATTATGGCTCGAGCTTCGAGAGATGAAACAACAAATGGCTCAATTAATAAAAATGGTTAAAGGTAGTGGTGAAGTTGAGTTTGTTCTTCCTTGAGAATCGTTGTCACTTTCGATTCCATCAAATTAAGGTCAATTAGCTCTTGTTAGTTCTAGCACTCTTTCAGAGCATGTTAAGGCATTGGGTGATTTGAACAATGACCAAGGTTTGGGCGAACTCAAGAGAGGAATGGATGAACTAGCCAAGCAGATGGCTGAGCTTAAAAGTTTGATTTCCAAACTGAAATTGCCTGGCTTCAACCAACCATCACCAACTATTTCGAGTCCTAACCTGTACCCAAATCTTTTTTATGACTACTTCTAACATTCTTTCCAAGCACCTAGGATTAGGCCTCCAAATATCATGCGACCTTCAAAAATTCCACACCTGAAACCATGTCTACCATCTCATATTTTACAATCGCTTATTCAGTATGCTATCCCGTCACCACTTTATCAACCCAATCTTCAACTCGAAGTTTTTCAATTCACCTAAAGACCAACCATACTACCATCTTTTCAGTAAAGCAAACCAACTATAAGGCAAAAAAACTCTAGCAACACCAAAGGAAAAGCTCCTATTGATCCAATACATATGTCCTACACAGAGTTATACCCGCTGCTCTTAGAAAACTATCTCATTACCCCTATCCTTGCTGAACCTCGTAAACCACCTTTTCCCAAATGGTATGACCCAAATTCTCGATGTGAATACCATTTTGGCATCACAGGCCATTCTTTGAAAGATTGCACCACTTTGAAACATAGGGTGCAGGGACTGATGAAAGCTGGATATCTGAGTTTTGATGCCAAGATGAAGTCATTTATTCACAAGAACCCTTTTTTGATCCATGTCGAGATAGTAGGCAGTGCTGCAGACAGTTGAAAAAAATGTTAAAGATCTTATCAAGAACGATATTCTGACTCTAGAGGTGATAAAATAATGAAAGTTGACTTCATCCAATTGTTAAATGTGAAGAGTTGAGATGAAGAGAAAGATCTCGAGTTTTGAAAATTAGGATAGGATGATTTCTTTTTGAATCTTTTTACTGTAAGTGCATGATATATGCATAGTGTCCCTAGGAGTTATTTAACTTATTTTGGAAGAATTAAATACTTTGGATCTTTTTCATGACATTTCCTCTTTATGCATTTGTTTGAATAAAAGTCTCATATAAGTAACTTTCAAAAACAAAAAAAAAGGGAGAAAAAAAAGAAAAAAAGTTTTTTTCTACAATAAAGATGAAGCATTCTTAAGGGAAATAGTGATTACTATTAGGAAAAAGTTCATCAAACACCTTTACACCTTTTTGAATGCTTTCATGTCCCTAATCACGCAAATGATTTGATCCATCGACCATAATCCTTCAAGAAATGTGAGTTTGGATTCATACTTTAAATGGGTGATAATCAGATCTCTTGGGTAACAAGCAAAAGTGATCAATTTTAAAAATTTATTTATTTTTTAAAATAAATCATTAAGATGCTCTTTCAAATTTTCAATTGATAATTCAATATGTGTGAAATTTTGTTATGACTATAGAATGAAAATGCCTGAACTTTTCTTCTCAAGTAACCCTTGTTTCCTATCTTAAGGCACGTTGATGAAGAAAAAAAAAAGAAAAATCCCTTTTGCCTAAGACAATTTGTTTCATATCTTTATACCTTTTCTCTTTCTTTTACAAAAAAAAATGCCAAAAATTTTAAAGCCCAAAGAGCTTTTTTGAACTATGCAATCGATCCTCTACGACTTGATTGTGATTAAAACCTTGAGTAAAAAGGGATGAGGCATAAAAAAAAAACAAACAAAAGTAAAAAAAAAAGAGAAAAAAAACAAACAAAAGGGACATATTCAATAATTTGCTCTTCTAGCCAAGTGATCATGTTTGAAATGATGAATGACCATCTTTCTCTATCTTTCTCGTACATAAAAATTATCCATTTGCTACCCATTTGAACCTATTAAATTTTTTGTTCCAAAATAAACCCTAGCCAAGGATCATTTTCTACATTAGGGGGCAAAATTAGGATACATTTAAGATTAACTTCAAGAAAAATATCCGATATTGAAAGCATCTAACCTGCCCCTCGAAGGTGAAAGTCTAGGATAAAAAATGAACAAGGTTTCAATTGAAATCTCAAGATTCAGGAAAGTGAATAGCCAAAGATGAAGTTAGGCATTTCTAAGGCAAAGCAAAGAAACTATAGATACAAGAATCTAAAGCTTCAATTAGAATTCAAAAAAAAGAAAAAATCAAAAATAAAAAAAAGAAAAAAGTATATGTATTTTGAAAATAAGGATTCAGGGTAAAAAAGGAGGGGTGAATAAAATTGCTGAAATTAAAGTCAAATGTTCCAAAAAAAAAAAAAACAAAGGAAGAAAGTCAGAGAATGCTCCTCAAGATCCTTGGCTTAATTACCTTAAATAATATATTTTGAGCCTATTTATCCATTCTTTCAGAACTTTTAACCTCGGCTTACATTACACACCCTGAAAAGCCATTTTGATCAAATGTGGATACTTGGATTGAAGAGCAATATCCTTGAATTTGTATATACTTATTGAATTCTTCATTGATAATAAAAATATAGCTCTAAGGTGAAAACCTTAAAAGGGCAGTTTAGAGCTAAAGTCATTTTTGAGGCCTCATAATGAATTTCAGAGTTCCAAGATTCTATCCGAAATAAAAGGTCTCGATACAAAGCCTTTTAAAAACCAGTACCCATTAAAGACCTTTCTTTTTTTTTTTAAAAAAAAAAAACCAGCTTATCTTCTTTTCAAATCTTGTTTAGAAAGTAATGGCTAGTTTTGACTCACATTGAAGTATCACATTTTCAATAAAAAAAGTGTTTTAAAAAAATATCTCTTTTGTGAGCCCAAGAGAAATCCTTGCAACCTTCGCCGAGCTTTACATGAGATATGCCACTAGTGAAAAAAATTGAATTGTCAATTACCTCACCAATGAGCATTTCAAATAGTAATCATCAATTTTCAAGAGAGTCAACAGTCTTGAGTTTTAAAATTTTTCATTCGATTGCAAAAATACTTTATGTGGGGTAATTTTTTTATCACTTTTAAAAATTTCAGAGATTATTTGAGTATTTTGTACATAATACTGAGGTCATTTTCGCGAAAATGAAACATTAAAAATTTGAACAGAGATTTTTTTTAAAAAAAAAAAGTTAAAAAGAGTCTTTATATCTGCATTGCTTGCATCATGAGAAAGACATCTGACCTGCAAATAAAAAATATAAAAAAAATATTCATAGTTGCATCACTTGTTTGTGCATCATGAAAAAGATATTTGTATTTGCATCACTTGCATCTGTATCACAAGAAAAATATTCGTATTTGCATCATTTACATTTGCACTTTTATAAGACATTTACATTCACACCACAAGAAGAATCTGCATTTGCATCATGGCATCTACATCCTAAGAAAAGGTATTTGTAGGGGCATTTACATGAAAAAAACATTGTCATTTGCATTGTGAAAAAGTCAAATGTATTTCCATCAAGCATTCGCATTCTTGTATTTGCATCGACATTTACATTCGCATTGACATTTCCATTAGCATCATTTGATGAGAATAGACATTTGTATCATGATTGCATTTATCAACTTTATAAGATTAAAAGCAAACAAAAAAAGGCATGTTTTTAAAGTTTTAAAGTCTCTATTTAAAAGGAACCATTTCCAGTCAAGATTTCAAAGCCTCTGTTTAAGAGGAACCATTTTCAATCAAGATTTCAAAAGCTCTGTTTATAAGGAACCTTCTTCAAATAAGACCTTTAGAGTCTAAAGAAATCTCTGATCAGGCAAAAGCCATGTTTGAAAAAAATTTTAAATTTTCAAAGTTTCATTGCCTCTGATTAAGATGAGCATTCAAAGATTTTAAGATTTATAAGACCTTCGGGTGTAATCTCTAGAGCCTCTGAGCACAACTTTCAAGATTTTTAAGTAAAAGATTTTTAAATTTTTAAAGTTTCATTGCCTCTGATTATGAGGAACATTCAAAGATTTTGAGATTTGTAAGACCTCCGGGTATAATTTTGATTCATGGTGTTATCTCGATCAATTTTTATCTTTCGATTTGCGGTGTTATCTCGATCGATTCTGTATGACCTCTTGGCATAATTTTGATTTACGATGTTATCTCGATTAATTTCTTATCTTTCAACTTACGGTGTTATTCCAGTCGATTCTGTAAGACATCCGGGCATGATTTCTAAGACTTTCAGGCATAATTTTGATTCGCGGTGTTATCCCGATCGATTTCTTATCTTTTGACTTGCGGTGTTATCCCAATCGATTCTATAAGACCTCCGAGCATAATTTTGATTCACGGTGTTATCCCGATCGATTCTTTATTTCTGACTTGTGGTGTTATACCGATCAATTCTGTAAGACCTCTAGGCATGATTTCTAAGACCTCAGCATATAAATTCGATTCGCGGTGTTATCTCGATCGATTCATTATTTTTTGACTGACGGTGTTATCTCAGTCGATTCTATAAGACTTTCGAGCATGATTCTTAAGACTTTCGGGCATGATTTCTAAGACCTCCAGGCATAAATTCGATTCGCGATGTTCTCCCAATCGATTCTTTATTTTTCTAACTTGAGGTTTAGTCCTAGTCGTCGTTAATCTTTGACTCGTGGTATAATTTCGATCATTTTTATAGTTTCTCTAACTTATGGTTTAATCCCAGTCTCTTTTATCTTTCTAACTTACGGTTCAATCCTAGTTGTCGTCAATATTTGGTTCGTGGTTTAATCCCAATCATTTCATTATTTCCTTGACTTGCGGTATAATCTTAGTCTCTTTTATCTTTCTAAGTTGCAGTTCAATCCAAGTTAATGTCATTTTTTGACTCGCGGTTTAATCTTGATCTATTTATTCTTCGATTCACGGTTAAATCTTGATCTCTTTAATTCAAAGTCGCAGTTTAATCTTGATTATTGCTATCCTCTAACTCATAGTTTAATCCAGTCTCCTTATTTTCTTACTTGTGATTCAATCCAAGTTAACATTATTCTCTGATTCATGGTTTAATCTCGATCTCTTTATTCTTCGATTCGCGGTTCAATCCCGATCTCTTTAATTCAAAATCACAGTTTAATCTTGGTTATTGTTATCCTTTGACTCGTGGTCTAATCCCGATCTTTTTATTTTCAAACTCATGATTTAATCCAAGTTAACGTCATTTTTTGACTCGCGATTTAATCTCGGTCTTTTTATTCTTCGATTTACGATTCAATCCCATTCTCTTTAATTCAAAGTCGCAGTTTAATCTCGGTTGTTGTTATCTTTTGACTTGTGGTCTAATCCCGGTCTCTTTATTTTTTTACTTTTGATTCAATCCAAGTTAACATTATTCTCTGATTCACGGTTTAATCCTGGTCTCTTTATTCTTTGATTCGCGATTCAATTATGATCTCTTTAATTTAAAATTACAGTTTAATCTAAGTTGTTGTTATCCTTTGACTCATGGTTTAATCCTAGTCTCCTTATTTTCTTACTTGTGACTCAATTCAAGTTAAAATTATTCTTTGATTCGTGGTTTAATCCCGGTCTCTTTATTCTTCGATTCGCGATTCAATCTCGATCTTTTTAATTCAAAATTGTAGTTTAATCTCGGTTATTGTTATCCTTTGACTCGTGGTCTAATCCCAGTTACTTATTTTCAGACTTGTGATTCAATCCAAGTTAACATCATTTTTTGACTCGCGATTTAATCTCGATCTTTTTATTCTTCGATTTAAAGTTCAATCTCGATCTCTTTAATTCAAAGTCACAGTTTAATCTTGATTGTTGTTATCCTCTGCCTCGTGATTTAATCCCGATCTCCTTATTTTCTTACTTATGATTCAATCCAAGTTAACGTTCTCCAATTTGCGATTCAATCTCGATCTCTTTAAGTCAAAATCGCAGTTTAATCTCAATTTTTGTTATCCTTTGACTCGTGGTTTAATCCCGGTCTCCTCATTTTTTGACTTGTGATTCAATCCAAGTTCAATCTTTGATCTTGTTATTCCTTGACTCGCAGCGTCATCCTGATCACTTTCTTTATTATTCGACTTTTGGTGTTGCCTTAATCGATTCTTTATTTTTCAACTCACAATGCTTTTCTTTCTCACCTGACTTGTGGTTAAAAAAAAAGAAGAAAAACTTTTAAAAAATCCACGATTTGCTTTCGGACAAAATCGTTGTCTTTGTTTTTGCCCTATTACTGATTCTCAATAATGTGCAAAGACGGGCAGCTGTAGACATCGAATTTTGTCCAAGTCTACCAGATTAATTTTTGTTTACTAATACTTTTGATACTATTATAAAACATAATAATTAATAAAAAAAACAACAAAAAAATTAGAAACAGAACCAAAAAAAAAAAGAGAACTAGGATGGTAATGGTGCCTTGCACGGCACCACTAGCCACCCACCCCTGTCCCCTCACCATACCTTGCAGCCACCTTAGTCCACCCAATCCTTAAAGTCCCAGTTTCTTCCCCTTTTAACCTCTTGCTTGACACAGATCTCATTCCTACCCATCAAAAAACCCCAACTCTTCTTGACCTCGAAAAGTCTTAGATTCCCACACTAAAAAAGCCCTAACCTCTCACAAAACTCCCTACCCAACAGAAAACCAAACAAAAAAAAAAACCCCAAATACCTAAACAGAAACACACAAACTGAAATAAAAAAAATAAAGACAAACAATCCTTCCCGTAGAGAGAAATCCAGTGCCAAAGAAGGTACCTACAACGAAACAATAACATCAGTTTTGGTTTTACAAAAAAAAAAAGAAGAAGAAAAGAAAATCGAAAGCTTTAAGCCCTGATCTATATTGATCGGGGCAGTTTCTGGCAAAACGGACACCAGATCTGAAAAGATCACGATGAGGTGAACATTTGAGAAAGTTTTATGTTTTTTGACCACCGATGGTAGCCCACCAGTGGTGGTAGGTGAGGTGGTCGGCATGATGGTACAAACGTCAGAGGTCGAACGTCGACCAAGCCTTAGAGCTCCCGTAAGAGCTCTACAATTTTTTTAAGGCAAAAAGGGCAGAATGAATAAAAAAAAATTCGATCTTATATAAAAGGTTGAGACTCAAAACGATGTCATTTAGGGAAAAACCAAAAATGACGCTGTTTTAGGCTAAGGAGGATCCGCACGTTGACCCGGATCCCACTCGGGATCTGCACAACCCAACCCGTAGACCCGTTTTTCCAATAGCTGTTGATCGGTCCAATTAAATTGATTTGAACCGATCGAATCATAAACTGCCAATCCAAACCGCTGGATCACCTGAACCGTCGAACCGGTCAAACCAATCCAAACCAGTGTTGACTGGTCCGGTTCAGGTAAAAATTTTTTTTTTGAATTTTTAAAATTTTTTTATATATTATTATTTTTGTTATTTTGAGTATTTCTTTATTCATGCATGATAAATTTAATATTTGATTATTTTTAATAATAATAAAAATAAAAATAAAAATAAAATAAGATAATAACTAAACAAATATTAAAAATGCTTAAATAATAATAATAGTAGAATAATTTTTTTATTTTCCCTACCTAGATGTTGGAGGAAATAAAAACATATTTCTAAAAATAATTTCGCCTAGATGTTGGAGAATTATTATTCATAAATTTTCATAAAAAAAGAAATATATGAAATTTTTAATTAATTTTTAAAAAATCATAAAAATCGAACTCGTTCTAAAAGTCCGCTTAGATGTTGAAGATTTTTAGAAATCTTCACGTTTTCTTTAAACCCTAAAATCCAAACCCTAAACTTCAAGACCCTAAAATATCCAGATCCTAAAATCAAAACCTTTCAAAACTTAAAATCAAAACTCCAACCCTTTAAAAACCTTAAGACTAATTCTTAAACCCTCAAAACCCTAAAATTGAAATCCCAAACTTTCAAACCTTAAAATTAAATCCTAAACCCTTTGAACTATAAAATTGAAATCCAAAAGTTTTGAACCCCAAAACTAAAAGCCCTAAAATCCAAAATCCCTCAAACCAAAACCCTAAAATCCGAATCTTCAAAATCTTGAAACTTTAACCTTTAAAACTTCTACTCAAGTCCTTACTCAAAACATTCTAAAAATCCTAAGGACACGTGTGAGAATCTTATTTGAAATGATTTGTTCCCGAAAGCTGCCTAGATGATGGGGTGTTTAGGAAACTTTACTTCGTTAAGTTTTTTTTACACGAGTTCTTAATTCGCATTAATAATAAGATTAATAAATAAAAAGTATAATAGTAAATTGGATTCTTAAATATAAACAGTCGCACTTAAGCTCTGCCTAGATGTTAGAGAGTCAGGGTGGTCTCATTATACTTAAGAACCCAATTTTTAAATTTTATTTCATCTTACATGACATTCATTAGCATACATACGTTAGCGTGTTATCATTATTCTCTCTTTAATTTTTATTTACTATTTGATGATAAAATAATTTATAATAAAAAAGAATAATACATTTAAATTTTTTTTTATGATATTATAAAATAAAATAAAAATAACATTTCGAAGGAAATAATTCTTATTACTCTGCCTAGATGTTGGAGTGTCACTAACAATTATCTTCTATAAAGACTATTATTTCATTTTAAGGATTATCGTGTTAAATTTTAAGTGAAAATAGTTATTTTAAATTCTACCTAGATGTTTGAAAATTTTAAAATAATTCTATAACTTTAAGATTTTCTCAATATTCCTAAATAAAGAGCTTTAGCAAAATTTTATTTTTCCAAATGAAGGGAATTAGTGTTAAATTTCAAATTGAAACCATTTTTATCCAACACCGAAAATAGTGCATAATTAAATGGTACCAATTTATGGGCATTGTGGGGGTGCTAATCCTTGCCCACACGTAACTGACTCCTGAGCCTAACCTGGTTTTTTTTGTAGATCAAAATTTATCTTTTTGATAAATTTTATACTCGTTTTTATAGTTTTGTTAAAAAAATAAACTTTTGGGTGGTCAATCACACCCTAAAAAAGATTGGTGACCACTCTTCTTTTATTTCTCTCGATTTTAAAACACTTTATGTCTGGCTGTCCTAATATCGATACGACAGCCCTGATCTACGTCGATCGAGGTTGTTTCTAGTTCAAAGAAAACCAGATCTAGAAAGTGAACGTTGAAAGGAATCTTTTGGAATTTTTTGGTGTTTTTCAACCACCGACGGTGACCATTGGTAGCGGCCGACAAGGCGGCCGGTGCGACGGCACATTCACCGACGATCAGATGCTGGCAGAGCTCTGGGGCTTTCCCAGAGGCTTTGAAAATTATTTTTTTTTAAGAAGGGGAGAAATGAGCTAAAAAAAAAGAGCCTTTTATATAGAAAGCCAAAGCCTAAAACAACGTCATTTAGGCCAAAGAGGATCATCGCGTGGACCCGGATCTGACCCAAGATCAGCTTTAACCCGACCTATTCCTTTAACAGCTACTGATCGCTCCAATTGAACTGGACCAAACTATAAATTGATTGCTCGATCCATTGATTGAATCATCGAACTGGTTAGATCAGTTCAAACCAACATTGACTGGACCGTTGACCAGTTTGGTTTAGGTAAAAAATAAATTTTTTTTTGAATTTTTTATATATTATTATTTTTTTTATTTTGAGTATTTTTTATTTATGAATGATAAATTTTTAAATTTATTAGAATAATTATTTGATTATTTTTAATGATAATAAAATAAAAACAAAGTAAAATAATAACTAAAAAAATACTAAAAATGCTTAAAATAATAATAATCTAAAAAAATAATAAAAATAGAATATTTTTATTTTTTCTGCCTAGATATTGGAGGTAATAAAAACCTCAAACCTTAAAATATAATTTCGCTTAGATGTTGATGAATTATTATTATAAAAAAAATACGAAATAAATTAATAATATTTTTAATAATAAATTTTCATAAAAAAGAATTTTTTTTTGTAAAAATAGTTTTTTAAAAAAATAATAAAAATCGAACTTGCTCCGAAAGTCGGCCTATATGTTGGAAATTTTTAGAGATGTTCGCTTTTATAAAATATTAAAAAAATCCAAACCCTAAAGTTCACAACCCTAAAGTTGAAACTTTAAAATCGAAACCATAAACTTTAAAACCCTAAAATTAAAAACCTAATCCCCAAACCCAAAAATCAAAACCCTAAACTTTTCAAACCCTAAAATTCAAGCCCTAAAACTCTCTAAACCCTAAAACCAAATCCTAAAACCCTTGAAACTTAAACCAAAACCCTAAAAATTCAAAATCTAAAACCCTAACCTTTAAAACCTCGACTTAAGCTTTAAGCAAGACCATCCCAAAATCCTAAAGAGATGTATAAAAATCTCAAAATAATTTGTTCTTGAATGCTGCTTAGATGATGAGATATTTAAGGAACTTTATTTCATTAAGTTTTCATGCTAGTCCTTAATTTGCTTTAACCATGGGATTAAAATCAATAAATAAAAAAAATGCTAATAATATAGGATCTTAAATATAAATAGTCACACCTAAATTCTGTCTAAATGTTGGAGAGCCATGGTGGTCTCGTTATATTTAAGAATCCAATTTCAAATTTACATTTCATCATCATGCATAACACCTGTTGGCATATATGTCTATTTGCTATTGTTTGCACTTGCTTTGCATATTATGCCTTTAATTTTTGTTCACTACTTGTTGTTTCTATCATTTACTTTTTCACACAAAATATTTATTTATTTACTTACTTTTAAAATTGTGATATAATAAAATAAAAAAATAACATTCCAAAGGAAATAATTCTTAAAGCTTTGCCTAGATGTTGGGGAGTTATCAACAATTATCTTTCTCAAAGAATATTATTTTCATTTTTAAGGGATATCGTGGTAAATATCAGTTAAAAACATTATCTTCAAAGTTCTGCCTAGACGTTGGAGAATTTTGAGATAATTCTTTAACTTAAATATTTCCTCAATATTCCTAAATAAAGAATTTTGATAAAATTAATTTTCTTTCTTTTAAAATAATAGAAAGTGGATTATTATTAAATTTTAAATCAAAACCATTTCATCCAACATTGAAAATAGCGCATAATTAAATGGTACCAATTTATGGGCGCTGTAGGGTGTTAATCTTTTCCCACGCATAACCGACTTCGTGACCCAACCTGATTTTTGTAGATCGAAATTTATCTTTTTGATAAACTTTAAACCTACTTTTATAGTTTTATTAAAAAGATAAACTTTTGGGTAGCCAATCACGCCATAAAAGAAAGATTGGTGGCGACACCCCATTTTTTCTCAATTTTAAAACTCTTTACGTTTGACAGTCTTAAAACCGTTACGACAGCTTGGCAACTCCGCTGGAAAATGTTTGAAAGTCAAGCTAAAATTTTAATTATGCGCTATTGACAATAGTTGGATTTAATTGATTTTATTTGATAGTTAATTTAATTCTTTTTATTTTATTTGTCAAAAATATATATACATACAAGTTAATAAATAAAATAAATTGCATGTTAGTTATTAGTTTATTTTGATTTTGTGTTTATGATTTATTTATATTATTTTGATTAATACATTACCTTACACACATTTTATATATTCACTCGCATGCATGAGCTCTAAACCTGGGCTCTTTTCCCTTTTATGAGGAAGTGAAGTAGCTACGCTTTCGAGAGATGATAACCTTCGTATTTGCTAGTGAAACATTTTCACTCAGATTGAACCCTTTACGTTAGTAGCCTGTAATGGGTGAGAATCGGAGAGCCTTACTAGTCTATAATGGATGATAATGTGAGGAATAGTCTAGAAACCTTTAGAAGCATAAACCTTAACCCAGCATATCGTGAGTCATAGGAAGCTTGCCTAGGGTAGAGCCCTACCGACCTTTTTATAGAAATAACCAAAAAATGTATTAAAATTTGAAAAATGAATAATAAAAGAAAAGCATTTTCTTAAAAGAAATAAATTTTCTCTTAACATGAAGTTCATTCATTGGGTAATTGCCCAAATTTTACATTTTCATACAATATTTTAGAATAAAATGATTTTTTTTAGCATTATCCAACAAGGAAAAAAATAAAAATAAATTTTTTTTTAAAAAAAAAGGCTTTTATCAAATTTTTTGTTTATTATCCAAATAAAAATTAATTTTTCAATCCTAGTTACTTTGTTTTTCCTCCTTGAAAAAAAATTCGTATTTTGTTTCATCTTTCGCATTTCATATTTTATAATAAATAATACATATATCCCATCCCATGCACATCATAATAGGATAATATGAGTATTTCATCCCATTCATATCAATGGATAGTACATGCATATCATGATATGCATATGTTGATAAATGATACATTCCTTCCATACGCGTCTTAATAGGTAGTGCACATATTCCATTTCATTACATATTTAAAGGTAGTGTTGGTTTCACTAGGTTGGCATAACACAAGCTTTGAATACCATGTAAAAATATAACGTGCACTTGATAGCTTCATGCATTCCATACAAGTATGTTGCATAAGTCATAGGTATACATTTCATCATTTATGTAAGTATGGCAATGCATTTCATGCATATAGATTCATGAATAGTAAGGTCTTATGGAACATACATTGCATTTCATATCCCACCATCCCTGTAACATAATAGTACATTTCTTGCATACACATTCATGGTTGACAAAAATTTTCATTTGGGTCCTTGTACATATAAAAATCTATTGTCATAGGCATTTCATGACATTCTTAAGTCATCATGTTCATGTATTCATAAACATACTTTGTGTGTCATGTAAGTTAGAAATTGTTTTTGTGACATTTATTAAATAAGGGTAGTAATCTAGAATTTTTGGTCTAAGTTCTGGAATAAAATGTTTGTCTTAGTGGAAATTAGAGTGACGAAAATGAGAGATTAATTGGAAGCAATGATTAGTGCTTTGGAGTTAAATCAAGAGAAATTATGGCTCGAGCTTTAAGTGATGAAACAACATATGGCTCAATTGATAGAAATGGTTAAAAGTAGTGGTATGGTTGAGTTTATTGCTCTTCAAGGATCGTTGTCACTTTCATCAAGTCAAGATCAACTGGCTCCTATTAGTTTTAGTACTTTTCTCAAGCAAATTAAGGCATTGGGTGATTTGAATAGTGACCAAAGTTTGGGCGAACTCAGGAAAAGAATGGGTGAACTAGCCATGCAAATGACTGAGCTTAAAAGTTTGATTTCCAAGAATGAGTCACCTGGCTTCAAACAACCTTCACCAATTATCCCGGGTCCAAACTCGCACCCAAATCCTTTTTATGACCATTTTCAACCTCCTTTCCAAGCACTTAGGATTAGGCCCCCAAACTTCACACAATTTCCAAGAACTTCACACCCAAATCCACGTCCACCATCTCAGATTTCACAATCACTTATTCAGCATGCTATCCTATCACCATTTTTTTAGCCTAATCTTCAACCTAGAGTTTTTCAATTCACTTCAAGACTGACTATGCCACCATTTTTTCAACAAAGCAAACCAACCATAGGACAGAAAAACTCTGGCAACTTCAAAGGAAAAACTCCAATTGATCCAATACCCATGTCCTACCAAAGTTATACCTATTGCTTCTAGAAAACTACCTCATTGCCCCTATCCTTGCTGAACCTTACAAACCACCTTTCCATGAATGGTATGACCCCAATGCTTGATGTGAATACCATTTTGGCGTCATGAGCCATTCTTTGAAAAATTGCACAACTTTGAAACATAGGGTACAAGGACTGATGAAAGCCAGATATCTAGGTTTTGTCATCAAAATGAAGCCAATTGTTCACAAGAACCTTTCATTGATCCATGTCAAGATAATAGGTAGTACTGAAGGTAGTAGTAAGGTTGGCCAAGATAAGGAATAAGAAGTAAAAGTTTTTAAAGCAAAAGATTATCCTCTTCAGTAATCATAGTCAACTGTTTTTGGATTTTTTAGGCGAGATAAGGGGAGTGAGAGCATGTTTAACACCTTTTGGCCCCAGCCTTAGAGTGGTACACGATGTGTAAACTTGATACTTTTGGGAATGAATGGAAACTTTTTTTTACCTAAATTTTCTATGAATTGATGCCTTTGTTTATTATTATTAATTTTTTTTTGGTGTGCCTAAAAGTGTGAGAAAGAATCATGGTTGCAAATATGTCTTCACCAAACTTTTGAGACAGAAGGAAAATATCTTTAGATAACCTAATTTGAATAGGGTGGAACTCAAGTTTCCCCTCAACAAAAATAATAAAATCTGACTTGCATATCATGCATCATTTATTTGAATTCATTGCTTTTCATGCTGGCTGAAGACAAGGAATGATAATTGTAAATATACTTTCGTCAAACCTTCGAAGCAAGTTTTTTTTTGCCATAAAATTCATGTCATGCATTTTTTACTTTTGATAATTAATAAAATGTGCGAGGATAGCTATCTTAGGAAACAAGATTCATTAAGTTTGTGCACTTATAGCACTCAAAAAATCATGGAAAATGAAGATTCAAGTCAGATAGATGGAGTAGAAAAGGCCCAAGAATAGATCAAAGAAACAGTTATGGGAATGCAACAGAACATGGACAGACAGTTGGTAGGATTCAAACATATGTTAGTAGAGTTGACAAAAGAAAAAAGAATTGTTGAAACACACAGGTCAAGAGAGGAAACAACTGTTGAAACGCTATTGTATCCATTTGGGTTCACATATGTTCAAGACCTCTATATGCTGCAAGCACCTCCAGCAACTAATCAACCTTATACTGGCATTTCTGTCAAGTTGCCCTTAGTTCAGATAAATGTCAGTCTTGGGCCCACTCTCTACAACTTCATTACTTTGCCTAATGCAGATGATCCTAACGAGTTAGAAAAATTAAAAATGGTGCCAGATCCATAAAAAGATATGATGATGAAAGATAAATATGACCTATTGAAAGGGAGATTGAAGGTAATTGAAGGCCATGATGTCTACGAGAATGTCGACCCCAATGAACTTAGTCTAGTGCCTGATCTCATTATTCCATCAAAATTCAAAGCCTCAGATTTTGAGAAGTATGATGGAATGAAATGCCCTTTAACATATATCACCATGTATTATTGAAAGATTACAGGCCACACTCATGATGATAAGCTGTTGATCCATAGCTTTCAGGATAGTCTCACTGGGTCAGCAATAAGATGGTATGCTCAATTGGACCAAAATAAGATTTACTTTTGGAATGATTTGGCTAGGGCCTTCATAGCACAATATAAGCATGTTGAAGATATGGCATCAGATAAGATATCCCTACAGAACGTGAAGAAAAAGTCAACTAAAACTTTTAAAAAGTATGCACAGAGATGGAGAGACATAGCAGCCCAAGTACAACCACCATTGTCAGAGAAAGAGATTGCTGTTCTATTTGTCAATTCCTTGAACACTCCTTATTATGAAAGAATGATTGAGAATGTCTCAAAAATTGTTTCTGATATGGTGATTTTTGGTGAGATTATAAAAAATGCAATCAAGAATGACAAGATTAAGTTAAAAGATGCAACAGATATTGAAAAAGAAAGTACATAAAAAATAATGAAAGAGAAGTGCAAGTAGTCATAATGGAGGGACAGCTACCCAATAGCATCATCTTGTACAATCCATATCCTTCTCATCAGCCTCATCACCCTGTTACAGGCGGTATATCTTAGAACTCATATCTTTGCCAACCAAGCCAGCATTTGGGCTTTTCAACAAATCCCCATCCTCAAATGGCCATTCATGATCTTGTTCTTACATTCCCACCACTTGACAAATAAAGAATCGACAAAGACTAAAGAATGATCAAGAGAAAATTGCCTATCCCTATTTTTTACCTTTTGCCTTTATTAATAAAAGGTTAGTATCTCACTTCTATGCCTTTGAAAATGACACCAAATCCATTAGCAATGAGTTATGATCCCAATGGCAAGTGTGATTATCATATGGGGACAATCAGTCACTCAACTAAAAAATGCAGACAATTAAAAGAAAAGGTTGAAGATCTTATCAATAGTGGTATTTTAACTTCAAAGGTGATAGAACAATAGAAGTTGACCCTATCCGATTGCCAAATGTGAGGAGTTAAGTTAAAGAAGGAAGTCTCAAGTTCTAAAAAGTCAAGATAGCATGATTTTATTTTGAATCCTTTTACTGTGTATGTATGACATATACACTATATCCCTAGGAGTTATTTAACTTATTTTGGAAGAATTGAATGCTTTGGATTTTTTTTTTTATGAAATTTTCTCTTTATGCATTTGTTTGAATAAAAAGTCCCACATAAGTAACTTTTAAGATAAAAAAAAAGATCAAAAAGAGAAAAAAAAGAAGAGAAAAAAGGTTTTCTTCTATAATAAAGATGAAAGAATTCTTGAAGGAAATGGTGATTACTATTAGGAAAGATTTCATCGAATACCTCCACACTTGTTGAATACTTTCATGCTCCTAATCACTTAAGTGATTTGACTCATCAACCATAATCCTTCAGGGAATGTGAGTTTGAATTCATACTTTAAAGGGCCGATAATATTTTCTTGGGCAAAGAACGAAAGAGGTTAATTTGGAAAATTCATTTTGAATTTAAAAAAAATCAGATACTCTTTTAAATTTTTAATTGGAAATTCAATATGTGTCAAAATTTTGCTATGACTATGACAAAAGTGCTTGAGCCTATTCTTTTAAGTAACCCTTTGTTCATGTTTTAAGGCACATTGATTAAAAAAGTAGAATCCTTTTTTGCCTAAGACAATTTGTTTCATACCTTTATACTTTTTCTTTTTTTTTCATAAAAAAAAAATTTGAGCCCAAAGAGCCTTTTTGAACTATGCGATTGATCCTATACAACTTGATCGTCATTAGAACCTTGAGTGGAAAACAACATGGGGCATCATAAAAAAAAGTAAAAAAAAAGTAAAATAAAGAAACAAAAGAGTAAAAAAAAAATCTCTTTTATCTCATTTTTCAATGATTCGCTCTTCAAACCAAGTGATCATGTTTGAAATGATGAATGGTCATCTTTCTCTATCCTTTTCATATATAAAAATTATCCATTTGCTACCCATTTAAAAAGTTTTTCTCAAATTTTTTGTTTATTGTCCAAATAAAAATTAATTTTTCAATCCTAGTTATTTTGTTTTTCCTCGAAAAAAAATTCGTATTTTGTTTCATCTTCTGCATTTCATATTTCATAATAAATAATACATATATCCCATCCCATGCGCATCATAATAGGATAATATGAGTATTCCATCCCATCCATATCAATGGATAGTACATGCATCTCATGATATACATATGTTGATAAATGATACATGCCTTCCATGCACATCTTAATAGGTAGTGCACATATTCCATTTCATTACATATTTAAAGGTAGTGTTAGTTTCACTAGGTTGGCATAACACAAGCTTTGCATACCATGTAAAAATACAATGTGCACTTGAAACGTTCATGCACTTTATACAAGTATGTTGAATTAGTCATAGGTATACATTTCATCATTTATGTAAGTATGTCATAGCATTTCATGCATATAGATTCATAAATAGTAAGGTCATATGAAACATACATTGCATTTAATATCCCACCATCCTTGCAACTTAACAGTACATTCCTTGCATAC
This sequence comes from Durio zibethinus, assembly GCF_002303985.1. The sequence goes on from NW_019168481.1 coordinate 14,267,091, forward strand.
ACATTCATGGTTAACAAAATTTTCATTTGGGTCCTTGTACATATAAAAATCTATTGTCATAGGCATTTCATGACATTCTTTAGTCATCATGTTCATGTATTCATAAACATACTTTGTGTGTCATGTAAGTTAGAAATTATTTTTGTGGTATTCATTTAATAAGGGTAGTAATCCAAAATTTTTGGTCTAAGTTCTGGAATAAAATGTTTGTCTTGGTGGAAATTTGAGTGATGAAAATGGAAGATCAATTGAAAGCAAAGATTAGTGCTTTGGAGTTGAATCAAGAGGAATTATGGCTCGAACTTCGAGAGATGAAACAACATATGGCTCAATTAATAGAAATGGTTAAAAGTAGTGGTATGGTTGAGTTTATTGCTCATCAAGGATTGTTGTCACTTTCATCAAGTCAAGATCAATTGGCACCAATTAGTTCCAGTACTTTTCTCGAGCATATTAAGGCATTGGGTGATTTGAACAGTGACCAAAGTTTAGGCAAACTCAAGAAAGGAATGGGTGAACTAGCCATGCAAATGATTGAGCTTAAAAGTTTGATTTCCAAGAATGAATCACCTGGCTTCAAACAACCTTCACCAACTATCCTGAGTCCAAACTTACACCCAAATCCTTCTTATGACCACTTTCAACCTCCTTGCCAAGCATTTAGGATTAGGCCCCCAAACTTCAAACAACTTCTAAGAACTTCACACCCAAATCCATGTCCACCATATCAGATTTCACAATCACTTATTCAGCATGCTATCCTATCACTACTTTTTCAACCTAATCTTTAACCTAGAGTTTCTCAATTCACTTTAAGACCAACTATGCCGCCATCTTTTCAACAAAGCAAACCAACCATAGGACAGAAAAACTCTGGCAATATCAAAGGAAAAACTCCACTTGATCCAATACCCATGTCCTACACAAAGTTATACCTATTGCTTCTAGAAAATTACCTCATTGCCTCTATCTATGTTGAAACTTGCAAATCACCTTTCCCCGAATGGTATGACCCCAATGCTCGATGTGAATACCATTTTGGCATCATGGGCCATTCTCTTGAAATCTGCATAGCTTTGAAACATAGGGTACAGGGACTGATGAAAGTCGGATATCTAGGTTTTGATGTCAAAATAAAGCCAATTGTTCACAAGAACCTTTCGTTGATCTATGTTGAGATAACAGGTAGTATTGAAGGTAGTAGTAAGGTTGGCTAAGATAATGAATAAGAAATAAAAGTTTTTAAAGTAAAGGATTGTCCTCTTCAGCAATCATAGTCAACTATTTTTAGATTTTTTAGGCGAGACAAGGGGAGTGAGAATAGGTCCAACACCTTTTGGCCCCAGCCCTAGAGTGGTTCACTATGTGTAAACTTGATACTTTTGGGAATGAATGGAAACTTCTTTGACCTGAATTTTCTATGAATTGATGCCTTTGTTTATTATTATTATTATTATTATTATTATTATTATTATTATTATTATTATTATTTTGTATGCCTAAAGGAGTGTGAAAAAGAATGATGGTTGCAAATATGTTTTCACCAAACTTTTGAGGTGGAAAGAATGTCTTTAGATAACCTAATTTGAATATAGGGTGGAACTCAAGTTTCCCTTTAATAAAAATAATAAAATCTGACTTGCATATCATACATCATTTATTTGAATTCATTGCTTTTCATGCTGGCTATAGACAAGGAATGATAATTGTAAATATACTTTCGTCAAACCTTCGAAGCATGTTTTTTTTTATAATAAAATTCATGTCATGCATTTTTTATTTTTGATAATTAATAAAAAGTGCAAGGATAGCTATCCTAAGGAACAAGATCCGTTAAGTCTGTGCACTTATAGCATTCAAGTCGATACGAGAATTGTGGAAAATAAAGATGCAAGTCAGATGGATAGAGTAAAGATCAGAGAAACAATTATAGGAATGCAACAGAACTTGGATAGACAGTTGGTAGGATTAAAACAACTGTTAGCAGAGTTGATAAAAGAAAAAGGAATTGTTGAAACACATAGGGCAATGGAGGAAATAACTATTGAGATGCTATTGTATCCATCTGGGTTCACATATGTTCAAGATCTCCATATACCATAAGCACCTCCAGCAACTAATCAACCTTATACTAGCATTTCTACCAAGTTGCCCTCAGTTCAGACAATTGTCAGTCTTGGGCCCATTCTCTACAACTCCACTACTCTGCCTAATGCAGATGATCCTAACGAGTTAGAAAAATTGAAAATGGTGCTAGATCCATCAAAGGATACGATGATGAAATATAAATATGACATGAAGGGAGATTGAAGGTAATTGAAGGCCATGATGTTTATGAAAATGTCAACCCCAGTGAACTTAGCCTAGTGCCTGATCTTGTTATTCCATTAAAATTCAAAGCCCTAGATTTTAAGAAGTATGATGGAATGAAATGCCTTTTAACACATATCACTATGTATTACTGAAAGATGACAGGCCACACTCATGATGATAAGCTATTGATCCATTACTTTTAAGATAGTCTCATTGGGTCTACAACAAGATGGTATGCTCAACTGGACCAAAATAAGATTTGCTCTTGGAATGATTTGGTTAGGGCCTTTTTAGCACAATATAAGCATGTTGAAGATATGACGCCAAATAGGATATCCTTACAGAACATAAAAAAAAAAGTCAACTGAAACTTTTAAAGAGTATGCACATAGATGGAGAGACATAACAGTCCAAATACAACCACCCTTGTTAGAGAAAGAGATTGTTGTTCTGTTTGTCAATTCTTTGAACACTCTCTATTATGAAAAAATGATTGAGAATGTCTCAAAAAATGTTTCTAATATGGTGATTTCTGGTGAGATTATAGAAAATACAATCAAGAATGGTAGGATTAAGTTGAAAGATGTAACAGATATTGAAAAAGAAAGTACATCAAAAAATAATAAAAGGAAAACGTAAGAAGTCACAATGGAAGGGCATCTACCCAATAGCATCATCCCGTACAATCCATATCCTTCTCATTAGTCTCGTCACCTTGTTATAGGTGGTATTCTTAGAACTCATATCTTTGCCAACCAAGCCAGCATTTGGGCTTTTCAACAAATCCTCATCCTCAAATAGCTATCATGATCTTGTTCCTACATTTGAACCCACCACTCGACAAACAAAGAATTGAAAAAGACTAAGGAATGATCAAGAGAAATTGCTCATCCCTATTTTTTACCTTTTTTCTTTACTAATAAAAGGTCAATATCTCACTTCCGTGCCTCTGAAAATGACATCAAATCCATTAGCAAGGAGTTATGATCCCAATAGCAGGTGTGATTATCATATGGAGACAATCGATCACTCAACTGAAAAATACAGACAATTGAAAGAAAAGGTTGAAGATCTTATCAAGAGTGATATATTGACTTCAGAAGTGATAGAACAATGGAAGTTGACTCTATCCAATTACCAAATGTGAATAGTTAAGATGAAGAAAGAAGTCTTGAGTTCTAAAAAATCAAGATAGCATGATTTTCTTTTGAATCCTTTTACTATGTATGTATGACATGTGCATTGTGTCCCTAGGAGTTATCTAACTTATTTTGGAAGAATTGAATGCTTTGGATCTTTTTTTTTTATGAGATTTTCTCTCTATGTATTTGTTTGAATAAAAAGTCCCATATAAGTAACTTTCGAGATAAAAATAAAAAATAAAAAAATAAGATCAAACAAGAGAAAAAAAGAAGAGAAAAAAGGTTTTTTTCTGTAATAAAGATGAAAGGATTCTTGAAAGAAATGGTGATTATTACTAGGAAAGATTTCATCAAATACCTCCACACCTTTTGAATACTTTCATGCTCCTAATCACTCAAGTGATTTGACTCATCAACCATAATCCTTCAGGGAATGTGAGTTTGAATTCATACTTTAAAGGGCCGATAATCTTTTCATGGGCAAAGAATGATAAAGGTTAATTTGGAAAATTCATTTTGAATTTAAAAAAAAATCGGATACTCTTTCAAAATTTTAATTGGTAATTCAATGTGTGTCAAAATTTTGCTATGACTATAGATAAAAGTGCCTGAACCTATTCTTTTAAGTAACTCTTGTTTCATGTCTTAAAGCATATTGATTAAAAAAGTAGAATCCCTTTTTGCCTAAGATGATAAATACCTTTATACTTTTTCTTTTCTTTCACAAAAAAAAAAACAAAATTTTGAGCCCAAAGATCTTTTTTGAACTATGCGATCGATTCTATACAACTTGATCGTCATTAAAACCTTGAGTGAAAAAGAAGATGAGGCATTAAAAAAAAATAAAGCAAAAAAAAAGTAAAATAAAAAAAAGAGGTAAAAAAAATCTCTTTTATCTCATTCTTCAATGATTCGCTATTCGAATCAAGTGATCATGTTTGAAATGATGAATGGCCATCTTTTTCTAACCTTCTCATATATAAAAATTATCCACTTGCTACTCGTTTGAGCTTATTAATATTTTTTTTAAATAAACCCTAGCCAAGGATCATCATTTACATTGGGGCCAAAATAAGGATATATTAAAGATTAACTTCAAGAAAAGTATCTGATATTAAAAGCGTCTAACATGCCCTTCGGAGATGAAAGTCCAAGGCAAAAAGTGAACACGGTTTCAATTGGAATCTCAAGAATTCAAGAAAGTGAATAACCAAAGATAAAGTTAGGCATTTCCAAGGCAAAGCAAAGAAACCTTAGAGATAAGAATTTGAAGCTTCATTTAGAATAAAAAAAAAAGTAAAAAAAAAAGAGAGAGCAAGTACCTTGAAAATAAGAATTTAGGGCACAAAAAATGTGAATAAAGTTATTGAAACTAAAGCCGAATGTTTCAAAAAAAAGAAGAAGAAAAGCAAAGAAAGAAAGTTGGAGAATGCATTCTTTCAAATAATATATTTTGAGCCTATTTATCCATTCTTTCAAAACCCCTAACCTCGACCTACATTACATACCTTGAAAAGTCCATTTTGATCAAATATGGACACTTTGATTGAAGAGCAATGTCTTTAAATTTGTTTATATTTGTTGAATTCTTCATTGATAAAAAATATAGCTCTAAAGTGAAAACCTCAAAAGGGCAGTTTAGAGCTAAAATCATTCTTGATGCCCCAAATTGAATTTTAGAGTTTCAAGGTTCTATCTAGATTAAAAGAAATTCTCGATGCAAAACCTTTTGAAAAATCAATACCCATTAAAGACCTTACATTCTTAAAAAAAAAACAAAAACTAGCCTTGTCCTTTTCCCATATCTTGTTTGGAAGGTAATGGCTAATTTTGACACACATTAGAGTATCACGTTTTCAATAAAAGAAGTGTTTTAAAAAATTCTCTTCCGTGAGCCCAAGAGAAATTCTTGCAATCTTCGTCGAGCTTTCCGTCAGATATGCCACTAGTGAAAAGAATTGAATTGTCAATTACCCTATCCATAAACCTTCCAAATAGTAGTCATCAATTTCCAAGAGATTCAGAAGTCTTGAGTTTTAAATTTTTTCATTTGATTGCAAAGATACTTTATGTGAGGCAGTTTTTTGATCACTTTTAAAAATTTTAGAGATTATTTGAGCATTTTGTACATAATACAGAGATAATTTTTTTTCATTAAAATGAAACATTGAAAATTTGAACAAAGATTCTTAAAGAAAAAAAAGGGCAAGAAGAGTCTTTGCATTTACATCATTTGCATCTGCATCACAAGAAAGACATTTGCATTTGTATCATTTGCATTTGCATCTGTAGAAGACATTTACATTCACACCATAAGAAGAATTTGGATTTGCATAATGGCATTTGCATCCTAAAAAAAGATATTTGTAGGGGCATTTACATGAAAAGAGCATTGTCATTTGCATTGTGAAAAAGTCAAATGTATTTATATCTAGCATTCGTATTCTTGCATTGACATTTACATTCACATCGAAATTTCCATTAGCATCATCTGATGAGAATTGGCATTTGTATCATGATTGCATTTATCAACTTTGTAAGTATTAAATATAAAACAAGAAGAATATATATATATATATATATATAAAGAGAAGCAAGATTCAAAGCCTCTATTTAAGGGGAACCATTTTCAATAAAGATTTCAAAGTCTCTGTTTAAGACAAACCTTCTTCAAGCAAGACTTTTAGAGTCTCAAAGATCTCTGATAAGGTGAAAGCCATTTTCAAAAAGATTTTTATATTTCAAAGTTTCTTTGCCTCTAATTAAGAGGAGCATTCAAAAATTTTAAGATTTCTAATACCTCAAGGCATAATCTTTAAAACCTCTGGGCATAATTTTGATTCGCGGTGTTGTCCCGATCGATTTCTTATTTTTTAACTTGCAGTGTTGTACCAGTCAATTCTGTAAGACCTCCGAACATAATCTTTAAGACCTCCGAGTATAATTTTGATTTACGATGTTATCCTGATCGATTCTTTATTTTTCAACTTGTGGTGTTGTCCTAGTCGATTCTGTAAGACCTCGGGCATGATTTATAATCCTCCAGGCATAATTTCTATTCGTAATGTTGTCTCGATCGATTCCTTATTTTTCGACTTGCGGTGTTGTCCAGTCGATTCTGTAAGACTCCGAGCATGATTTCTAAGTCTTTTGGGCACTGTAAGACCTCTAGGCATGATTTCTAAGTCCTTCGGACATAATCTTTAAGACCTCCCGGTATAATTTTGATTCGCGGTGTTATCCTGATCAATTTTTTATTTTTTGACCTATGGTATTGTCTCAGTCGATTCTGTAAAAACCTCTAGGCATGATTTCCAAGTCCTTCAGGCATAATCTTTAGGACCTCAAGGCATAATTTTGATTCGTAATGTTGTCCCGATCGACTTGTAGTGTTATCTCAGTCAATTTTATAAGACCTCTAGACAGGATTTCTACAACCTCTATGCATAATCTTTAAGACCTCTGGGCATAATTTTGATTCGTGGTATTGCCCCGATCGATTCCTTATTTTTTGACTTGCGGTGTTGTCCCGATCGATTCTTTATTCCTTGACTTGCGGTGTTGTCCTGGTCGATTCTTTATTTCTCGACTCATAGAGTCGTCTTGATCTTTGTCTTTATCACTTGACTTGAGGTTCAATCACTAAAAAAAAAAAACCTCTTTAATTTTTTTTCGAACAAAATTATTGTCTTTGTCTTTGCCCTATTCCTGATTCTCAGAATGTGCAATGAGGGGCAGTTGTAGATTGAATTTTATCCAAGACTATTAATGCTTTAAATCATGTTTTTGGTTTTTGTTTATCAATATTGAACTATTAATAATAATAGAAAATTATTGATAATAAAATATTAATATTAGTTTAATATTGAAAAATACAAAAAAAGAGAAGAAAATTAATAAATATAAAAATAAAAAAATAAGGGATTGGTGTATAGCACCACTATCCAATCTCATCAGACCAATCACCCAGTCCTATCAAACCAACCACCCCAATCCCATCAAACCAGCCACGCTTGTGACCTAACCAGACCAGCCACCCTTACAACCTACCCTAGCCGCATCTATAACCCCCTAGATCCCCAGCTTCTTAAGGCCCTAGCTTCCTCTACTTTCAGCTCTCAGAAGCTCGGACACGCATACACAAACACCTTGCTCTCCCGAAACACCAATCTCCCATTTATACCAGTAGCCAGCCTCTCCAGAGCTTAAGCCCTTCACCTTTATCTTGTACCCAACTAGCTAGAGCCCTAACCAATTGAACCCTCTACAAGCCCCTGTATGTACCACTAGCCTTCCACATCCAAACCCATAGACACAAATACCCAGCCACAAAAAAAAAGAAAAAAAAACTAAAAAACTTCAACACAATCCTCTCTGTAGGGAAGAACCCAGTGCCAATGAGGTACCTACAAAAAAAATTAATTTTGGTTTATTTAAAAAAAATAAAAACTTTAAGCCCTGATCTATGTCGATCGGGGGCTGTTTCTGGTTAAAAGAAAACCAGATATGGAAAGCAGACGTTGAAAGGAATCTTTTGGGACTTTTTGGTGTTTTTCGACCACGACGACCACCACCGACGGTGACTGACATGGCGGCCGATGCGACGGCACACTCGCTGGTGATCGGATGTTGGCAGAGATCTGGAGCTTTCCTAGAGGCTCTAAAAATTTTTTTTCTGACGAAGGGGAGAAATGAGCTTAAAAAAAAGAGCCTTTTATATAGAAAGCCAAAGCCTAAAACTATATCATTAAGCCCAAAGAAGATCCACCCGTGGTCTTGAATTTAACCCGAGATTTGCGTAACTCGACCCGCTTACCCGTTCCTTCAACAGCTGCTGATCAGTCCAATTGAACTAATTTGAACCGGACCAAACCGTAGACCGATTGTTCGAACCATTGATTGAATCGTCCAACCGGTCAGATCGGTTCAGACTAACGTTGAGTGGACCGTTGACTGGTCCGGTTCAAGCATAAAAATTTTTTAAAAAAATTTTCTAATTTTTTATATATTATTATTTTTGTTATTTTGAGTTTTTTTTATTTATGTATGATAAATTTTTAAATTTATTAGAATAATTATTTGATTATTTTTAATGATAATAAAATAAAAGCAAAGTTAAATAATAACTAAAAAATACTAAAAATGTTTAAAATTATAATAATCTAAAAAAATAACAAAAATAGAATATTTTTATTTTTCCTGCCTAGATGTTGGAGGGAATAAAAATCTCAAACCCTAAAATATAATTTCGCCTAGATGTTGGGAAATTATTATTATAAAAAAAATACTAAAGAAATTAATAATATTTTTAATAATAAATTTTCATAAAAATTTTTTTTTTTTGTAAAAATCGAACTTGCTTCGAAAGTTCGCCTGGATGTTAGAGATTTTTAAAGATGTTCACATTTTTAAAATATTAAAAAAATCCAAACCCTAAATTTCACAACCCTAAAGTTGAAACCTTAAAATCCAAACCCTAAACTTTAAAACCCTAAAATCTAAACCCTAAAATCAAAAACCTAATCTCCAAACCTAAAAATCAAAACCCTAAACTTTTCAAACCCTAAAATTCAAGCCCCAAAACTTTTTAAACCCTAAAACCAAATCCTAAAACCCTTGAAACTCAAACCAAAACCCTAAAAATCCAAAATTTTAAAACCTTGACTTAAGCTCTAACCAAGACCATCCCAAAATTCTAAGGACATATATAAAAATCTCAAAATAATTTGTTCTTGAATGCCGCCTAGATGATGGGATATTTAAGAAACTTTATTTCATTAAGTTTTCATGGTAGTCCTTAATTTGCTTTAACCATGGGATTAAAATTAATAAATAAAAAAAATGCTAATAATATAGGATCTTAAATATAAATAGTTGCACCTAAATTCTGACTAGATGTTGGAGAGTCATGATGGTCTCATTATATTTAAGAATCTAATTTCAAATTTACATTTCATCATCATACATAACCCCTGTTGGCATATATGTCTATTTGCTATTGTTTGCACTCGTTTTGCATATTATGCCTTCAATTTTTGTTCACTACTTGTTATTTCTATCATTTACTTTTTCACAGAAAATATTTATTTATTTACTTACTTTTAAAATTGTGATATAATAAAATAAAATAAAAATAACATTTCAAAGGAAATAATTCTTGATGCTCTGCCTAGATGTTGGGGAGTTATCAATAATTATCTTTCTCAAAGAATATTGTTTTCATTTTTAAGGGATATCGTGGTAAATATTAGTTAAAAACATTATCTTCAAAGTTCTGCCTAAACATTGGAGATTTTTGAGATAATTCTTTAACTTAAATATTTTCTCAATATTCCTACATAAAGAATTTTGATAAAATTAATTTTTTTTCTTTTAAAATAATAAAAAGTGGATTATTATTAAATTTTAAATCAAAACCATTTCATCTAACACTGAAAATAACGTATAATTAAATGGTACCAATTTATGGGCACTGTGGAGGTGCTAATCATTTCCTACGCTTAACCGACTCTCGGACCTAACCTGATTTTCGTAGACCAAAATTTATCTTTTTGATAAACTTTAAACCTGCTTTTATAATTTTATTAAAAAGATAAACTTTTGGATGCCCAATCACGCCCTAAAAAAAAGATTGGTGACGACTCCCTATTTTTTCTCGATTTTAAAACTCTTTATGTCTGGCGGTCTTAAAACCATTACAACAAAGATAAGAGAATGACTGAAAAAAATTTTGGGCCTTTTATATAAATCGCCTAAACCAAAACGACGTCGTTTTGAGCCCTAAGGATCCGCGCGTCAACTTGTGACCCGACCAGGTGTCTACGCACCCGACCTGTAACCCATTTCTTCAATTGACTTTTGATCGATCCTTCTGAACAGGCCTAGACTAAACCAAACCGATGCTAGACTGAGCTAGACTGACGTCGAACTAAACCAGACCAGAGCAAACCGTTGGACTAGACCGTGCGTTGACTGGACCATTAACTAGTCCGGTTCAAGTAAAAAAAATTTTTTTAAAATTTTTTTAAAATATTATTTTTGTGATTTTAAATTTTATTATTAATATTTATGCATGTAAAAATATTTAAATTTACCAAAATAAATTTTTATTGTTTTATAATAATAATTAATAAAAATATATAATAAAAGTTTTTGATAATTATATTAATTTTAGAATAAAACTTATAAAATAATAAAAAATGTAAGAAAATGAGATTTTTATTTGACGATGAGATTTAAAGGTACTACGAGTAGTGATGCCTATGAAATATCTAGGTGAGAAGATTTTTTTTTAAATACTACCAGTGTATTTGAGTATTTATAAAAATGTTTTCAATACAATAAAATTTTCCATTTTGTTAATAAAAAAATAAAATTAATTAATAATAATATAAATAAGTATAAAGGAAATTTTATCCAATGATGAGATTCTAAAAATATTCTGAGTAGTGATGTTTTACAAAATCCTTAGGTGAGAAGATTTTTTTTAAATATTACTAGTGTATTGAAATATTTATAGAAAAACTGCAATATAATAAAATTTCCTTTTTTCTTCAAAAATTTAAATTAAAAATAAAAAATCAAATAAAACATTAATAAAATTCCTAAAAAAAGCATAAAATGTGTCCATCAACATGGTAACATTCTGCATGGCATGCACAATATAGTTTTTTTACAAAAGTAAATTTGAGCCTTAGAGGATGAGATTTTGCGGTATTCCAAGAAGTAATGCTTAAGAAAACTCTAAGTGAGAAAAAGTTCTTCTAATGTTACTAACGTACTAGAACATTTTAAGAATTATTTCAATAAAAAGGTTCTCATTTATTTTTCTTGAATAAAAAATGAAATAATAATTAATAATTAAAAAAATAATTTCCAATAAATGAAAAAATCAAAAAAATTATTTTTCAAACATCGAAAATGAGACTGTTTTTTATCAAAATAAAAGGATAATGCATAGTTAAGTATACCGTTTTCAAACGGGCACTGTGGGGATTCTAATCCTTCCCCACGTGTAACCTACTCTCGAACTCAGATTGTTTCGTAGATCATAAAATTATCTTTTTAATAAATTTTAATTAATTTTAAAATTTTATTAAAAGGATATGTTTTAATAGGTGACCAATCGCACCTAGCTAAAAAAAGATTGGTGGCAACTCTTTTTTTTAATTTTTTTTCAAATTCATCGGGTGGACACAAAACCGTTACGATAGCTTGGCGACTCCGCTGGGGACACTATTTGTTTTTTAGAGTCAAGCCAAAATTAATTACGTGTTATCCTTAAATTTTGCTTTAAAAAATCTTAATCGGTTTCTTAGATTTTTATTTTTTATTTTCAATAAAAAAAATAAAAAAAAAGCAAATTGAAAACAAAAAGAAAAAAATTCACACACGTTTCTTTTTCTATGCCTCTTATGCTTTATTTTTCTGTATATATTACTCTCAATAAATTAGGATATAGTTGCACACACAATAACATGATGCATCTCATGCATGAGCTCTATACCCAGGCTCTGTCCCTTATAGGAAAAAGTAGAATACATATGCCCTCGTGAGGTGATAACCTCCGTAATGGCAAGCGAAATACTTTCACTCAAATTGAACCGTTTCCATTCATAGCCTGTAATGGGTGAGGATTGGGGTGTCTTACAAGTCTAACATAGACGACAGTGAGGAACAATTTAGGAACCTTTAGACACATGTCAATCCAAACCCAGCATGTAATAAGCCTAAGAAACTAGCCTTAGGTAGAGCCTCATCCACCTTTTTGTAGGAAATACCTAAGAATAAAAGTTATGTGTAATACAAAACAAAACAAAACAAAAAAAAATCTTAAAACTAAAAAAAAATATTTTTTCTCAAACTACATCCTCACACTAACTCAATTTTGTTAGTTTTCTTTCTCTTTTTTGCATTAATCATATCATACAGTTTTGTATCAAGATATTTACTCTAGGACATATTTCTCATAAAAAATCTTTATAGATCCCAAAGAACTATAAATTTGCTCATCCCTAATCAATGTCCCATATGAACCGTATAATAAAGTACATGTTTGGTCAAAAGAAGCCCAACAAAAGAATGGATATTGCTTGCTTATTGGTTATGTGTTTGAGTTACCTGAGAAAGTGCATTTAGATCTCACACAGAATTATTTAGAAGACTTAGCCACCATTTAGAGTCAGTTAAATGAAGAAAGAAAAGAAAGCTTTTGTAAAAAATATGAGCAGATTGCATCCCTCATTTTGGTAGTGATTGATGAACAGTTGATCAGGGCAGCTACATAGTTTTGGGATTCATCTTATAGATGTTTCACTTTTAATCAAGAAGATTTGGTACCAACTATTGAAGAGTATTCAATTTTGCTTGGGATAAAACTACAGTGTCCAAATAAAGTGTTTACCCGAAAGCTAAAATCAGGTTATCATAAAAAGTTGGCCAAGCTTATGGGGGTTAAAGTAGAAACCATCAATTCTTTCACAAAGCCTAAAGGTGAACATCTCGGCATCCATTGGAACTTTCTCTGAAACTTCATTCAAGGGCATTTAAATGATGATCAAGGCATGGCTGTGTTTGCTCTAGCATTGTATGGCATGATGATCTTTTCAAAGACTTTGGGTTATATTGAGATAATTGTAGTAAACGTTTTTGAGCAAATTAAAACCCAAGCAATTAATCTTGTACCAACAGTCCTTGTTGAAACCATCAGGTCATTGAATTTCTGTCGATGGGATGAAAAAAGATGGTTTATAGGGTGTGCGTCGCTATTATATGTATGAGTTAGAAGTCATTTCAAGTGCAGGAAGACTGCATTTTCAAAGCCGTATCTATAAAACAAAGCACCAATTGAAGAGTTCTATAAAAGTCGATGGCCAACATTGAAGATTAAGAAAGAGTTTGTCATTTTCTTACAAAAGCTTACCGGGGATGAAATTGAATGGATGGTGCTTTGGATGCGTCATATGCCTTTGTTGTATCATGGAGAAAACGAGCCGTGGATACCGCTGTTAAGGCTATGTGGTGTTGTAAGTTATGCTCTATTGATGGTGCTTAGGTAATTTGGTGCAAAACAGTTTGTTCTTGCTACTCATTGCCTGGTTCAGGTAGAATTCATTTACAGGGAACCAAATCCACCAAAAACCTCAAAGCAATTGATCCAAGCATGAAAGAAAATGCGAAGAATGAGATTAGGACCTCTCATCAACAAAGTCACTCATGATTATCAGATTTGGAAAGCAAAGTGGCCTAGAGACATAGCACTCCTTTTTAAGATAGCTTACACCAATTGGCTAATCTTTCGACAGAAGTGCAATTATCAGAAGTTGATCTTGTCAAGAAAGAATTAGAAGCTAAAAAAGAAAAAATAAGAAGAGAAAATTTAAGACTTCGTCAGAAGGTGGGACAGTTGAAATATGAAGCAAAAATACAAATGAACAGATTAGAAAAGATCATAAAAAAATGAGATGTGGCCTACAATGATTTGAAATATCTACACCAAGAAAATAAGAGATTACAAGTTTAATTTAAAACTGAAAAAATCACCAAGTCTTACTTTAGTCGGCAACGTGAAATGAATGACTTCCTAAAGGAAATAAACCAATGAAAGGGCAAAGCTTAAGAAAAGTAAGATGAAGCCATTAGAATTTCTCAAGAATGCCAGAATTGAAAGGAATTATACTCTACAACTTTAACAAGATTGGTGGCATGCCAAAAAGAAAAAGAAAGGTTGAAAGCCATGCTCGCAAAAGAGAGAAGAAAGCATCTTGAAGTACTAAACAAAAATGAATCACTTCACCAGGGGATTCAAGGGTTAGAGATGCAATTGTGAGACCGCAAGAGTCATATTTCAGCAATAATAAATGAGTGGCATAAAAGGGAAAAAGATTAGATCTTCACATGTGATTCAAAAACAGATGCTTGCATGAGATGGAAAGCAGAAAGCTTAGAAAGGTAATAGTACATAGAGCACTTGACCAATTAAGTTTGCAAGGCAGTGAAGAAGGCATGGGAGATGGTTGAAAAGGTAAAGGCATAAAGAAGAGAAGTCAATCCTATAAGAAAATATGGATAGCATCTAGTGAACTCTCTAGATGAGGTAAAGGACCATTATAAACAAGTCAAATGCTTCTATGGATATAATTCTAGGATGATAAATCTCATGTAATAAAAGTTATATAGAACCAATGAAAATTTCTAGTGTTGAAATTTATCTAAAAGTAAATATTTCTCACTTGCATTCATGCATCATCTGCACTATTTTTTTTCTTTCAAAAAATAAAATCAAAAAAATAAAATTTTCAACACATGGCATTCTAATTTTTTTTTTTCAAAAAAACTTTGTGGTAATAAAGAATCAAGAATAGCTCGTCCACCAAAAATTTTGACCTAACCTATTTGTCATTCATACAATACTAAGACTCAAACAAGAATTATGGAGCAAGAACAGGCTAGTCGATTTGAGAGAATCAAGAAAGCTTAAGAAAAATTAAGAGAAGATCTTAGTATAATAATGGATATGCTCAAGAAACTTGACAAGGGAAAAGCAGTGGAAGAAAATCAAAGCTTTCAAGAGCAATCATCAGATATGGTAGATCCTGTTTACCCTCCAAGGTTTGAGCCATGACTGACCCAACCTTCTCAAGGAACTAGAGTACAAATTCTTACTTTCGGTGGATATCTTAATCCTTATTCAGGAATGACAACCACACCTTCTCCAGGACAATTTCAAAATTTCATTAATCCCGTTATGATGGAAAAACCACTTGAGCCAATCTTGATTGCTGACTTGGATGATTTTAAAGAGAGAGAAAAACTAGGATGAAGACACTCGAGAAAATAAAAGATGCCAGTGCCTAATAAAAGATAAAAGTATTAGAAGAAAGACTTAGGGTCGTAGAGGGAATGAATTTTTATAGTTCCATAGATGCAACCGAACTTTGCTTGGTCCTAGATGTGGTCATTCCACCTAAATTTAAAGTCCCTAAATTTAAAAAATATGATGGCATGAAATGTCCAATGACTAATATCACCATGTATTATCATAAGATGGTAGTACATACCTGTGACGAGAAGTTGTTAATACACATATTTTAGGATAGCCTTACGAGATCTACAGCTAGATGGTATGTTTAACTAGACAAAACTCGTATTTATTCTTGGTAGAGCTCACAAGGCCATTTTTTACACAATATTAGCATGTCAGAAATCTAGTTCCAGATCATCTATCTTTACAAAGTATTGAAAAGAAAGCAATTGAGAGCTTCAAAGAATATGCACAAAGATGAAAAGATATCATCGCATAAGTATAACCTTCTTTCACTGAGAAAGAAACAACTGT
The DNA here is from genome assembly GCF_002303985.1 of Durio zibethinus. Next base: position 14,282,883 of record NW_019168481.1, read on the forward strand.
CTTATTTATGAACACCCTAAAAGCACTATACTATGAGAGACTGATAGGCAATGCAACCAAAAATTTTATAGATATGGTGATATCAAGTGAGATTATTGAAAATATCATAAAGAATGGCAAGCACGATGCAGGAGAGACAAGTGAAGTAAAGAAATGTGGAGTTCCCAAAAAGAAAGAGAATGGAGCTCAAACGGTGAACTATGTGGGGTAACAGTTCAGAGGTTTCACGTTCTATCCTACATCAGTCTACCAAACCCATTATCTTTCCATAAATAATGTTACATCCACTCTTCATCTATATCAACCATACCAGCCATTACCACAACCAGCTTATCCACTTTAGTTCTAGCCATCTTTTCGAACACCCACCTATTTCTACAACCGTTCTGCTACATCTGCTAGACCAAAATAGAGGTTTAATTCAAATAATGGTCTGAGAGCCCCAAGAAATATCCAAGAAAAACCCACTTTTGACCCTATTCTCATGACATACATAGATTTATACCCTTGACTTATCGAGAATATTTACTAGCCCCTGTTATTATTAAGCCTTTGAAACCTCTGTTTCCTAAATGGTATGATCCTAATGCACATTGTGATTATCATTATGCAAACCCAGGTCATTCTACTAAAAATTGTACTGCCCTAGAGAGCAAAGTGCAATGGTTAATCAACGAAGGGGTGTTAAATTTTGAGACCAACCAACAAGAGACTCCAAATGTTAATAAGAACCCTTTACCAAACCACATTGTGATTATCATTATGGAAACCCAGGTCATTCTACTAAAAATTGTACTGCCCTAGAGAGCAAAGTTCAATGGTTAATCAACAAAGGGGTGTTAAATTTTGAGACCAACTAACAAGAGACTCCAAATGTTAATAGGAACCCTTTACCAAACCACATTAGGCCATCGATAAATGCTTTGATTGATGGGCAAGCAAGCTATGTGAAAAGAAGGATAAAAAAGGTCAAAACTCCTATGGCTAAGTGTTTGAATCTTTAGTCAAAGCTGACATGTTGAAGTCAATAGAACCTCAAAAATACTCTGAAGTGATTAACTCAACTAAGAATTGTAATTATCACAGAGGTGCTTTAGGGCATTCTATCAAGAGTTGTCACCAATTCCATCAAGAGGTGCAGAAGTTTATGGATATAGGTCGGATAGAGTTTTACGAAAAAAGAGAAGAGTTGATGAAAGCTGAAGTGTCTACCATTGATTCAAATAATAAGTTTGTGCATAAACTAGTAACAATTTATTATGATGAGAAGTCAACACTGAGGCAAAAAAAACCCATCTCTCGACCAATAGTGACAATTAAAGTTTCTGACCCTTTTTGTACTAGAATGATAAAACAATAGCATGAAAGTATGATTATGATGTGTAGTCAACTCAGATACTGTGAACATAACGAGCATAGGAGATATGACTCGAAGTAGAATATGTTATACTCTAAAAGTTTTAGAGAAAGCCAAGAAATAGAAAGTAAAGGTGGGAGAAGAAGAGAGAAGTTAGAATAATCTTGTTGTAGTCCCAAATAAAGAATGTCAAAAGCCAGTCTCTGAAGTGAAGCTTATAAATTTTTAAAGCTAATAAAACATAATGAGTATAGCATGGTAGAACAGCTTAACAAGATGCCAACTAAAATTTTGCTATTATCATTATTACTAAGCTCAGAGTCGCACTGTAATGCTCTATTGAAGGTGCTAAATCAAGCATATATGTCCCACAATGTTACTGTTGAAAACATGAAATAGCTTGTTGGCAATCTGATAATTTCAAACTATATCTCTTTCAATGATGAAGAGATCTCCCCTGAAGGTCGAGAAAGTACTAAGGCTCTCCACATTACTGTAAAGTGTAAGAGTCTTATAATGGCTAAGGTTTTGTTCGATAATGGTTCATCCATCAATGTTATGCCTATGACTACTTCGGTAAAACTTCCTATTGATGGATCTTATATGAAGTCTAGTCATATGATAGTTCGAGCCTTCGATAGGACCCAAAGAGAGGTGTTGAGAGATATAGAAATGCCATTGCAGATTGGCTTGTGCACTTTCAACGTAAATTTTTAAGTTATAGATGTCTCTCCCTCGTACAATTGCTTGTTAGGTAAGCCGTTGATTCATATGGCGGGTGCTATTCTATCCTTATTGTATCAAAAAGTTAAATTCATTATTGATGAAAAATTGACATGTGTGGTAAGAGAAAAAGATTTACTAGTCATCCAACCAGTAAATACTCTTTATGTAGAAGCAGCAAATGAAGCTTTGAAGTGCTCATATAGATATTTTGAGATTGTTAACACAACGTATGTGGTTGAAGAATCTAAAGTATATTCACCACTCCTGTCTACAACTTCTAAAATGGTCGTTAAACAACTCACTGAAATGGGATGGCAACCTGGAATTGGACTAGGGAAGAACCTATAAGGAATTATAGAGCCACCAGTAGTATATGACAAGAAAGATAGATTTGGCTTTGGCTTAGGATATAAGCTAAGAAAAGGAGACAGAATGAAAATGGTGAATGAGAAAAAAGATAAAAGAATGGCTAATCTTGGGGGATATGAGCTGAAGTTAGAGCCTATGGTCATTCCATACCTCTATGATTTTTTTTGTTCGGAAGGATATATTTACCCAGATTTACCTAGAGCCCTAAGTACAAGATTCATGGAAGAGTTTTTCGAGCTAACCATTCAAATGGTAGATGATAAAAAAAAGAATATACGAGATGAAGAGCTGTTCATGCACCCCTATCCTTCAGATTTTGAGCTGAATAACTAGAGGATCATAGAGCTACCTATTGTCTTTAAAACTTTTAAAAATTAATGTATTATGGAACTTGAAATCCCTAATTGCTTTCATAAGCATTGGGTGATCTTTTATGGTGTCTTTATGTTCTATTTATTTTCATTTTCACTCGTTCAAATCATTTCCCTTTTCATTCTACTTTAATCATTTTTTTTTGCCATTCTATTTTTGGTGTGCCAATATTCTCTTCATCTTACCCTTTACAGGGTCCTCAATAATGAACACGAAGATAATCATGGCAATAATCTCAGATTTAATTTCAAAAACTTAATTCATGTTGACGAACTTGGTAATAAGAAAAATTCAGATAATTACACACTACCTCCTGATTTGTTAAAATTGATAGAACATGAAGATAAGCCAATTAAATCCCATCAGGAAATTATCGAATTAGTGAATTTGAGGGATGATGAAAACAAAAGAGAGGTCAAAGTTGGTATATCTCTTTTACCAACTGAAAAGTAAAAGCTAGAAGAGCTGTTCTAAGAATATGTGGATATATTCACGTGGTCTTACTAGGATATACCAGAACTCAGCACTGATATTGTAGAGCACAAGTCACTTTTGAAATTGGAATGCAAGCTGGTGCAGCAAAAGCTAAGGTGCATGAAGCCGGAGATGCTATTGAAAATTAAAGAAAAAGTGAAAAAGCAATTTGATACTAAATTTTTAGAGGTGGTAAAATATCTAGAATGGGTAGCCAACATAGTGTCAATTCTAAAAAAAGATAAAAAAAATGAGAATGTGCGTCGATTATCGAGACCTGAATAGAGCAAGTCCTAAAGATAACTTTTCTCTACCCCATATTAATACTCTAGTGGATAATACTATAGGCACTCCATATTTTCCTTTATAGATGGCTTTTCAGGCTATAATAAGATCCAAATGGCTCAAGATGATATGAAAAAAATCACATTTTTGATTATATGGGTGACATTTTGCTATAAAGTCATGCCTTTTGGGTTGAAAAATACTGGTGCCACTATAAAAAAGTAATGGTGACTCTCTTTCATGATATGATGCATAAAGAAATAGAAGTATATGTGAATGATATGATTATAAACTCTCATGAAAAAGATGATATGTAGTCAATCTCAAAAAGCTATTTGACAGATTGAGAAGATTTCAGTTGAGGTTGAATTCTGTTAAATGTAAATTTGATGCTAAATCAAAAAAATTATTAGGCTTTGTGGTAAGTGAAAGAGGAATCGAAGTGGACTCGGATAAGATACAAGCCATCCAAAACTTATCTCCTCCTTATACCCTAAAAGAAGTGCGAGGTTCGTAGGAAGATTGAACTATATTACTCGTTTCATCTTTCAACTCACTTACAAGTGTGATCATATTTTCAAGCTTCTTAGAAAACATGATCCATGAGAATGGAATGATGAATGCCAAGAAACATTTGACAAAATCAAAGAATACTTATCGAATCCACCTATGTTGGTGCCATCAATCTCGAGAAAACTTTTGATTTTATACTTAACAAGGCATAAAAATGCAATGGGATGTATGTTGGGGCAAAGATATGAAACTAACAAGAAAGAATGAACAATTTACTACTTGAGTAAGAAATTCACTAATTATGAGTCCAAGTATTCATCATTAGAGAAGATGCGTTATACGGCCTGGACAGCTCGAAGGCTCTGACAATACATGCTTTATCACACTGCTTGGCTCATAACAAAGTTGGATCTTATTAAATATTTTCAAGAAGCCTTCATTGACAGAGAGAATAGCATGGTGGTAAGTTATGCTTTCAGAATATGATATTATTTATGTGACTCAAAAGGCTATTAAAAAAAGTGTAATAGTCAAATTTCTTGTCGATCGTACAATCGAAGATTATGAACCAATGAAACTGGATTTTTCTGATAAAGATGTGATGACCATTGAAAAAAATGAACCTGTTAGGAGTCTTGGAGGTTGTATTTTGATGGAACCATTAATGCTTTAGGCCATGATATTAGGGTAATTTTAATATCTCCTGATGAATATTATTACCCCATCACAGCCAGGTTGAATTTCAATTGCACAAACAATGTGGCTGAATACGAGGCTTGTGTTATGGGTCTACAAGTAGCGATTGAAAAGAAGATCAAAGTGTTGGATGTGTTTGGAAATTCAGCTCTAGTCATCTCTCAGTTACAAAGAGAATGGGAAACAAGAGATTTCAAGTTGATCTGATAACATAAATACATCTATAAGTTGGTCAAACTATTCGAAAAAGTTTTATTTGAGCATTTACCTATAGAAGAGAACCAAACTACTGATGCACTGGCTACTCTAGCTACAATGATTAAAATAGATGTAAATACTAAAATCCAAACCATTAAGTTGGATGTGAAGGATGAACCAGCACATTGTTTAGGTGTTGAAGAAGAAGTTGATGGAAAGCCATAGTATCATGACATTATGCAATACATTAAAAGCCAGTAATACCCAAAACATGCAATAAAAAATGATAAAAGGACTATCAGAAGGTTGGCTATGAGTTTTTTCCTAGATAGAGATGTCTTCTATAAAAGAGGTCAAGATTAAGTGTTCTTAAGATGTGTGAATGCAATTAAAGTGAAGAGGATTATTAAAAAAGTGCATGATGGAGTTTGTAGGGTACATACAAATTGTCATATGATGGCTAGGCAAATTATAAAGGTCGATTCCTATTGGTTAACAATAAAGAGTGATTGTATTAATTATGCTAAAAGAGGCCATAGGTATCAGATCTATGCTGACAAGATCCATACTCTTCTAACAACATTACATGTTTTGGCTCCTCTGTGGCTATTCTCTATGTAGGGCATGGATGTCATCAGTCCCATCACTCCAAAAGCTTTAAATAGGCATAAATTCATCTTTGTGATGATTAATTATTTCATGAAGTGGGTAGAAGCTGCATCATATGCTAGTGTAACTCAATTTATGATATGCAAGTTCATAAAAAAAGAGATAATATGTAAATATGGGCTTCTAAAAATGATTATTTCTGATAATACGAAAAACTTGAACAACAAAATGATGAATAAAGTGTGCACTCAATTCAAGATCCATCATCATAATTTGGCACCATATCGTCCAAAGATGAATAGGGCAGTGGAGGCTATAAATAAGAATATCAAAAGAATCTTAGAGAAAATGACTGATACTTACAAAGATTGGTATGAAAAGTTACTTTTTGCTTTGCATGCTTATAGAACATCGATCTGAACATCTACTGGGGCTACCCCATTCTCTTTGGTATATGGAATGAAAGCTATGCTACCGGTCAAAGTGAAAATTTCTTCACTGAGAGTCCTGATGGAGGTACAGTTAGAGGAAGTAGAATGGGTTCGAAATCACTATGAGCAATTGAACCTTATTGAAGAGAAAAGACTTACAACACTTTATCATGGTCAATTATATCAAAAGAGGATGATGAGAGCACATGACAAGAAAATTTATCCCCGTCGCTTTAGGGAAGGAGACGTAGTGCTGAAAAAGATCCTTCCAAATCAACATAACAATTGAGAAAAATGGACACCAAATTGAGAGGGCCCATACATGGTGAAAAAGGCCTTTTTTTGGTGGGGCATTGATTTTGACAGAGATGGATGGAGGTGATTTACCTACTCCGATAATTTCAGATGCTGTAAAGAAATATTTTGTTTAAAAAAGAGAACAAAAAAAAATAAAAACAAAAAGTGAAAAAAAATTACATATCTAAGCTAAAAAGTTGAAAAAGGTGGCTTGGATTCAAAAGAGAAGCATTATCAAGAGAAGATCTTATAACACAAGGGCAAGTGTAGTTTGACGAACTTTGAAGAATCAAGGAAGTCATTTGATTTAGTTTTACAAAAAAAATCTAGGAATATTTTGTTCATGATTATTTGGTAATATTATTTGGGTACCTTTGTTCCTATCTATGCATTTAGTATCAGTATAATGAAATTGCTATCTTTTTTTTGGAAATAATGCCTATCCATTCCTTTATTGTCATTTGATATTTTTGTTAACCTTACAATTGAGTAGGAAAAATGTGTGATTGCATTTTGTTTGTTTTGAACTTAAAATGATGAAAAGAAAAACAAACACGAAAGATCTTAGCATTACTTTTTAAAAGTTGACAAAGGCAGATGAAAAAGGATAAGAAAGGCATGACAAGACATTATGTTGCAAACTTTTGAAGAAAAAAAGTATTGTTAGTGAAAAATACAATGGTCAAATGTTAAGAATAGATTGGTCATATGGCAATTGTTGAGAATTTTGATAAAAAAAAAAAAGCAAAAAGCGAGAGATTTCGAGAATCTTTTTGCTACAATGAATAATTTTGATTGCATTACATGCATTGTATTTAGAGCACTCAGTACATGCATCCATGAGCAGTTAGAATAAGGACAGAGACTTTCCATTTCCTAATGAAAAATAAGATTTTGATATTCGGATGAAGATAATAATCAAACAAAAGATTTCAAAAAAGAAAAATTTATTTGTTCAAAGATGAGAACTCGGTTTCGAGAACAGATGAGATTTTTAAAGTTGTTGAGCCTCTACTTAGAGGATCTTTTTCAAGATGAGATTTTTAAAGTTGTTAAGCTTTGCTTAGATGTGCTTTTCCAGGATGATGAATTTTAAAGTTGTTGAACCTCTGCTTAGAGGAGCCTTTTTAAATTTTTTAAAGCTGTTAAGTGTCTGCTTAGAGGAGCCTTTTCCAAATAATATTTTTAAAGTTGTTGAGCCTTTGCTTAGAGAAGTTTTTTTCAGATGAGATTTTTAAAATTGTTAAGCCTTTGCTTAGAGGAGTTTTTTCAGATGAAATTTTTAAAGTTGTTGAGCCTCTACTTAGAGGAACTTTTTCATATGAGATTTTTAAAGTTGTTAAGCTTCTGTTTAGATGAGCTTTTTTAAGATGATAAACTTTAAAGTTGTTGAGCCTTTGCTTAGATGAGTTTTTTTTTTTAAATTTTCTAAAGTCATTGAGCCTTTGTTTAGAGGAGCCTATTTAAATTTTTAAAAGTTGTTGAGCCTCTACTCAAATGAGTCTTTTAAACTTTTAAAAATGTTTTGAACTTCTGGAAGCAAAAAAAAAAAGATTTTATTCTTAATGTTTATTCTTTCTAAACAAAATGGTTATTTGTTTGTCTTTTCTTTATTCTTGATTCTCAAAAATAGGCCAAGAGGGGCAGTTGTAAATACCATTTTATATTTATTATTATTATTATATTTTTTATTTTTTATATATTTTTAAATTTTTTTTCTTTCTTTTTCTTCTTCTTCTTTCTTTATCCGATTTAGTTTGACAAAAATCTGAGTGCATTAAATGCACTCTCCCTAAAGTCCAAAATCACCATCGGCAGTCGCCTGACACTTAGCCTAACTTGGCAGCATGAATCTCGACCACCAAAATCTACCACGTCGATTGAAAAATTAGGATTTAAATCCTAAAAAATCTGAGATTTGAATCCCAGAAAGCTCTATAAATAGAGCTCATTTCCTACACGATTAGAAAAGAGGGGAAGCCATCAATTAAAGACCTATAACCTTTGTCAAAGCAAAAAAGAAAAAATTCTACCAGAATAAAAAAAAAGCTTTCTGTCAAAAAAAAAAAAACTAAAAACCACAGTCCCTAAGATAGGGGAACCCAGCACCAACATAAAAAAAAAAAAACAACACACAAACATAAAAAAAAAAATTGGCCTAAACTTTCAAGCCAAATCTGCATTGTTTAGAGCCCTTTTTTCTTGGAACGAAGGTTGGATCTGTGTTTAGAAGGTTGAAGAGAACATTTTGATGTTTTTTTTAATTTTTTGATCATTGGCAATTTACAACCAGCGACTAGTGGCGGCAACGACGACAGCAGCGATCGCAATCTGTCGGCCACCTTGCATTTTGGCTAAGAGAAAAGAAAAGAGGGTTTTTTTTTTTTTTTAAGCGGAGAGAATGATTGAAAAAATTTTTGGGGCCTTTTATATAAACCACCAGAACCAAAATGACGTTGTTTCAATAAGGACCAAAACGACGTCGTTTTGAGCCCTGAGATCCGAGTGTCAACCAGTGACCCGACCCGAGGTTCGCATACCTGACCCACGACCCATTTTTTTAGTTGACTTCTGGCTGGTCCATTTGAACTAGCCCAAACCGAACTAGACTGACACCAGCTGAGCCAGTCCAATGCCGAACCAAACTAGACTAGACCGCACGTTGACCGGACCGTTGACCAATCCGATTTAGGTAAAAAAAAATTTTTTTAATTTTTTAAAAATGTTATTTTTGTGATTTTAAAATTTATTATTAATATTTATGCATGTAAAAATGTTTAAATTTACAAATAAATTTATATTGTTTTATAATAATAATTAATAAAAATATATAACAAAATATATAATAAAACTTTTTAATAATTATATTAATTTTAGAATAAATCTTATAAAATAATAAAAAATGTAAGAAAAGAAAATTTTTATCCGACGATGAGATTTAAAGGTACTCCGAGTAGTGATGCCTACAAAATCTCTAGATGAGAAGATTTTTTTAAAATACTACCAATGTATTGGAGTATTTATAAAAAAGTTTTCAATACAATAAAATTTTTTTTTGTTAATAAAAAATAAAATTAATTAATAATAATAATAAAATAATAATATAAATAAGGAAAAAGGAATTTTTATCAAATGATGAGATTCTAAAAATATTCCAAGTAGTGATACTTTACGAAATCTCTAGGTGAGAAGATTTTTTTTAAATATTACCAGTGTATTGAAATATTTATAGAAAAACTTCAATATAATAAAAATTCCTTTTTTCTTTAAAAATTTAAATAAAAATAAAAAATCAAATAAAACAATTAATAAATTTCTAAAAAGAGAATAAAATATGTGCATCAACATGGTAACATTTTGCATTGTATGCATGACATAGTTTTTTTTCGAAAAGTAAATTTGAGCCTCCAAGGGTAAGATTCTACGGTATTTCAAGAAGTGATGCCTAAGAAATCTCTAGGTGGGAAAAAATTTTTCTAATGTTACTAATGTACGGGAACATTTTAAGAATTATTTCAATAAAAAGGTTCTCATTTATTTTTCTTGAATAAAAAATGAAACAATAAATAATAATTAAAAAAATAATTTCCAATAAATGAAAAAATCAAGAAAATTATTTTTCAAACACCGAAAATGAGGCTATTTTTTACCAAAATAAAAGATAACGCGTAGTTAAGTGGTACTGTTTTCAAACGAGCGCTATGGGAGTGCTAATCCTTCCCCACGCGTAATTGACTCCCAAACCCAAACTATTTCGCAGAGCATAAAATTATCTTTTTAATAAATTTTAATTAATTTTAAAATTTCATTAAAATGATATGTTTTAATAGATGACAAATCGCACCTAACTAAAAAAAGATTAGTAATGACTTTTTTTTTTGTTTTTTTCCAAATTCGTCGAGCGGATGCAAAATCGTTACGACAACTACTATTATTTTTTTTCAATCCACAAATTTTCTCACAAATAACTAAGTTTTTTCTCAAACTTGTTACTATCTGCTCTAATTAAAATTTTACAATTCTCTTTTATACTTCTATTTATCTGTCACTTAGAGGTATTATTAAATTATGGTCCCATCATATTGGTTCATTTATTAGCAACCAAAATTCTTCATTCAAACTTTCAATCAAAGTTTTTTTAGATATGTAGTTTTTTTGTTAATTATAGCAGCAACTTTTTATCCATCTTTTCGCCTACCTTTCCTTTCATATTATATCCTATTTTTTCAAGTCATACCATTACATAAAATTTTTTCTGTTAATTTGTAATTTTTTTATCTATATGATTTTTTCTTAAAGAAAACTTTTCCAATTAATTAAGTTTGTGTATTGAATGTTTGATTATTCTCATGGCAAATAAAATTAAGCACATCTTTTAATATTTTAAAATTAATATTTAACCACATTATAACTTTTTTATAGGTACTTACCATTAGTTTTTATCATTAGCTTTAAATTTTTATTCAATCAAATAATCATTTTGTTCACTCTCTTTCAAATCAATTTTTTTTTTAAATTCATTGCAAATCTATTTAGAACCCATTTAAGATTGCTCACAATCATTGTAATTTATTTAATTTTATTCAAATATGTTTAAAATATTTAAATTAGTTTAACTTGATAAGTGTATGGACTAATTATTGTTTCAATTATAGACACCCATTCTTTCAGGCTACTAGCTCAGAAGCTGATGAATTTTTTGATTGATTTACAACTTGAATCCTAGATTCTGGTACCATTTTTACAGAAACTGACAACTAGGAATTGTTTAAAGAGAGAAATAAAGGAAAGGAGAATAGGAGAGAAAGAGAGAGAGAAATAGGGGAAATCTGAGGGGAAAAAATTTTGACCTTTTATATAGGTGGAAAAATGATGCCGTTTTGAGCTTTAACCTTTTCAAGATTTATGTGATTCCATTTAGCCCAACCCAATCCATTCTGTTGACTTGGAAACCTATTCTTATCATTAGCCAACCTAACTGCTAAGCTTGAGCCGTGCCCTAGCCGATTTATTCCTTCTGCAATAGAGCCACTTTTCATTAGCCAAGCCAAGCCAAGGTTTTTATTCATTTAGTTATTTATTTATTTTTTTGCTTATTTATTAATTTATTGGTTAAATTGATATCATTTACTTAATTTGTGAATAAATATTCTTTTAGTTTCCAACTTTTTTTTAAATAACAATATTTAAAATTAAAAAAAATATCTTTTGATGAAAAGTTGAAAATATCAATTTTTCTTGAAAATAAAAATTTCAAAAAATGTTTTCTTGAAAAAAGGTTAAAATATCAATTTTTCTTAAAGATAAAAATTTCAAAAAAAAATATTTTTAGGAAAAGTTGAAGTATCAATTTTCCTTAAAATGAAAATTTCAAAAATGTTTTTGAAGAAAAGTTGAAAGTATCAAATTTTCTTAGAAAATAAATATTTTTCAACAAAATATATTTAAAAAAAACATTTTTAAGGAAAAGTTTAAAATATCAAATTTTCTTAAATAAAAAATAAAAAAATTATTTTTAAAAAAAAGCTAAAAGTACTAATTTTCCTTAAAAAATAAAAATTTTTCAAAAAAATATATTTCAAAAGAAATGTTTTTTAAGGAAAAGTTGAAAGTATCAATTTTTCTTAGAAAAATAAAAATTTTTTAAAAAGAAAATATTTCGAAAGAAACGTTTTGAGGAAAAGTTGAAAGTATCAATTTTTCTTAAATCTTTCCAATTTCAAAAAATGTATTAGGGGAGTATCAATTTTCCTTAAATAAATGCATCCTTTTAAAAAATGAAATAAGAAAAAAAATTTAGGAAAAAGTTGAATTATTAATTTGTTCTTGAAATTCTTTTTAAATAATCTGACGACGGAGCTCCTGTAAGAGAAATATAAGTTTTCTTATATATTCTTGAGGTGAGAGAGTTTTTTTTAATTTTTTGCTAAAAGTATTAAAGTCAATTAATAACGATTTTCAATAATTAATTATCTAATAAGATTTTTTTAAAGCCCAATGGCTAACATGAAATCAAGCTGGTATCATCATTTGATGGGCATTGTGAGGTTACTATAATCTTTTTCACACTTAACCGTACTCCCATACCTAATTCTAATTTCGTAGACATTGAATTTACCATTTAAAGATACCTGAATCAAACTTAGGGTTTTTTTTTTTTAAAATGGGACAGATTCAGTTAGATGACTAATCGCACCTAAATAAAAAAAATCGGTGGTAACTTTTTAAGTTAATATCTAGCTATAGGTTCATAGACCTATACGTTATAACAGTTTAACAACTCCATTGGAGAAAGCCGAGAGTCAAGCCAGCAAATAAATTTTTGTTATCCAAAAACCTAATAAAATTGAATTTTTTAAAAAGATTTTTATTTATTCACTTATTCTATTTTATTTATTTTGCTTACTATGCTATTCTTATGCATATGCATAACATAAGCTCTATACCCGAGCTCCGTCCCTCTATGAGGGAGTAAAGTATGCTTTCATGAGGTTTTAATGCCTTTGTAGTAACTAACGAAATATTCCCACTCACATTGAACATTTTCTGCTTGTAACTTGTAATGAGTGAGGATTTAGATGTCTTATTAATCTATGATGGACAATGATGTAAGGAACAAGTTGGGAACCTTTAGATTTTCAACATTAAACCACATAGAATGAACCTTAAAAAGGCCTAACCTATAAGTAGAGCCATCTCATTTCCTTTAGAATTGACCAAAAGTTTAGGATTCATTCTTTTTATTATGTATGATGTTCTCATTCATTTATTTATTTTATTTTTCCTTATTTAGTGTGCTAACCAATCTCTTCTGCTATTCATTTTTGCATTATTCATACTCACATCATAAAGTTGCATAAGGAATATTTGCCTAAAAAGGTAGTCTTTAATAAAGAGTTTTTCATGGAGTCCACAAAATGACTAGTCTGTTCTTCATCTGTACTAGCTTTCTACGAGTCATAAAATGAGGTAAAAGTTCAGTCCAAAAAGATCCAACAAAAAGAGGGAGATTATCTATTAGTTGATCATGCTTCTACCTTACCTAAAGAGATATCTATCATTCTCAAATAGAATAACCTAGAAGACTTAGTTGATATATAGAAAAAGATGAGCACATAAAAAAAAGAGGATTTTTGCCAGAAATATGGACACATATCACATCTTCTTATGATGAATGTTGAGAATCAATTAATCAAAGCTGCAATTCAATTCTGGGATCCTTTATACAAGTGTTTCATCTTTAATGAAGTCAATATGACACCAACCATTGAATAATATTCGACTTTGCTAGGCTTGCACCTTAAGGCTCTTGACAAGATATATGTCAAGAAACATAAGTCGGGATTCCGAAAAAATCTAGCAAGTTTTATGAGTATAAACAAGGAAATTATAAATTCACATACAAAGAGAAAGTAAGGGCAGATCTACTTACCTTGAAAGTTTTTTCACGATTTCTTAGTGCAACACTTTAATGAAGAGTAAAGGTTAAATGTGTTTGCCTTAGCCCATAGATGGAATGGTGATTTTTTTCAAAGGTTTTAGGCTACATTGAGATAGTAGTGGTTGACTTCTTTGAAAGTGTGATAAATGGCTACAACCCTTCAATGGTAATATTGGCAGAGACTATTAGATTGTTGAGTTGTTGTCGGTAGAATGGAGGTCATTTCATAGGCTGTATACCATTATTGTATCTATGGATGAAAAGTTACTTTGAGTGTAAGAAAAGTGCATTCTTAAAGCTTTATTTTCGTAATCGAACTCCCATTAAAGAATTCTATAAAAGTAAGTGACTAGAGCAAAAGTCTAAAAAAGAGTAGGTGGCTTCTTACAAAGGTTGACGAGTATTGAGGTAAAATGGTTAGTCCCTTGGATGAATTGGGAACCAATGTTCTATCAGTGTGGATAAGAGATTATGATTCCATTTCTAGGTCTATAAAGAGCAACAAATTATGCACCACTTATAGTGGAAAGACAATTTGGGGCAAAGTAGTTCATTTCAGTGACACATAAACATCGTCAATCAGAATTTTCTTACAATAAGTTGAAGGCATTTCAGAAGATGAATGATGTGATTAAAACATGGAAGAATCCCCAAAGGTGTGAGTCCTGGATATATTTTGGATGTCACCAAAGAGTTGGAATAATCCAAAATGTTATTTTTATTAAATAAATATTATTATAAATAATAAGAAAAAAAATTAAAATAATAAATAAAAAATAATAAGAAAAAAAATCACTATAAAAATTAATTAAATATCTTAAGTAAGAATTTTAAGAAAATGAAGAGAATCTTATTTTTCTTAATTATCATCAATAAAAAATAATTTTATTTAAGATCTCGTGAAAAAGTTTGGATGATTTAAAATCTTTTAAAATTTTTAGAATTTCACCTAAGAGTCCAGATAATTTTAAAATCAGTTTAATAAAATTTTAAGATTTTGCTAAAGAGTCTAGATAATTCTAAAGTTAGTTTTAATAGATAAACAAAATATTTTACAATGAAATTTTGGAAATTTTGTGAATAGTCAATTTTTTTAAAAATTTTTCTGAATAAAGATATTTTCTATAAATTTCGTCAAAGTGTTAGAGAATTTATAGAATGAAAATAATAATAATATTAATTTCACAACAAAAAATGTTTTTTATAAATAAATTTAAGGAAATTAAATTTAAATATCAAAAAGATCATATAGTCAAAATTAAAGGATAACACATGTTTAAGTGATACCATTTTTTAAACCGGTGTTATGAGGATGCTAACATCTTCTTCATTTGTAATCGTATTTTCGAATCTATCTCTGATTTCGTAGACCTAAATGTCTTTTAATAAATCGTAATTAATTTTAAAATTTTTATTAAAAAATGATATTTTTAGATAACCAATCACACCCTATAAAAAAATTAATAACGATTTCAAAAATTTTCATTAAAACTAACTATTGAGTTTTCAGAGAAAAAATCATTATGACAATATTAACTTATTATTAAAAAATAGATAATTATTATAAAATAAATAAAAGTCACTTGGCAATTGGCACAACAACCAAGAAAAACTTTCCAAACTAGTAATTACCAAGCACTTACATGTCACAGCTTTACCTAATCTAAAAGAGTTAGACAAATTCAGCTGACATTACCCCTTTATTCCTTAGAAAATTAAATAAACTCTTATTTGTGCTGCTCAATGCCATTTGTTTTATTTTTTGGGCCAAAGTCCTCTCCACAAAATCTCTTGAATGACCCAAAAACCAAGTTCAGATTTGCTTCTTTTTCAGCACAGCAACAATGCTTATGTGCTTGGCTGCTTCTTTTCCCTGCTTCCAATCCTCGGTCAGAATCTCATTGACCTTATCGTACAGCTTGTCCATCAACTCTTCCCCAAACTGGTGTGAAACAATGAACTCCGAGAAGCATCTGTAGCCTTTAACTCGCAATTCTGGGGTTGGCCATACACTTTTACCTCCAATCTCCAGTGCAATTGTGTCAATAAACTCAGTTGTCAATGAATCTGCCTTGCTTAACAAATCCTCAACTTCTTTTTGGGAGGGATTATAGTAAGGAACATTCAAAGAGTCTAATTTCTCTTCATCAATCAGTCCCTATATGTGTTGACCACCAATGAGAAACAATTAATTAGTAAATATTTAATCAAAGCTTTTCACTCTTTTGGGTCCTTAATAATTATATCAGATATGCTATTAATGAAGTAACTTAATCATTAAAAAATTGGATTAGGGTGAAATTTATATTTTGAAATTTGTTATTATACTCAATTTTATTAAATTTTATCATTTTAATTTCAGTTTTGTTGATTTTTAAACAAAAAAATAATAATAACGGAACTGAAATACTCATCGAAATATTCTATTAATGTAAAGGACAAATTTTGCAATCATACTTTCAATTTAGTTGATTTTTAGATAAAAACAATTATATAGTGATAAATTTGACTTTAATACAAAAAAAAAAAAAAGAAGTGATGAAGAATTTTGGCATATTAGTTTTACCTGTGAAACAAGGTAGGATAAAGCCTCGGCAAGAATGTCCCAAAAGTAGCAGTTATCTTTGTTTGCGGCATCTGCAGTTTACCGTCCATTGAATATCAAGACCATACGGCCATTAGGTGCTAGCTCTCGCGACCGGAATTTCAAAAGTGAAGAGAAGTCTTCTTGAAACTGGGCAAGATATGCCTCTTTTACTGCAGGAGGACTGGTTTTAGAGATGTAGATCTTCCCCTTGTTTACTGGTAACTCAACTTCGTCTGTGATTATTGGTGCCTTCAAATTCAAGTAAACCAATTTAAGGTTTGATTCAACATAAACTAAGTCATTGAAGAGTGTTTCATGCATTTCAAAGACTCAAGTCATTAAAAAAAAAGAAAAAAAAGAAAAAAAAATGGTGCATTGTAACATATAATTGAAATTCTGTTTGAATATTACCAATAACCATGCGATCTAGTTGTAAAGAACCAAAATTTTAATTTCAGTTATCATAATCTAATTCTTGACGATCTCAAATATAAAAGAAAAAAAATTCAAAACAAATATGTCTTGAATCAAATATTTGTTTTATTTTAATATATATATATATATAAAGTAAGTTCTTAATATATTTACGATTAGATTGGTCGAATTTTGTACGTTAGAGAGCGTATGTACCCCAAAACTGGAATGTACAAGGTGCATAGAGTTTCGAGGGAAAAGCCGATCATGGAAGGAACCAAGGGCACCCATAGGAAACAATGAAACATTCTTATGTTTTCCTTGAACATCAGATAATCCTTTGAACAATGCGGTAAATCGTTCCTCCGTAAATCGTTCAAGTAAAACTGGATTTCTGGCACTGTGCATTTGAATTCCCTGCATTTTTCCACGACGGTCTTTATCACAGTTGTCATCAATTCAAGAGGTTGGGGACCTGAAGCACACCCCAAGTCAGCTACGTTCAGAACTTGATGTTGGATTGAAGAAATTTCTGTCAGGAGAGATTGAACTGCCTTTTCAACTATTGACTTGGTTTTGGCTGCCATTTTTAGCTGCAATTAAAGATCATTTTTGTGAAATATTGATTAAACTCAAGTTTTTCCGTAGCCAAATTAAACAAGTAAAATCATTTGAAGTTATTGAAAAAGCAAAGAGAGGATAAAATCATATCCTTACCGCCAATCCCGTAGTCTTAAGATAGCTATTTTCTCCTTCTCCTTTGGTCATGAAGAGTATATCCTTCACCTCCATTGATAGCTTTTCTCTGGTTGCAATCTAAAATGATTTGTAATATTAATTCTGCTATGGTTGAATTACATATATAGATTGTTTTCTTCTCTCCTTTGAAAATGTTAACATGAATTCACCACCATTATTTCTGTTAAAGACAAATTATTTATAATTATTATGTTATAATTATCAAATCACAATTTTAATTCATATAAAGTTTCCACACATTTATAAGTGATACAATTCTTCATAATTTTTTATTTTAATTAAATAATTATAAAATTATACAATAAAAATAATTACGGATGAAATACTTTTTTTTATCACACAAATTATAAGTTTTTTTTTGGTTTTGGACCAAATGGTTTCTACTGTAGTGACCTGAATGGATCCCTGGGCATTCGATACTCAAATAAAAGCGAAAGATATCCAATCCTTTCAATTAGACGATAATAATAATGTCACCTCATACACTCTTGCAAGGACATCGTATCATATTTTTGCTGACCATATCTCTGGTTGGTCCCCATATCCTTATCTGCCACCACTATTACTATTATAAAATGGACACAGAAAAAAAAAAAAAAAAAACAAAACAAAACAAAACTCCATTACAAAATAGTTCCATTCCATTTACAGAAATCACATGCACCGATAAAGTTTATCAATATCTTTGCATCATAACTATCACAAAAGCAGCAATCACTCAATTCTCCAAAAAACGGGTGCTTTTTTTTTTGCACATTTATATTTGCGAAAGTGATTTCATAATAGGATCCAGATTGTTTGATTTTGGTTATATTTTATTCTGCAATGATATTTGAAGGGCCCCTTGACGGTAGAGACGTAAGTCAGTCACCATTTCTCTTTTATTTCTCACATGAAAATACTAATAAATTAACTTGCAATGGTAATTGATCGTTAAATCTGTGTTAAATCAAGTGATATTATTGATAGTTTAGAATGTGGTTTATTTTGAATGAAAAGATTTTATTATTGATGATTAATTTTATTTATTTTTTAAATAATTATATTTGAATAGAAACAATTATTATATGATAAATAGTTATAATTATTTAAATATAAATAGATTATTATTCATTAAAATCATGATTATACAAAAAGTCATAATCATCTAGATAGAAATTTATATTTTTTCATTCATTATAAATAGATGTTTTAGTATAACCATTTTTATTACTTTTGCTTGGAGAGTTTTGAGATTTTGTTGTTTCCTATAAGCATAATTACTTTTAAAAAAATGTTCTTTATACTTTAAAACCAAAATTTTTTTCTCTTATATGTTTTTCTAACAATTTAAAGATAATTATGAAGAAATTTTATATTTGTATTTATAGAGATGCAAGATAGAGAAATTTAGAAATGCATTGGTAAAATTCAAATTATTGAAATAATTATAGATAAAGAGAAATAATTCTCTACCATAATGTCAGCTAAGTTTTTTTTTTAATTTTTATTCAAAATTAGTATGTCATTAATTCATTGTTTGATTTTGTTGTATGAATCCAATTTCATGATTATTTTTCATATTACTTGGGTTTTTGAAATTTATTGATTGTGCGTTCCAAAAGTTTTAATGGAATTGATTTTTCAAAATTGTAGCTAGTAGTAGTATGAAAGTAGTAGTATGAAATTAATAGGCTGAATATATTGGCATGATTTATTTGTGAAATTTATGTTACTATTTCAAACTGAAAGTTTGACCAACAAATTGGGCCAAGTTTAAATGGAAAAGGGACATCATTAATAACGGTAAAGGCTATTGCTAATTACCGATAATTTGAAGGCAATCCATAAATATCTTGTTAGTCATGTTTATGGATTTGAAAATATTTATTTTGGAATGACAAGAAGAAGACAAAATGGTTTGCAATTAAAATAATTTAAATAAAGTTTGTTTTAATGCAAACAAAGATTATAAATAATTGTAAAGATATATGGCATTATTGTGCATAGATTAATTCAAAAAGGAAAATGCACTAATCTCCATGGGTTTTTATAATTTCATGGCAAAGATGTGTATTGGTCATGCACTTTTAATATGTGGATTTGATAATGCTATTCACTTGCAATAACCTTAATCTTTGGAATTGATCTTAAATGAATAGTACTTTTAATAAGTTTGAAAATTATTTATTTATAAATAGTGCATAAATAGTTTTTCTCAGTTACCTTTGCATAAAAAGGATATTTATTTAATTTTATTTAATAATAATTATGGTTTGTATAAATGATCTACAACTCATGATTTTAGTTTTAGATATAGTGAAAGTATAAAATTATATTTGTTTTGAAAGTCATGAGTGATTTAAAGATTTTGTGAATATGAAAAAAATTAAATAGCAAGATAAATGCTATTTGACCTATTTGGGTGATGGATATGGTTTTGCTCATGGCAATAAATTGGTGAATAGTATCCATGATGAAATAGATTCGTAAGTTTCCTTGAGTTGACATGAAAATCATAAAAGGAGACTTTAGAAAGCAAGAGTTTACTAAAATAAAAAAAAAAATGAGAGTGATTATATTTAACATCATTCTTATTGATATATACTCTCATATTGAGTTTAAATAAAAGTTTTGAAACTTTTATGAGAAAAAATATTAAGATATAGAATATATACTAGTTATGTTTCATTAAAGGTGGATTTAAAGGCCTCTTACTTAAAAAAAAAAATCACCTAATAGTGAAAAGATAAATGAAATGACAACTTAATTAAGTATATATGCTATCTTGCTAATTGAATGAGACATTCTTTAATAAAAGAAAGCATATTTGCACATTGTGGGGGTGATAATTATACTAAAATTAAAAGAAATAAAAATTGTCACTATAGTTTTGTAAGATTTTAGTATAATTTTATGATAAATTATACAAGCTAATAAGTTTAGTACACTTATTAAAGTAAAATCATAACAAGTCCTTACATATCTTAAAAGGACTAAAATGGTTTAGTTTATTCACTAAGTTTATCTAATTGTACAAGAAGTATAATTTTATTAAAGATATATAAAAATATGGAAATAGAATGGTTAAAATTTATAAGTATAAAATTGTGGACACAACCAATACCAACTATTTCTTTAAAAGACAAGAATGGGGCAACAATGTTTAGAGCATAAAAATGATATGCAAAATGAAAATTTTAGACATATTAGCCTAAAGTGATTATATTAGAGATTCAATCTCAAGTAGGGATAATTACCATAAAAGAAAATTGAATTCCAAGATATTTGATTAGTAGTACTACAAGTAGAATAGATTTAAACCCTTATTATTAGACACTAATAATGGGAACTCAACTTTAAATTAGTAACCTCTAATTATAAAGTTTAATAGGTAAAAATAAGTTATTATTATGTGTTTGTTAAATACTAATAAAATCCATTCAAATTTTAGAATATAGCGTGATCCATTGCACGAAAAGAATGAGCTTTTATACTCTTAATGGAATTACTATTTAAATGTTTAAAGTAATTGAGATATAATGAAAACTCTACTTATATAAGTATAGAAGTGGTACTACTTCAACAAGAAGAATTGAAATCTCTCTTGTAAATGTTTATAAATAAAATAAACACATGGCCATGAAAACATTAAAACGATTATAAACCTCTGATAAAAAAATAAGTAAATATTATGTGTTTTATATATTCAATTCTAACACTAAGAGTTGAGGTTTAATTTGTGGATACTTTCAACTTTGTTAGAATTCTAAGTTATATATGCTAATTGAAAGTTTAAATTAAGAGATACCTTTTTATATTCATAATATTTTATTTTTGTGAAAGGTTAAAAATTAAGTACCAACATTCCAAACTAGTGAGGATTGTAGGTAGTTTAGAATGTGGTGCATTCTACGTTGAATAAAAAGATTTAATTATTAATGATTAAAATTAATTCTTGTATTAATTTTATTCATATTTTAAATAAATCTGTTTGAATAGAAAATAATTATTATATGACAAATGATCATAACTATTTGAATATAAATAAATTATTATTTATTAAGGTCATAATTATACAAAAAATCATAACCATTTGAATAAAAATTTATGTATGCTCATTTATTAAGATTTTTCAGTATAACCATTTTTATTACTTTTGCTTGGAGAGTTTTAAAGTTTTATTGTATCCTATAAGCATAATTATCTTTAAGAAAATGTTTTTAATGCCTCAAAACTAAAATTTTTTTCTATTATTTCTATTATTTATTTATATTTTCTAACAAACATTATATTAGAATTAATGTATGAAAAATTACAGATTAAAAAATGTTTATACGCATAATATTTTTTTTTCATCTAAATAAAAAAAATGCGGGTTCAAAGATATATTACAAATTAAAGAAAAACTAACTTGCAATATATTATTTGTTGACAAAATTATTGTTACCTTTTGCTGCATTTGAAAAATGTGAGTGAATGCATTAAAAAAAAAAAAGAAAAATGAGGGTGAAAATTTTTTTTCAAGTGATCGATGGAAAGGGTTGAAATGCGTTGATAAATTGAGATTTTCAGAAAAGAGGTTTACCCCATTATCTCCATTTACATTTTCAATAGATATTAATAGGATTTCAGGAAAAATAAAATAAAATAAAATAAAATAAAAGGTCATTAGGCTCACTTCCATTGTGTCTATTGCTCTTTCGGTGTAATAATAATAATACTAACATTTTTGGTAAGTTGCTATAATTGAGGAGTAAATTGGCATATGTTTGGACTCATGAATAAAATATTCCTTCTTTGTTATTACTATTATCATAAGTTGGCATAAGTCAGAAAATTTTAAAAGTTAATTAAAATATTATTTAATTAATATTTTTATATCAAATAAAATAATTAACAATTAATATCACAAATTTTAGTATCATGTTATAAAATAAATTATTTAATATAATTATTTGAAAAAGGATATCTTAATGGTTGTCTAATAACACTAATTAATATTATATTTTAAAATATATATTTAATAAATATATTACTTTTTATACTTTTTTTAATAAAATCTTTTTTATATAGATACACTATCCAAAGAAGCTCTCAAACTTTATTCTAAAATGCAAATAAATTTTCAATAATTTATTATATAAAATAAAAGTATGAAGTTTTATCTTATTATAATTAGAAATTTGATAATATAGTATATTTGATTTTTTGTTTAAATATTTTTAATTGAATGAATTAATTAATATAAAATACTTATTTAAATTTATTTAAATAAGTTAAATAATAAATATTTAAAATAATGTTATTTTAAAAATCTATCACTTCAACATTATTCATTTAATTTTAAAATTTAATGAATATAATCATAATAAAAATAAAAAATTTTAATTTTAATTTCATACAATAAAAATACAAATATTAAACTTTTTATATAAGGCCATCTTATATAAGGATAATAATAGATCGAGTTGGTTCACTCCGAATCTGACTTAATTTTATAGATATAAAATTAAATCGATATGATTCGATATTTTTAAAATTTTTTTCATACCTAAATCCAACTCAATAATATATAAAATTATATCTGATCAAACTCAAAATTAATAAAATATTATTTTTTAATATAAATATAAAACTAAAAAATAATTTTTTATACATCAAGTCGAATTTAATTTACTTAAAATTCAATTTTGATCCAACTTTAATTTTTTTTATTATTATTCAATTTGATTCGATATCTTATTAAAAAAATCAATTTTACAAAATTAAATCAAATCAAAACCTATAGAAGCAAAACCAAATCTTATACCTCTTAATATTTTTCCAAGAGAAAATTCTATTTTTCTCTCTCCTAATCTAGCAAAATCTTATCCAAAATTTGCAATGTTTGTTATCCATCCGTCACAACAACCAATGTAAGAAAACAGTAATTAGTGCCCTCCTTCTTAGACAAACTTTATTTTATTTTTGATCATCCCACTAACCCACCTCGTTCATTGCAAGACGACATGACACGAACCACTGTCAGAAGCATGGCAGTATTTCCACATGCGGTAATATTTAAAAAAAATATAAAAGCAGCTCATCCCATCTCTTCCCTTTGCCATTTTTCTAAAATTAGTAAAACAATCATTTTCCTTCTCTCTTCTCAATCTGACACAGAAACCAATTAAATCAAGACAGTCATGTCATGTGCTTCCTCTGAAAACTTTCGGATGCTTGGTCAACCAAATATATCTGAAGAATATGGGAGAATGGGAAGCAATAATTGATGTCAACCACCGAGTTACCGCATTTCACCCTGGGCCTGATGATAAAACTCGACAACGTTTAAAGGAAACTTCAAAATGTGGCAAAGGAATAAAAATATTCTGATTTTGCTCCAATGATAAAAGATGTGTTTATTAAAAGAAATAAATATTTTTTTAATAATTATTAATAAGGGTCTTGTAATTACTAATTTATCCTATTTTAAATTAATTTTCTTTTCATATTCATCTCTAGAGAAAAAGAGAAGTCGTTGTTAACATCTATATTTACACCCATTGAAATCTATCTTGTTATGACAAAATTCGACCATGATTTTGTGAATTTGATTTATGCATGTCTTATTCAACTGAAAGCTCTTCTTCGATGATGCAATCGTCGACATTAACGTCTTTCTTGGCCTTTTTTCTTCCTTTACGTGGGTAAATTTGAAAATTCAATCAAAATTAAAAAAGTAATAGAGTACATTTTTTTTCCTCCAAACAATTGTCTTCTTAATGAACTTCTATTCATCGTACTAAGTTCTATATATTTTTGATCCATTGCTTTTTGGTAATCACATATCCCTGCTTTGATATTATTATTATTATTATTATTATTATTCTTATTATTATTATTATTATTATTAATGATGATAAATTAATGATTTTTTATTTTTTTTTCACATGATTTGAAATTTGGACCCAAAATTTATTATTTTGCACGTTAATTTACAGCAAGCATTCTCCACAATTACATAGTTCTAAGTTTGTTCATAGTAAGGTCACAATATATCGACCTTATTCTAAGGTCATGAGACATCATGAAATGATATCTCATGAAATATCATGATAAATTATAAGAATATTATAATTTAAAAAAAAATGTTAACAGGTAAATATTAAAAAAGTATATATAATTTTATTTAATTTATTAATTTAACAAATAAAAATTATATATTTTTTAATTTTATAATATCAATTTATTTTGATGAATCAAGTTAATTAATTACGTTTAATAATATAATTTTGTATTTTTTTATCATTCTATTTAGAGTTATTAGAACTTTTTTCGAAGAATAAAATATTTCAAACTCATTTTACATATAATGATATGAATTTTATGATTATTTTCATCTTTTTACGTTAACAATTTTTTTTATTTAGAATTTTTTAATGTAAAAATAGCAATTCTTTTATATTGCCAAATTAATTATTTACTTTAATTTTTTTTACGCTTCTTTTTACTTTCTGTTTCATTTAAAACGATCATAACTTTTTCTTAAAGTATTACGATGTTAAATGATATCAATTTTACAATTATTTTTATTTTTTTTACTTTTTTATGTTAACACATTTTTTAGTTTGGAATTACTTTTATTTATAATAATAATTTTTTACGTTACTAATTTAATTATTTACATTCTAATAATATGTTTATACACTTGTTTTTATCTTTTATTACATTTAGAATTATCATAACATTTTTCTTAAAGTGTTACAGCACTTCTAATATACTTTATGTCAAATAATACAAAATTTACAATTAATCTCACATTTTTATGTGAACACATATTTTTTTATTTGTAATAATAATTTTTTATGTTGTCAACTTAATTATTTACGTTAAAATAATTTTTTTTACACTTGTTCTTATATTTCATTACGTTTTGAGTTATCATAACTCTTCTTTATGGTATTACGATAATTCTAACCTATTTTATACTAAATGATACTAATTTTATGATTATTTTCACCTTTTTACTTACAATACTTTTAACACATTTTACGTTAAATTATGCTAATTTTACTATTATTTTTACTTCTTTACGTTAACACTTATTTTTAAGTTTAGAATTATTTTTTATTTATAATAATATTTTTTTACGTTTTCAATTTAATTATTTATGTTAAAATAAAATCTATTACGCTTGTTTTTACATTTTATTATATTTAGAGTTATCACAATTTTTTTTTAAGTATTATGACACTTCAAACATATTTTACGTCAAATTATACCAATTTTTTTTATTATTTTAATTTTTTTTACTTTAACACTTATTTTTTTATTTAGAATTACTTTTATTTATAATACTAAATTTTTTACATTACAAATTTATTAAGTTTCAATAATATCCTTTTGCTTTTATTGTTACTTTTCATTACATTTAAAATTATTATAATTTTTTTTGTTAATGTGTAATGATATTTCTAACAATTTTACGTAAAATAGTATTAATTTTACGATTATTCTTTCCATTTTATGTTAACTCTTATTTTTTGTTTAAAATTATTTTTTATTTGTAATAATAATTATTTTACGCTACTAACTTAATTATTTACGTTATAATAATATCCTTTACGCTTGTTGTTATTTTTCATTATGTTTAGGATTATCATAACTTTTTTTTTAAAGGTATTATGACACTTCTAACCATTTTACGCTAAATGATATCAATTTTACGATTACTTTCACCCTTTTGTATATTAACACTTATTTTTCGGTTTAGAATTATTATTTATTTGTAATAGTAATTTTTTATGTTGCCAAAAATATTATTTATGTTACAATAATGTTTTTTTTATACTTATTTCTACTTTTTATTATATTTAGAATTATCACAACTTTTTGTTAAAGTGTTATGACACTTTTAATTCAATTTACACCAAATGATACCAATTTTATAACTATTCTTATCTTTTTATGTTATGACCATGTAACATTTTTTACACCAAATAATTTCAAATTTTCAATTATTTTCACCTTTTTATATTAACATGTATTTTTTTTAGAATTATTTTTTATTTATAATAATAATTTTTTTATGTTGTCAACTTATATTTATGTTACAATAAAATCTTTTACACTTGTTCTTATCTTTTATTATGTTTAGAATTATTACAAGTTTTTCTTAAGACGTTATGACACTTTTAATATATTTTATATCAAATGATACTAATTTTACGATTATTGTCACCTTTTTACATTAACACTTTTTTTGTTGAATTATTTTTTATTTATAATACTAATTTTTTTATGTTACCAATTTATTACATTTTAAAAATATCTTTTTACGTTTGTTATTATTTTTCATTATGTTTAGAATTATTACAATTTTTTTCTTAAGATGTAATGATACTTTTAATTATTTTACGTTAACTACTAATTTTATGATTATTCTTATCATTTTACATTAACTCTTAACTTTTTATTCAAAATTATTTTTTATTTGTAATAATAGTTTTTTTATATTACCAAGTTAATTATTTATGCTCTAATATTATCTTTTTATGCTTGTTGTTGTCTTTTATTACGTTTAGAAGTATTGCAACTTTTTTCTTAAAGGTGTTACGACACTTGTAACCAATTTACGTTAAATAATACTAATTTTACGATTGTTTTCAACTCTTTTATACTAACACTTATTTTTTAGTTTACAATTATTAATTATTTGTAATAATAATTCTTTTACTTTGCCAAAAATATTATTTATATTACAATAATATTTTTTCACACTTGTTCTTACTTTTTATTATGTTTAAATTTATCGTGACTCTTTATTAGGGTGTTACAATAATTCTAATCCAATTAATGCCAAGTGACATTAATTTTACAACTATTCTTATCTTTTTGTGTTACAACACTTTTAACACACTTTTACTATAAATGATTCCAATTTTACAATTATTTTCACTTTTTTACATTAACACTTTGCTTTGTTTAGAATTATTTTTATTAATAATAATAAATTTTTTATGTTGTCAACTTAATTATTTGCATTATAATAATATCCTTTTATACTTGTTGTTACTCTTTTCATTATGTTTAGAATTATCATAATTTTTTTTTTAAGATGTTATAACACTTCTAACCATTTAACGCAAAAAAAAAAAAATCAATTTTATGATTTTTTTTTGTTAACACCTATTTTTATATGTAGGATTATTTTTTATTTATAATACTAATTTTTTTATATTACGAATTTAATTATTTATGTTTTAATAATTTTTTTATACTTGCTTTTTTTATTATGTTTAGAATTATCACGATGTTTTATTAAGGTATAATGATACTTATAATCATTTTACTTCAAATAATACTAATTTTACGATTATTCTCACTTTTTTACATTAACTTTTATTTTTTGGTTTAAAATTATTTTTTATTTTTAATAATATTTTTTTATATTACTAACTTAATTGTTTTTATTACAATAGTATCTTTTTACTCCTGTTGTTACTTTTCATTATGTTTATAACTATCATAACTCTTTGTTAGGGTGTTACGATACTTCTAACTCATTTTACGTTAAATAACACCAATTTTATGATTATTCTCCCCTTTTTATGTAAACACTTATTTTTTGGTTTAGAATTATTCTTTAAGTTTAAGGTAATAATTCTTTTACGTTGTAAACTTAATTATTTACATTACAATAATATATTTTTAACCTTGTTCTTACATTTATTACATTTAGAATTATCACAACTCTCTCTTAAAATGTTACGATACTTCTAACACATTTTATGCCAAATTATACAAATTTTACAATAATTCTCACCTTTTTACATTAACCAATTTTCAATCAATTTTTTTTAAATATTATATTATCTTGTCCTCCTTTTTAGAAATTTTAAATAAATTGTAATTATCCGTTAAATTTTTTTATTTTATTTATTAAATAATATTTAATGTAATTAATTAAAATTAGATTAATAGGTTAACTAGTAATTAATTATTTTTACAATTAAAAAAATCAATGATTTATATTAATTCCTTATATCTAACGGTTATTATTTAATGACCTTATAATAAAGTCAAAAAATTTAAACTTACTGTAAAAGTTCCCACATAGTTCTAGGCTATTCTATCACAACATAAGTAATATGATAATCTCATTCAATTTATTATTAGAAAATAGATAATTATATATAAATAAAAGCCACTTGGCAATTCGATCAACAATTCCAAACTAGTAATTTCCAAGTTGTTATATGTCACAGATGAGGGGGTAAATGTGATATATGTGCTCACAAGCTATTCGAGCTTGATACGAAAAAATTTTGAATTTGATTCAATTGTTGTCGAGTCAAACTCGAGTTTGAATAGCTCGAATTATCGAACGAGCTAAATTTGAATATTTTAATAACCGACTAAAAGGGCTCGCGAGCCTATTAAAGCTTTCTATTTTTAATATTTATTACTAATTTATTTTTTTTACCCTTAAATATATATACACACTTAAAAACATATTGGCTTCTTCTTTCTCCTAATGCCAGTGGCCCCTCTTACATCACTCTCTCAATCACATTCCAACACCAACGGCCACTGTTTTTTGCCCTCGACCTTCATTAACAAAATTTTTTTGCCTATTTGTTGACGACTTACTGTCAATCCCTAGTCCCATCAACGACATGCCTTCTTTTCCTATAATAGTAAAAAATTTTTCTAGAACTCGAGTAGTAATGAAGCTCCCTTAAGTCAAGATTGAGCAATGAGCACACTGATATCATAGCTGAAAGTGACAAGGGACAAAAACTGCAACTAGCAGCAGCGTGAAGTTTGGCAACTAGTAAAGTGGGCAGCAAACCAAAATTTCATGGTTGACACAAACATGCTTGCTAAGGAATGATTCCATTATTTGCTATTTGATTGTTTTAATTATTCCAATATGTGAGGCATGAATTGAAGCTACCCAAACATTGTATATGTGAAATGTGAGAATTTTTTTTTTTGTTTATTCTTATCAAAAAGAGGGTTTTATTTCAGTTTATATTTCTATTTTCTAGAAAGTGAGTTTTTTTTTTTTTTATTTCATTTTAGATTCAACCAAGATCTATAGATTTTTTTTTGTTTGAAAATAAGATATGTAGTTCTTATGTTAACATGCATGATAGTTTATTTGGGTATAATCTGAATGGAAGTTGATTGTTTTTTGGGCTATGCTTTCGGTTGTTTATCCAGTTTATTTGGATATAATCTAAATGGAAGTTGATTGCTTTTTAGGCTATGCTTTTAACTGATTTGAACTTTGTCATTTTATCTCTCATTTGCATATTCAAGTTGGATTGGTTGTTGTATTAGGTTATTTATTTATTTTATGATATTATTTTGAAACATATCATTATTTATTATATTTAATTGATACAAAATATTTGTACTTGAAAAATCTCAAGTCGAACTCAAGCTTGAGTATTAATAATTGAGCTTAAAATCAAGCATGGAATCAAACTTGTTTTTACTAATAAACGAGCTTTGTCGAGCAAGCTTAAATAGCTTGATTTCGATCGAGAGTCAAGTTTGAGCTAAAAAAATAAAATTCGATCGAGCTTGAGCTCAAACTTTTCACTGTATCGTCTTAACTCAGCTCGATTACACCTTTCCCACAAACTCATAGCTTTGCCTAAACTAAAAGAGTTAGACAAATTCAGCTGGCATTTCCTCTTTATTCCTTAGAAATTTAAATACAATTACTCATATTTATGCTTACTGATGCCATTTGTTTAATTTTTTGGCCAAATTCGTTTCAACAAAATATTCTGAATGCCCAAAAAACTAAGTTCAAAATTTTCTTTTTAGCACAGCAATAATATTTTTGATGATGTGCTTGGTTGCTTATTGACCTTATCCCTATTTTTTTTTTAGCCAGAATCTTATTTACCTCATATCCATTAACTTTGCCTCAAACTGATGTGAATTGATGAACTATAAGAAGCATTTATGGCTTTTAACTTGCAATTTGGAGGTCGTCAATACATTTTTACCTCGAGTCACAAATGTTATTTGTAAACACCCAATTTGGTTCAGGCCCGGATCAATTGAGCCTGGTCCAAATGGGTAGGCCCATTTTAGTTTTTTATTTTTTATTTTATATATATTTCTTTTTTGTATCTTATGTATTATTTATTTATTTATTTATCATTACTATTTATTAATATATATTTAATTTTTTTATTTATCTGTTAGTATTTGTATGTATTTATTATTATTTATCTATTTATATATTATTATTTATCTATTAATATTTTATTTATCTAATTATTTCTTTTTAATTATCTATTAATATTTTTTATTTGATTTGATTTTTTTTCTTTTTATTCGACTGAGATTGGGATGGAATTTGGGAATTCTACTGTGGATTTGAGATTCAATCAGAGTCCATATTGGATTCAAGGATTGAATCCCAATCCAAGGAGGAGTTGGGATTGATCAGAAACTCTTCTGATCAATCCCTATAAATAGATCCACGAATCAAAGGACTAGAACACAGAAATGTAGACATAGAGAAGAAACATAAGCTAAAAAAGAGTTTTGGTGTGTTAGAATAGCTCTAGGAATCGGTGGAAATTTTTTAAAATTTTTGGCGAATTTTTTTCTGGAAATTTTTGAAAAATTTTCAGATTTCGATTGAATTTTTCAGCGAAGTTTGAATTTTTCGATGACTTTTCCAGCCAAGTTTGAATTTTCCGGTTAGCTACCCAGTTTTCGGTGACCATTTCCAGAAACCGACCAACTTTTCGATGAACTTCGATGAAAAACCTAGATTTCGATGACATTTTTCAGAATCCGACGAGATTCAATTGGAGTTCTTCGATAGTTTAGAGAGAGGGAGGAGAAAAAGAAGGAAAGGGAGAGAGAGGCGAGGAGAGATCTATTGGAAAAACAGAAGGGATAGCTTTTTATACTCGCTGAAAATGATCTCGTTTTGGTGTTATTATGCCTAGAGGATCTGCGCGTTTTGAAATTGGGTGATCTGACCCGAGCGCCAACCCGTTTTTGACCCGCGTGCGATCCGAGTGCGAGCCATTTTTGAAGTCTAGTTGAGCCGAGCCGAGCCACGTCTTCGAGTCGTCCTTTCTTCCTCAAGCCGAGCTGAACCGAGACACTAAGCCGAGCCGTTCTCAAGTTTTTTTTTCTTTTTTTTATTATTAGTTATTATTATTATTGATTAGATTAGAATTGTTTAGTACTTTTATTTTATTTATTTATTTTCTTTAAATAAAATTAAAAAATATATATTTTTGAGGAAAAGTTGAAAGTATCAATTTTCCTTGAAAATAAGTTTTTCTAAAAAATATTTTTGAAGAAAAGTTGAAAGTATCAATTTTTCTTGAAAATAAGCTTTCTAAAAAATATTTTTGAGGAAAAATTGAAAGTATCAATTTTCTTTAAAAATAAGTTTTTCTAAAAAATATTTTTGAGAAAAAGTTGAAAGTATCAATTTTTCTCGAAATTAAAGTTTCTAAAAAAATATTTTTGGGGAAAAGTTGAAAGTATCAATTTTTCTTGTACGAAAGCAATGAATTTTTGAAGAGAAAATGATTTATATCTAAAGTTGAATTATTTTTATTTCTTTTCCTTTTTATTTTCTTGAATTTTCTTTAATATTAAATAATCCGACGATGGAGCCTCTACAAGTGAAACAGTAGTTTCCTTGCATACTCTTGAGGTGAGAGAATCTTCTCAATTTTTTGCTAAAAGTATTAGAGTCAATTGAGAATAATTTTCAATAATTAATTACTTGGTAAATTTTTAAGGCTTATTGGATAACACAAAATTAAGCTGGCTTCATCTTTTCGATGGGTGTTGTAAGGGTGCTATAACCTTCCTCACACGTAACCGAACTCTCGAACCCTGTTCTGGTTAGTAGACCTGAACCTATTCTTTTGGGGACCCTTAAGCTTAGGTGTTCCTTAAAAGGATAGATTATTTAGGTGGTCAATCGCACCTAGATAAAAAAGATTGGTAGCGACTCCTTAAGTCAATGTCTAGCGATGGATCCCCGGATCTAGACATTATGACAGCTTGGCGACTCCGCTGGAGATTCTGAAAGTCAGGCCAGCAAATAAATTTTTGTTATCCAAAAGCCTAATAAAATTAAACCTTTCTGTATATATTTTATTTATTCTTTCATGTTTGTTTGCTTTATTAATTATGTCATTCATATGCATATGCATAACATGAGCTCTATATCCGAGCTTCATCCTTCTAGAAGGGAGTAAAGTACCTATTACTTTCATGAGGTCTAATGCCTTCGCAGTGGTTAGCGAAATACTCCCATTCAAATTGAACCTTTTCTGCTTGTAGCCTGTAATGGGTGAAGATTAGGGTGCCTTACTAGTCTGTGATGGATAATGATGTAAGAAGCAATTTGAGAACCTTTAGACTTTAACCTCAAACCACATATAATGAACCTTAAGAAAGCCTAACCTATAGATAGAGCTGTCATTCTTCCCTTTTAGAATTGACTATAAGCATAGGGTTCATTCCTCTTATTTTGTATGATGTTTTAATTTACTCAGTTATTTATTTATTCTTTTTTTCCATGGGCATACTAACCTTTTCTTTCATTCTTTTGCATTGGTTCATGCTCATATCATAAAGTTGTATAAAGAACATTTGCTTGAAAGATGATCTTCAACAAAAATTTTTCATGGACTCCACAAAACGACTAGTTTGTTCTTCATCTATATTAGCACCTTGTGAGTCACCTAACGAAGTAAAGGTCCAATAAAAAAAGATTCAACTGAAGATGAGGGATTGTTTTCCAATCGAATATGATTCTACCTTACCTCAAGAAACATTTATCCTCCTCAAACAAAATAATCTAGAGGATTTGGTTGATATATGAAAGAAGATGAGTCCGTCAAGACAAGAGCAGTTTTGCCAGAGACACAAGCATATAGCACACCTTCTTGCAGTAGTTGTCGACGATCAATTAATCAGAGCTACAGTGCAATTTTGAAATTCTACATACAAGTGTTTCATCTTTAATGAAATTGATATGACTCCAACCATCGAAAAATATTTGATTTTATTGGGTTTGCACCTCAACGCTCCTGATAAGATATATGTCAAAAAACACAAGTCAGGATTTTGTAAGGGTTTAGCTCAACTCATGGAGATAGACAAAGAAGTTATGGATTCTCATACAAAGAAGAAACAAGAACAGGTTTGCCTACCTTAGAAGCTCTTTCAAGAGTTTCTAGTGCAGCATGCCAATGAAGAACGGGGGTTAGATATATTTGCCTTAGTTATATACGGAATGGTGATTTTTTCAAAGGTTTTGGGTTATATTGAGATAGCGATGGTTGACTTCTTCAAGAGTGTGATCAATGGCTGTAACCCTTCAAAGGTAATATTAGTAGAGACTATCAGATCTTTGAGTTACTGTCATCGAAATGGAGGGCGCTTTATAGGCTACACGCAGTTATTATACTTATGGATGAAAAGCCATTTCGAATGGGGAAAAGGTGCTTTCTTGAAACTTTATGTCTGTAATCGAGCCCCAATCAAGGAATTCTATGAAAGTGGGTGGTCAGAATGAAAGTCTAAAAAGGAATGGATAACTTTCTTACAAAAATTAACCAGTGCTGAAGTAAGATGGTTGGCCCCATGGATGAATCGCGAGCTTATGTTGTATCAATGTGGGGATATTATAGTTGTCCCACTTCTGGGTTTATGAAGAGGGACAAATTATGTACCACTCATAGTGAGAAGGCAGTTTAAGGTAGAACAGTTCATTCATATGATGCATAGGCTTCGTTAGTTAGATTTCTCTTACAGTGAGCCAAAAGCATTTCAGAGGATGAATGTGATGATTAAAGTATGGAAAAATCCCCGAAGAGTGAGTCATGGACCATTTACTGATAAAGTCACTCCAGGGTATTTGGTTTGGAGAGCAAAACAAAGACAAAAAATGGTATTCACTTATGAAAGCTTTTAATCGCCAACATAAGGAAAGCTTAAAGAGACACCATCAAAATTAGAGCTTGTGACAAAAGAATTTAAATTTGAAAAGGGTAAGTTAAAGTAAGAAATCCAAAAGATTCGAGAAAAAAAAACCAGTGGAAAGATAGAGTAAAAGTCATGAAGCCAGAGTTCGTAAGATTGCTAGAGAACGTGATACAACTGTTGAAGACTTAGCAAAGCTACACCAAGAACATAAAAGGTTATGTGTGAGAGAAAGGGCTAAAGAGATAACCATTGTTGAGCTGACTGAAGAGAATGCAAGATTGAAGCAAGAGTATGCTGAATTGGAAAAAGAAAGTACCCAAGTACAAACAAAGAATAACATGCTAAATAATTATCTAAGTAGGCTGAGACAAAAGTTGAATGAATAAGAAGACCATATTGCTGCATTGGTTATGGAGCATAGAGAGTTATCATACCAAGTCTGGTGTGGTAAAAGAGAGAACTTAAAAAGACAGAAATACATTGAGTACCTAACGACCTAAATTTGTAAAGGGGTATGCAAGGCAAGAGAGATTATGAAAGAGACAGAGGCATTGAAACAAGTGGTGACCCCAGTATGAGAGCATGGGCAGCATCTGTTAAACTTTATCGAAGAAACCAAGGTCTAATATGAACAGATCAAGTGATTTTATGGTTATAACTCTAGGATGATAAATTCAATGTAAATAAAGGTTTTTTTTGGAATAAATGAAATCTTTTAGTTAAATACCGTCTTTAAGGTAAATGTTCTTTGCATACATGCATTCTCATTCATTGCATTCTCATTCATTGCATTCTCACTCATTACACTTAACAAAATAACCATGAGATAGTTATGCAAATTTACTAATTCTAAGATATGGTACTCAAGGTTCAAGGATAGCTCCATCTAGCGAGAACCCTGTCTATCGATACAACATAAGAGCTAGAGCCAGACAAATGGAGTAGGAAAACTCTCACAGATTTGAAAAGCTAGAAAAAGCACAGGAAAAGATTAAAAATGAGTTGAGCAAGATTCTAGATGTTCTCAATAAGCTGAACAAGGGAAAATGAATAGAAAAAAAATACAAGCCAACAAGTTCCCCTATTACAAGAAGTGGCTGACCCTTTGTATCCTCTAGGTTTTGGTCCACCTCAAGCTCAGTCTACACAAGAGGTTCCATCACAACACTTCACATATCCTACATATCTTGGAATGCCATCAGCTTTCAACCTAGGGCATTACCATAGCTATGTAAATCTTATCTTTATTGAAAAGACAGTAAAATCAGTTCCTGATCTAGTTGACTTAAAAAATAAAAAGAAAGTAAAAGTGGCAGAGTCTCAGGAAGATACAAAGATTAGTATGCTGAAACAAAGATTACGAGCCGTAGAAGGGATTGGATTTTATAGTTCTGTTGATGCTGCTAGGCTGTGCTTAGTCCTGGATGTAGTTATTCCATCAAAGTTCAAAGTACTAAAATTTGAGAAATATAATGGTACAAAGTATCCTAAAACTCATATCACCATGTATTATCGAAAGATGGCAGCTCATGCCCATAATGAAAAACTATTGATGCATGTTTTTCAAGATAACCGTATAGGTTCTGCTGTCAGGTGGTATGTTTAGTTGGACAGAACCCGTTTTCACTCTTAGAGCGATATGGCTCATGACTTCATTAATTAATATCGACATATTATCAATTTAGCTCCTGATCGTTTATCTTTACAGAACCTGAAGAAAAAGGCAAATGAGTCTTTTAAAGAATACGCCCAGAGATGGAAGGATATAACTTTTCAGGTACAACCTTCTCTGACTGAGAAAAAGACTACAATGCTATTTGTTAGCACTTTGAAACCTTCATATTATGAAAAGATGATAAGAAATGCGACCAAAAATTTTACTGATACGATAATTTCTTCTGAAATTATCGAGAGTGCCATCAAGAATGACAAGTTGAAAGGAAGTGAAGCATCTAGCAAAAGAGTTTCAAAAAAGAAAGAGACTGAAGCTCAAGCTGTGAGCTTTGATAGACAGTAATTTAGGGGTTATCAGTCCTATTCACCATAAGGATACCTTCCATATTACCCTACTGTAAATAACATTTCCCTTTATCCATACCAACCATTTGTACAGTCACCCTATCCCTAAACATATCAACCTTCTCTTAGTCCTCAGAATACCGCATATAGTCCTAACACTCAGCTTACCCCAAGACCCCAAACTCATCCAATAGGTGATTCACAGGAGCAACGAACTACTCGTCAAAAACTTGTATTTGACCCAATCCCAATGACCTATACAGAATTATATCGTGAGCTTTACAACAGTCATATGATTGTTCCTAATAAATTAGAGCCCTCAAACCACCTTACCCTAAGTGGTATGATTCCACAGCCCATTATGACTATCACTATGGGATTGCTGATTACTCCATAAAAAATTACACCTCTTTAAAACACAAAATGCAATGATTGATTAAGGATAGAATGATTAATTTTGATACAGGAGGGGTGACTGCATCGAATGTTAGTGGTAATCCCTTACCTAATCATAATGTAAATACTCTAAGTGAAGAACATGAGTACCATTTGAAGGAAAAAATAGTAGATATTAAGACACCTTTTAGTAAGCTATTTGATATTTTATGAAAAGTTGACATGATACAACCAGTGAGTCTACATAGCTATCATAGAGTATATATAGCCGATACTAGTTGTAAGTATCATAGTGGGGTAATGGGTCACTCTATTGAAACTTGTGAGTAGTTTCACCAAGAGGTGCAAAAACTCTTGAATTCATACCAGATGAAGGTCTATGAAAAAAGAGAAGACTTAGAAAGTATTAAAGTGTCCATGATTGATAAGCCTGTAAAGCTATTTTCAAAGCCAGTGACAATTCATTGTGGGAACAAGTCAAAGTCTATCATAGACAAACTCATTCTCAGGCTGATAACTTTTAAAGTTTCAACTCTCTTCCCATATAAAGATGATAAAGCTATACCCTGAAAATATAGCTGTGATACAATAGTTCAGGGGTAAGAAAGGGATGTCTCTAAAGCTGACACCTTCAATATAACTGATGTAAGAAGCATTACCCGAAGTGAAAGGTGCTACACTCCAGAAATGTTAGAGAACGCTAGAAGAGAGAAAACCAAAAAAAGAGAAGGTTGAAATAACCCTAAAGTAGAACTTGAAAAAGATCACCTGAAGTCGGTGTCAGAAAAAGAGGTTTGTGAATTCCTGAAGTTGGTAAATCATATTGAGTATTCAGTGGTTGAACAGCTGAAAAAATACCAACACTAATCTCATTATTATCATTGCTATTAAATTCAGAGCCACATCGAAATATCCTACTGAAAGTATTAAACCATGCATATGTGGCACATAATGTATCTATTGAATATGTGAATCACCTGGCTGGAAATCTAGTCATGTCGAATCATATTTCATTTAGCGATGATGAGATTCCCTTAAAGGAAAAGGGAAATACCAAGGTTTTGCATATCACGATCAAGTACAAGAGCCATATCATAGCTAATGTCCTTATTGATAATGGCTCTGCTATCAATGTCATGCCTATGTCAACTTTGGTGAGGTTACCCATTGATTACTCTCATATGAAAGACAGTCAGATGATCGTGAAAGCTTTTGATGAGACCAGAAGAGAAGTCTTATGAGATATCGAGATACCCTTGTAAATTGGGTCATGCACTTTTAATGTGAAGTTTCAAGTGATGGATATCTCTCTATCCTACAGCTGTCTACTGGGAAGGCCATAGATTTACATGGCAGGAGCTGTGCCCTTTACGTTGCACCAAAAGATCAAGTTTAATGTAGAAGGTCAATTAGTAGTGGTAGTTGGAGAGGAAGACATGCTAGTGACCCAACCGTTGAATGCTCCGTATGTAGAGGCTACCGAAAAAGCTATAGAATGCTCCTATCGATCTTTCAAGCTAGTTAATTCTGTAGGTAAAAGACTTAAAAATAAGCTTTTTTCAAGGATAGTGATGAGCTAAGTCATCAATAAGGGCTAGTATCTAGGATTAGGGTTGGGTAAAAACTTACAGGGAATAAAAGAACCCCCAACAGTGATAGACAATAGTGAAAAGTTAAGCCTAGGCTATGAGGTAACAGAATGAGAGATCAAAAGAAGGCTAGCAAGAAAAACAACAAAACTAATGGTTATCTCACACTTGTATGAGACTTTTAAACTTAGAGGATTCATGTACCCAGATACAAGAAAAAGTGTGAAAAGAGCTTTTGCCCAGTTAACCATTAATGCTATTGAAGATGAAGTGGGGCTTAATCAAGAGGGGCGGGTCCGCCTTTGTCCGTCAGATTATGAATTGAACAATTAGAGTGCCATTGAAGTGCCTGTGACTTTTGAAACTAATACAATGTAATTGTAACATCCTAATAGCTATTGCCCAAGACATTGGGGTGATCTTTCTTGTTTGGGTCATTTATCTTTTATTACTTTAATAAAGATTAGAAAAGATGCATTTTCATTCATTTCTTATTGTGTCTTCATTGTTGTCTTTTTTTCAAACACATCTTGTCAACATATCTCATTTCATCCAATTTCAGGTCCTTAAATGAACATGAAGATAATTATGATAACAATCAAGAGGTTAGTGTTAAGAATTCAATTAACATTGATGAACTTGACAATGAAGAGAATTCTGAGGAGTATGTTATGCCTCCGGACCTAATGAGATTGATTGAACACGAAAATAAGCCAATTGAACCTCATCAGGAGATAGTTGACTTAGTGAATCTGAGAGATGAAAAGAATAAGAAAGATGTCAGAATTGACACTTCACTTTCATTAAGAGATAGACAACGTTTGGCAGATCTACTTCAGGAATTCATAGATGTATTTTTTTGGTTTTACCAGGATATGCCAGGGCTGTGCATGGAGATAGTAGAGCACAATTACCCCTAAAGTAGAATGTAAGCCAGTCTAACAGAAACTGAGATGAATGAAGCCTGAAATGTTACTAAAGATTAAAAAAGAGGTGAAAAAATAGTTAGATGCAGGTTTTTTACAAGTGGCTAAGTATCCAGAATGGGTAACCAATATAGTACTAATTCCTAAAAAAGATGAAAAGGTATGAATGTGTGTAAACTATCATGATTTGAATAGGGCTAGTCCAAAAGATAACTTTCTTTTATCGTATATCGATACACTGGTAGATAACACGGCTAGGCATTCAATTTTCTCCTTTATGGATGGGTTCTCAGGGTATAATCAAATAAAAATGGCTACAGATGATATGGAAAAAACCACTTTTGTGACCATGTGGGGAACCTTTTGTTATAAAGTCATGCCTTTTGGATTAAAGAATACTGGGGTAACATATCAAAGGGCCATGGTAACACTTTTCCATGATATGATGTACAAAGAGATTGAAGTGTATGTAAATGATATGATTGTAAAATCTTGTGAGAATGAAGATCATGTCACCAGTTTCAGAAAGTTATTTGAGAGATTAAGAAGGTTCCAGCTCAAGTTAAACCTAGCCAAGTACACCTTTGGAGTAAAGTTAGGGAAGCTAC
The DNA here is from genome assembly GCF_002303985.1 of Durio zibethinus. The sequence goes on from NW_019168481.1 coordinate 14,322,914, forward strand.
TAGGCTTTATGATCAGTGAAAGAGGAATTGAAGTCGATCCAGATAAGATACGGGCCATTCAGAATTTGTCACCATCGAGTACACCAAAGAAAATTTAAGGTTTTCTGAGAAGATTGAACTACATTTCTCGATTATCTCTCAGCTTACCTACAAATATGATCCCATATTTAAGCCTTTCCGTAAGAATAATCCGAGAAAATGGAATGAAGAATGTCAAATGGCTTTTGATAAATTAAACAATACTTGTCAAACCCTCCAGTGTTGGTGCCACCTGTTCCAGGAAAACCTTTAATTTTATACTTAACAGTGTGTGAAAATTCAATGGGATGTGTGCTGGGGTAGTAAGATGAGTCTAGTCAAAAAGAGAGAGCTATTTACTGTTTGAGTAAAAAGTTCATAGAATATGAATCCAAGTATTCTTCATTAGAAAAAATATGTTATGCATTAGCGTGGACTATCAAAAGACTTGAATAGTATATGCTTTATCATACCACATGGCTCATAACAAAATTAGATCCAATTAAATACATCTTCGAGAACCTTTTTTTGTCTGGAAGAATTGCTAGATGACAAGTAATGCTCTCAAAATATGACATTTTATATGTAATCCAAAAGGTAATAAAAGGGAGTGCTATAACGGAGTTCCTTGCAGATCGTGCTATGAAAGAATATGAACCAATGAGGTTGAAATTCCATGATGAAAAGCTAATGACTATTTCCCAATTGGGGAAAATGGAGCATGAAGAAAAGCGTTGGAGAATGTATTTTGATCGAGCTGCCAATACCTTGGGACATGGAATTGGGGCAATTCTGATCTCTCTAAAAAAATAATACTGCCCTGTAACAACGAAGTTAAATTTTAATTGCACAAATAACATCGCTGAATATGAGGCATGTGTCATGGACTTACAAGCTGCTATAGATAGAAGAGTGAAAGCATTAAAAGTGTTTGGAGACTCAGCTCTAGTTATATATCAGTTGAAAGAGGAATGGGAGATAAGAGATTCAAAACTCGTTTCATATCATAAGTATATTTTAGAGCTGATAAAGTAATTTAAAGATATCCGGTTTGATCATTTACCTCGAGAAGAGAATCTGATTATCGATGCCTTAGCTATTCTGGCATCGATGATTCGAATTAATGACAATACTGACATTCAGCCTATCAAGCTAGATGTTAAGGATATGCCAGCTCATTGCTCCAATGTAGAAGAGGAAGAAGATGGGAAACCTTAGTATTATGATATCTTACAATATATTAAGGATCAGTAATACCCAGTTCAAGCAACTAAAAATGATAAAAGGGGTCATCCGAATATTGACTATGAGCTTTTTCCTGGATGAGGATGTTCTATACAAAAGAAATCGTGATCAAGCATTACTATGATGCGTAAGCAAGGCTGAAGCAAAAAAAATCATTGAAGAGATACATGATGGAATATGTAGGGCACATACTAGTGGATATATGATGGTGAGACAGATCATAAGAGTAGGATATTATTAGTTGACAATGAAGAGTGATTGTATTGATTATGCTCGTAAATGTCATAAATGTCATAAATATCAGATATATGCTAATAAGATCCATGTTTCGTCATCTGCTTTACATGTTATGGCACCGTCTTGACCGTTCTCAATGTGAGGCATGGATGTCATTAGTCCTATCACCCCAAAGGCTTCTAATGGGCATAGATTTATTTTTGTGATGATAGATTACTTCACAAAATGGGTAGAGACAGCATCATATGCAAGTGTAACACGATCTGTGGTTTGTAAGTTCATAAAGAGAGAGATTATATGTAGATATAGACTTTCAGAGAGAATTATTTTAGACAATGAAAAGAATCTAAATAGTAAGATGATGTAAGAAATATGTGTTCAATACAAGATCAAGCATCATAACTCGGTACCATACCATCCAAAAATGAATGGGACAGTTGAGGCAGCCAACAAGAACATAAAAAGAATTCTTGAAAAGGTGATCGAGACTTATAAAGATTGGCATAAGAAGTTACCATTTGCACTGCATGCATATCGAACATCAGTGCGTACCTCTATTGGGGTAATCCCATTTTTTTTGGTTTATGGGATGGAAGCTGTACTACCAGTGGAAATGGAGATCTCATCTTTGAGGGTTCTAAAAGAAGTTGAGTTAGAAGAAGGTGAATGGATTCGAGAATGCTATGAATAGTTAAATTTCATAGAAGAAAAAAGATTGACTACACCGTGTCATGGTCAGCTATATCAAAGAAGAATGATGAGGGCTCATGATAAAAAGATTCGACCCCATTGTTTTCGAGAAGGGGAGTTGGTCTTGAAGAGAATCCTTCCAATCCAGCACGATAATAGAGAAAAATGGACTTCGAATTGGAAAGAGCCATATGTGGTGAAACGAGCTTTCTCGGGTAGAACGCTGATACTAACTGAGATGGATAGAAATGATTTATCCCATCCTATAAATTCTAATGCTATGAAGAAATATTATGCTTGAAAAAAAAAGAGAAAAAATGAAATGGAAAAATAAAAAATAAAAAAAAAATGAATGAAAAAAGAGGACTCAACGAAAACCCTAAAAGGGCGGTTTGAGTCTAGAGGGTTTATCTAAGTTGAAAACCTGAAAGGCAGCTTAGATAAGGAGAATACAACATCAAATTTAAAAATTCGTTGGCACGAAGACTAGCAAATTCGAAAGGGCTTTAAGTTGTTGAATGCATCAGATGGTTGGGTTTTCAGAAAAACCTTAAGATGTGTTATCACAATTATCCGATTATTCATTTTTGGGCATTATCTCCCCATACTTATCCTTGTATTTCTCTCTTGGTCAAAGTTTGACAACATTTTGCTAATAAAAGACATTCTATTTCATTCTTTGTGTCTCTCTTCTATTGACTATTTTCCAACCATTTTTATTTTTTTTTTTATTTTTTTTTCTTAATACCCTATAATGGAAGAAATGTGCAAATGCATTCTTACATTTTGAGATTGAAATAATGATTGATAAATGAATAATGGCATGAAAGATTTTTACATTACATTGAAAAAGTTAAGAGTGATAAAGGCAGAATCGAGATGTTCAGTTCTTTATAAGGACATTGAATTTAAAATGTGAGTGGAAGAGATGATTGAGAGTTACACTAGCTCGATCTTAGAAGAGCAGCGTAACTTGGTCTTTAAAGAATCAAAGGGTTCGATGCCCAAGAAAAGAGCTTGAGAAATTTGAGTACCATAACTGAATAGGAATTAGTTAGCCAACATTTGCATAGCATGCATTGAATTTCATATGCATTGCATAGCATATACTACATTCAAGAAAATATAGTGCATAAATTCAAGAAGCAGGGGTATTCCAATATCCCACATAGAGAAGACAGATGTGAAGACATTTTCAAATTTGAGAAAAAGCTTGTCAGATAAGTTTCTAATCCTTGAAATAAGATGTCTCTCGGTATAAAGGCTGATTTGTAAGACCTTCGGGCATAATCTCTTGAAATTCCTTCAAACACGATTTTCAGCTCCTTTGGACATGTTTGTCAAGGGGCAATCTATTTTTTGAAGTTGTGATGCCTCTGTTTAGAAGAGCCATTTATTTTTGAAGTTGTGATGCCTCTGTTTAGAGGAGCCATTTATTTTCAAAGTTGTGATGCCTCTGATTAGAGGAGCAATTTACTTTCCAAAAGTCGTTGAGCCTCTGTTTAGAGGAGCTTTATTTATTTTCAAAGTCATTGAGCCTCTGATTAGATGAGCTTTGTTTATGTTTTTCAAAGTCATTGAGCTTCTACTTAGAGGAGTTTTGATCAAATTTTTAACACAAAAAAATGAAAAAAAAGGTCGAGTAGAGTCTTGAATGGGTGTTTACATCTTTGCGCAATTTCTGTTTCACAAAAAATATGCAAAGAGGGGTAGCTGTAGACCCCCAATTTGGTTCAGGCCCGGATCAATTGGGCTTGGTCCAAATGGGTAGGCCCATTTTATTTTTTATTTTGTATTTTATATATATTTCTTTTTTGTATCTTATGTATTTTTTTTATTATTACTATTTATTAATATATTTATTTATTTATTTATTTATTTATCTGTTAGTATATGTATGTATTTATTATTATTTATCTATTTATATATTATTATTTATCTATTAATATTATTATTTATCTAATTATTTTCTTTTAATTATCTATTAACATTTTTTATTTGATTTGATTTTCTTTTTCTTTTTATTCGGCTGAGATTGGGATGGAATTTGGGAATTCTACTATGGATTTGAGATTCAATCAGAGTCTATATTGAATTCAATGATTGAATCCCAATCTAATGAGGAGTTGGAATTGATCAGAAACTCTTCTAATCAATGCCAATAAATAGATTTACGAATCAAAGGATCAGAACACAGAAATGCAAACACAGAGAAGAAACAGAAGCTAAAAAAAAGTTTTGATGCGTTAGAATAGCTCTAGGAATCGGTGGAAATTAAAAAAAAAAAATTTTTTGGAAATTTTTGGAAAATTTTCAGATTTCGGTTGAATTTTTCGACGAGGTTTAAATTTTTCGGTGACTTTTCCAGCCAAATTTGAATTTGCCAGTCAGCTACCTAGTTTTCGATGACCATTTCTAGAAACCTACCAACTTTTCGATGAACTTTCGACGAAAAACTTAGATTTCGATGATATTTTTCAGAATTCGACGAGATTCAATTGGAGTTTTTCGTTGGTTTAGAGAGAGTGAAGAGAAAAGGAAGGGAAAAGAGAGATAGGGGAGCAGAGATCTGTTGGAAAAATAGAAGGGATAACCTTTTATACTCGCTGTAAACGACGTCATTTTGGTCTTACTGTGCCCAAAAGATCAGCGTGTTTTAAAATCAGGCGACCCGACTCGAGCGTCAGCCCGCTTTTGACCCGCGTGCGATCCGAGTGCGAGCCGTTTCTGAAGCTGAGCCAAGTCGAGCCACTAAGCTGAGCCATTCCCAGGTTTTTTTTTCATTTTATTATTATTATTGATTAGATTAGAATTGTTTAGTATTTTTTATTTTATTTTATTTATTTATTTTCTTTAAATAAAATTCAAAAAAAAAATATTTTTGAGGAAAAGTTGAAAGTATCAATTTTTCTTGAAAATAAACTTTCTAAAAAATATTTTTGAGGAAAAGTTATTTTTTAAGGAAAAGTTGAAAGTATCAATTTTCCTTGAAATTAAAGTTTCTAAAAAAATATTTTTGGGAAAAAGTTGAAAGTATCAATTTTCGTTGTACAAAAGCAATGAATTTTTGAAGAGAAAATGATTTAATCTAAAGTTGAATTATTTTTATTTCTTTTTATTTTTATTTTCTTGAATTTTCTTTAATGTTAAATAATCCGACGATGGAACCTCTGCAAGTGAAACAGTAGTTTCCTTACATACTCTTGAGGTGAGGGAATCTTTTCAATGTTTTGCTAAAAGTATTATAGTCAATTGAGAATAATTTCTAATAATTAATTACTTGGTAAATTTTTAAGGCTTATTGGATAACACAAAATTAAGCTGGTATCATCTTTTCGATGGGCGTTGTGAGGGTGCTATAACCTTTCTCCCATGTAATCAAACTCTCGAACCCTGTTCTGGTTAGTAGACCCGAACCTATTCTTTTAGGGACCCTTAAGCTTAGGTGTTCTTTGAAAGGATAGATTTTTTAGGTGGCCAATCGTACTTAGATAAAAAAGATTGGTGGTGACTCCTTAAGTCAATGTCTAGCGATGGATCCCCAAATCTAGACGTTATGATATTATTGTGTCAATAAACTTAGTTAATTATGAATTTTTCTTGTCTAACGAATCCTCAACTTCTAATAGGAAGGGATAATAAGTTGCTCTTGCAAGTTGCAAGCATTGGTATATGCCCTAGAATCCAAATTGGCTTTAGGAGAATACATTATCACATTACTTAATTTAATAATTTGTAAGGTCTTTTTTTGTTTATCATTGAGCTTATATATTGCTATTGCTTATGCTTATATGATAAAGTCTTTGGAATAAATAAAGCTATATTCCTAAATGTTTCTAGTTTTATCAATACAAAGATATTGATCAAAGATTTATGAGACTGATACATGGTTATACTCTTACTTCTGAAGTAAGCAACCGATCTCATAGGTTGAAGTTTAGATAAACTTGAGCTAACATATGGGTGCTTATTACAAGAACAAATCTATTAAACATGACCCATGATAAGAATGCTATATGTTAGTTCACATAATCTCTATAGCAACATTCTTATGTGATGGTTGTATAAGTGATCTTTTAATTTGAGATTACTTATGATCTTGTATGATGAATGCTATACTTTAACTTCACATTACACATGGTTCTAGTTATGGATGCTTTAGCAATGTGTTGTTAGCTATAACATAAAACATATGAAGATGCATAAAATAATCAATATAAGATTTATCACCTTGTGTGATCAAGTGAATATATTACTTAGTCTTGGTTGAATTAACTCAAGAAATCTTTAGCCAAAGTGGAATGAGTTTTTATAATACTTCTAAAGCTTATTTGAAAGTTAATGTCAAAGCCAAAACTTAATATGGTTGAACAAAATTGAGTAAATACTAATCCATACTCAATGTTATAACCAAGATATTATGTAATGAAAGGATACTAGTTATATTGCAAGACCAAGCACAAATAGGTTTGTTAAACCACTTTACATTCTTTAAAATTGAGGGTAGGGTGATAATGGTTTAGATCAAATCAGATTCAATTCGTTTTTTATATTGCATAATATTATTAATTTTTAAAATCCAATTCGAATCAAACTGAATTTTATCGATTTGGTTCGATTCAATTATCGATTTTTGAAATTTATTTTTTTATTTTTTATATATTATTTTAATATATTTAAATTGATTTTGATATAAAATTATTATTTTTATTTTATAAAATTTAAAATATATATAAATTAATAAAAATGTACAATTTGGTTTGTTTTTTTTTTTTTCACTTTTCAATCTAAAATTTGATCCATACCTAATATATACATTTAATATTTGAACTTAATCTAAACCAATACAAATTGAACCAAACATTATAGTTTTGAATTAGTTTTAGATTTTCTCATCTTTTTGCTCGTCCCTAATTGGGGGTCATGACAATAGAGCTAGTATTAATCATGATCTATAAATATAATATTAGTTAATTAGAGAATTAATGATGAAGTCAAAATAGTTTTGATTCATCTAATCCAAAATATAGTAATGGATTACAATACTTATATTTATTATCAACATATTAAGGAACTTAATGGGTCACACACACTAAAACAAGTCATGAGAGATTAAAATTGGGATAAATTAAGCTGTATTTAATTTACTTGGGTCAATATTGAAAAAAAAGGAATAAGCAAAAGTCCAATGCCTTTACATTATGCTATTTGGCTACATGGAGATAGTCTCATACAAACCCTAAAGAGTTAGGGACTTGGTTGAAACCTTTTTCTATATAAGGATAAATTAAGCTTCCCCTCTTTATACATGCAAAAGAGTTATCACTTAGTGAATAGGCATCTCATGTGTTAAGAACCCCTAAGAGAAAATAAGTGAGGGCATTTGACACATTCACTACCTAGAGTTTTGGTTTGTGATCCTCTTATCCCTTGGAAGAAGTTTTTTCATTTTGTTCATGTGGATTACTATTAGATGCTGTATAATTGGACAACTACTGGTTTGCTACAACTAAGCTTGAAGGTCCTTGAATTGTTCTTGAAGCCATCATAAGCAAAGTAAGAAAACTGCTTATATCAAAATTATTTTATTATTTTATATGATCTTTTCAACTTGATCCTTGTTCTTTGACAGTTGAAAATTTTTAAATTCCACTACTTTATACTTTGATCTCAATGTTCAATTCCTAACAACAAGGACCTTATATTTTTGCGACCCATATCTCTAATTTGTCCTTATATCCCTATCTACCACTACTATTACAAAATGGACCAAAAAAGGAAAAAAACTCCCATAAAATGGTTCCATTCCATTTACAAAAATCAAATGTACTGATAAAATGAAACTAGTTCATCAATATCTTTGCATGATGATAAAAAAAGGTGCAAAAATTTGTCTCTAGCATTAGCATACAAGTAAAAGGCATGAGATGTATAAAAACCCTAATTTGATTATGGTATTAGGTTTTCTTGATACAACCGGTATTCTTAATTGTTAAAGACCTTGAGAAACCTATTCACTAAAATTTTGATGAAAAGTAACTTGGTATCCAAGATTGGGAATCTTAGAGAAATTGTTATCAAGATTTCAAGATTTACTTTCTTGATCAAGTAAAGTGAATTATTTTTCTCAAAACCTTATTAATTGTTACTTGTGGTTTAAAGAACATGAGCAGAGCATAGAAAAGCATGTCAAAGAGTTTAGAACTCTTGAATAATGGCATAAAGTAGGCAACGTAGCTTCTAAACCAACTAGCAAGCTTTTCATAAAAAGAACCCTAGCTGCATGATACTTTCCTATTTTGAATGAGATTTGGTCCAACCCTATTGTGGTAATGCCTCTGGTTGAATTCGGATTTCTAAATGGTTTAAGACTTAAGAAATTAGATTTCATTAAAAGTTCAAATTAGATTAAAACTCCTAAATTGTTTAGAACTTTTAATTAATAAGAAAATTACTTCACTACCAAATCTAATATGACTAGAAATACCCAATATTAATAATTTGGTTTGGATTTAATTAATTGGTAATTCTAAATAGTTTAGAATTGAAATAGCCACATTATATTAAGTTCCAAATTGAATTATGATCTCTTAATAGTTTAGGAAACATGATTGCAAATTACAATTCCTAACACATAAGATAGACACATTTGGCCATTTTGTTCCAATATGTCTATTCCTTGCATCATAAGAAGTTGAGTTAATATTTGGTATATGATTTTGATATTGATTCAAAAGAAAAAATTGCAAGATCATGAACTTAAATCAAACATGTTGTTTATTGATATGTAAAAGAGTATGCATGCTAATTATGAGATAAATACTATGCATGTATGCTATGTTAATGAATGAATGTAGTATGCATGCTAATTATGAGATAAATATCATGCATGCTATGTTGATGTGTGATGTAAATGCTAGAATTTATTTATATTTGTTTATGATAACTACCATATTTATTTTCAAAGAACATGATAAGGTTACATGTATATGATATATGTTGAATTTTATTCATGCTATATAGATTTAATTAAATAAAATCCCTCATCAAAATATTAAGTACATGTTACTCAACATGAATGGTTATATTCCATGATCATAGCAAACTGGGAGTTTCTACTAATGAGGGTTGGGTAAACTCAAGGCACTCCTTACTCGAAATATGTTTATATTATGATTAATAGGTCCTACTTAACCAGCTTATATGATTCGGATGGGTAAGCTCATGATCATATGAAGTTGGAGACAATGATTAGGTGAATTGTATAAAATGTGGTTAGACAAGGAATTGTTATCTAATTGATCTATGAGTCACATTAGATGTGATTGATAAGAGAGGTTATTTACCTAATTTACATATTATAGCTTGTTAGGTAAACTCAAAGTTGTTGATAAACTAAATGGAATCTTAGCCCACTAGCAAAAAAATTATTTTTTTGATTTAATAATGAGGGCTATTAATTTTAAAAAAATAGTGAGACAAACCAATATATAGACTTAGACCTTATCTATATTGGTTTTGAACAATATGACTAATACTTGTTCATATTTTATAGCTTATTAGAAAGCTGAGTAATAACATGTCAATTTGTAGCATACTTGAAGCTAATAAGCTCATTGAGCTTTACTTCAATGATTGGTACCACATGTTAGGCTTGTCACAAGGCAACAAAAAATGCATTCTGTTTTTGATGAGCCGGTTCTTAAGGAACCAGAAGCTAATGTCAATGAAGCAGTGTGGCAGCTTTATAAACCCATAAAGATCATACTAATCAAGTTGCATGAAACATGGTAACTAGCATGATCCCCTAATTGCAAAAGTAATATAAGAATATGGATCCTCTAACTATCATTCTGTACCTTAAGGAGTTGTTTTACAAATAAGGGTGGACTGAGAATATAAGCCATTCAATTAATTTCATGACATAAAATTTCATTCATTCATTAGAGAAATAAATA